>CP125257.1:2858586-3163716 GCA_030027945.1 Phytophthora plurivora
GCAAGTTGTGGTGGTACACGAGTTCTCGGTGATTCCACGGGTAACGGAAGCGTTGACGGTACTGAAACTCTGAACTTTGGTACTTTTCTTGGCGCAATTGTTGTTCGAAGCATAGCGCAGACCTTGATACCAGGATTTGTGGCCACGTTCTTGCTTGTAGTATTGAGTAGGGACATCGATCAAGTTGGCGCCATCCGTCTTACAGTCATAGGTGTAGACACAGTAGGGATTCGTGGCATCGACTCCCTTGGCATCAGCAGGGTAGAGACGGAAGTCACTGGGCATTCCAGGCGCAATTTGAAGGGAAGACGAGATGGCCAAGCCTCCTCCTTCCAGAATATCGATCTCCGGAGCTCCACGTCCTTGGTTGGCGTTTAACCCGTAGCCTGGATCGTCATCACACGCACTGATTCGCTGGTTAATTGGGTCGAAGATCTCCGGTTCGCATCGATCATAGGAGAACGGCCACATGCGGTTAGTAGAAGCCGAGAAAATGGCTCTACCAAGGTTCCCCATCATCCAGATACCAGGCCACGTCGGGTAGTACGCCGTGTCGGTCACTTGTCCGTTCTTCCCTAGCGCCAGATCCGGATTCCCGGAAGCTTTTGACACTGCACCGGGCAACTGAGCGCGAACTTCCAGCATGCCACCTTGGAAACAGAATTTGTTCCAGGACTGCACCATCGCCGCTCGGTAGTAGAAGGTCGAGTTCATGAAGCCTGGCGGGTGGGTGTACATGTTGTAGACTGAAATGGTGTAGTTGTCCGAGTCCGTTTCGATGTAAAAGTAGCACGTGCCGTCGTCGTCGCACTGGGTGCCCGTCATGTTGTGCGCGTAGATCTCCAACGCTCCGTTCACGCCGTCGGGTTTGTCCAGGGACGTCCACATGTGGTCGTCGCCAGGGCGGAAACTGCGGTTCGCAGTGTTAAACTCGTCGCTCATGACGAGGTGCCACGTGCGACCTCGGGACGTGACGTACGATTGGCGATTTGCGGGTGTTGCAGGGTCCACCCACGTCTTGATGCCGGACTTGGTGGGGTATTCGGACGACCTGGAGGCGTTTTTCCCTGCTGCGACAGTCATAAGCAGAGCCAACGCCCAGAGAAGCAGCATCGGAGCCCGCATTTTCACTTCACCGGCGGAGTGGCAAATCGAGGAATGGCCGTCTCTACCTCGGGTTTAAAAGCTCTCTTATCCTACTGTCGAGATGTCGACCGACATCTGCTCGCACGCAGGTGAGACATCGTGTGGTGTAGAGGTCGTAGAACCAAACGGTACAGAGGCATAGGCACCTCGTGATCACGCATAAATGTATGCCCAATTTTGCCGTTCGAACTGGCTGCTATTCAGGCCTCCTTAATTAATTCCCACTTTTCCCACTATTAAGCTAATAATGGGATGGATGGCTACTTTAATATTGGTATGGTAAGGGAATCGATATCCTTTAGTGAACATAGGACAAATGTATTGAAAAGACATACCCATTTACAAAGGTGGTTGATATTTTCCAATGAGAAATGTGTCGATATTCTTGGCGCTCACAACGTACGATAAAGAAAAATGCATATTGTGTTTGTGTTGAGAAACACAGTCAGCAGAGCCCGCTGTAGTACCGCGAACTGTCCATTAAATGGTAAATCTTACTAAACATTTAAATTTAATAAAAAAATTCCAAATATGCGGAATAATATTTGTAAAATTTAAATTTATTATATACAAATTAAACATTATAAATAAAATATAAAATTTAAAAAAGAAAATTTTCAAATTTATATAAACCTTTTATTAAAAAAAACCAAATTAATAAAATACTTAATTGAATTGTCGAGTCAAGGTGGGCCAGTACCGAAGAGGTCTTTTAAGGTGCTTTCGTTTGGTGTCTCAAATATTATGGTGGCACGAAACGCGAAAAACGAGCTGCGGCTTACTCCTCCACAAGGCGCACCGCAACACACTATAAACTTGTGCAGTAGAAACAACGTAGATTCCAACACATACTTGTATACGAATAACCCGCGACTTCGATGAATTCTAACGCGTCCTAAACGCTAACCGTGTACATGCGGGCGGCGTACAAACCACTGTAAACCCATTGGAGGATTCACGTTGGCGTGTGTGGCCCAGATACCGTACAGTGCATTTCATTAGCGAAAATTAATCATAGAGGGTGGCAAATCGGGATCCTTAATATTGGTATAGATTCCAAATTCCCATTATTAAGGAGGCCGCTGATATTCTATTATCACGAAAAAATATCATGGCAAAAACTACGCATCCACTAAATATTTCCATCTAGATAGGTACATGAACAAAAATCCACTTTGGTTACCCGTTTTACACGAAATTCTGCTTGTAGTTGTCCTTGGGCTGGTTGAAGCTGGTCATACTCGATCCGAGGTCTCCGCTGGATAATTGGGACTCTTTCGCCTCGCGCTGGCGAGCTTCTCGTTCGGCATCTTTGGTTTTCAGCATCTTTTGCGTCTCTTTTGCCGTCACAAGCGCTGCAAACCAGACTGAAGCGATGGACAAAAAGATCGCCACACTGCCAACGCCCATTGTCAAGCCCATTGGAGGCCCGTACACGCGCTTGGACAGACTGCTGGACTTCTCAGACGTGTCGGACTGGGCCTCCGTACACCGCGGGCCGGTCCAAGACGTCGAGGAACACACACAACGAGACTTGACACAAGTTCCCGTTTTCAACATAGTGGAACCCACACTGCCACCGATAGTACAGTCGTCGTTCGTCTTGCAAAAAGCTTTCCCACTCACGGACTTGACCGGGTTGTCGTCGTCCGAGAACTCGTCCATGTGGCCTTCGATCCATTCCTTGGTCGGGTGGCTCTTTGGGTCGCAGCCGATCTGCATGTAGCTGTCTGCAGGCAGGTCGTCCGCCAAGTCCTGGTACAACCGGATGTAGTCGATCTTCATGTACATGGGGAACTCGTCGCAAATGCGGTTGGTTTCGTCGTTCGTTCCGTCGCCACGGCATTCACTGCCGGCGTTCGGAGGTGTAGCACCCCAGGAGCTGGAGAGCGCCACGTTGAAGATCAAGTACATGGGCTCTTCCAGCATCACCTTGACGGGGTTCGTCTTGTTCGAGTTCTGCGGGACGTTGGAGAAGGCGTCCGTGGTCACTTCGAAGATGGGGCTTCCGTCGAGCATCCAGCGCACGTATCCGTTCTCTCCTGTGACCCATTCGACCTGGTAGACGAGATAGTCGAGATATCCTCCGAGATGAATGGGCCAGTTGGACGAAATGGCGTCCATTTGGTAGTTGAACGGACTCATCGTGTTCGACTTGGGCGTGGTGGAATTGCGAGGACTCGTGCACATGGAGTTGGTATTGTCGGGATCACACAGGTACGCGCCCATGTACGAGTTCATGATCGGATAACACGTGCCGTTCGAGTTAATACCCCAGTGGTTCTTCCCTTCGCCATCGATAAGTCCCATGTCTCCGTTGACGTCCATAGAGGCCGGACAGGTGTCTGTAGTGCACGTATTGTCCGTGATGCCAGTTTCGACTGACTTGTTGACTGTAGTGAAGTCCTGTTTGGCACTGCCATCAGGTGCGCAGAAGTTGTTGGCACCGTAACGGAGCCCTTGGTACCAGGACTTGTGTCCACGCATCTGCTGGAAGTAGGCGGTAGGCACATCAATTACATTCGCTCCCTTGGTCTTGCAGTCGTACGAGTACACACAGTACGGGCTGGCTGCGTCGGCACCTTTGGCGTCTGCAGGGAAAAGTCGGAAGTCTGTGGGCATTCCAGGCGCGATCTGAAGCGAAGAAGAGATCGCCAAGCCTCCTCCTTCCAGAACATCGATCTCCGGAGCTCCTCGGCCTTGATTCGGGTTCAGTCCGTAGCCAGGATCATCGTCGCACGCACTGATACGCTGGAAGTCGGGGTTAAACACGTCCGGCTCGCATTTATTGTAGGAAAACGGCCACATTCGGTTCGTAGACGCCGAGAAAATCGCTCTTCCCAGGTTCCCCATCATCCAAATGCCAGGCCACGTCGGGTAATAGGCCTTTGTGGCCACTTTACCAGATTTTCCCAGTGCGAGATCCGGATTTCCAGATTTATCAGACACGGCACCGGGTAGTTGAGCACGCACCTCCAACATTCCTCCTTGGAAGCAGAATTTGTTCCAGGACTGGACCATAGCTGCTCGGTAGAAGAAGTGGGCGTCCTGGTAGCCTGGAGGATACTTGTACATGTTGTAGACGGAGATGGTCTGCGGTTCGTCGGACACTTCGATGTAGAAGTAGCACGTGTCGCCCTCGCACTTGGTCGACGTCATATTATGGCCGTAGATCTCTAACGCGCCGTTCACACCGTCGGGTTTATTCAGTGACGTCCACAAGTGATCATCTCCAGGCCGGAAGCTGCGGTTTGCCACGTTGAACTCGTCACTCATGACCAGATCCCATTTCCGTCCTCGAGAGTTGGTGTACGTCTGTCGCTCGTCCGGAGTATCCGGGTCCACCCAGCTCTTGATCCCTGACTTGGTACCGAACGAAGAAGACGTGGAGCTGTTGCTGGCTGCTGAGACGGCGGTAAACGCTGTTGCCAGTACACAAACGGAAGCGAGTCGCATCCTGTTGTGTGTGTGTTTAAATAATCACTTTCACACTACGAAGCGAAAGTGAAAATGCGGCAAAACTCTGCCTCGGAGTTCTCTGTTCGTGCCGCAACTGAACTGTTGGCAGAAGCTTTTGCATTGGCACGTGCGCTTGCATCTTCCCAAGGGGAGACCAGCTGTGTACATGTAGCCACCTGAAAATGCAAATGATGGCCGGAAAGTCTTGGCGAAAAGCAGGTGGAAACGTGGTATGGGCGATACACAGCAGTTTATTTAACAATTCGTAGCTGGCAAGCCACATATTTTAGACGAAGTTCTGGCTGTAGTTGTCCTTCGGCCTCTGGTTGGTTGAGTGGCCGTGGTTCACACCGTTGTCGTCCACCATACTACCCGCCATCTTGGCCTGCGCGTTCGTCTTGGTCAACTGCGCAGCCTGCTTCTTCATCGCGATCATACTCATGTACACCGACACGAAGGACAGGAAGACGATAATACCGGCAATACCGAGGGACAAACCCATCGGGGGACCGTACGCACGACTGGACAAGCTGCTGGCACTGGTACTCGTGGATCCAGACAACGCAGTGGTGCAGCGAGGGCCTCCCCACGACGTCGAGTAAGTGCATTCGCATCGTTTTTTCACGCATTTGCCAGTCTTGAGCGCCGTTGTACCCACGTTGCCTCCAATTGTGCAGTCGTCGTCAACCTTGCAAAAGGCTTTGCCTGATACCTCCTTCCACGGGTTGTCGTCGTCCACGAACTCGTCAATGTGCGCGTCGATCCACTTCTTGGTCGGGTGCGTCTCCGGGTCACAACCGACCGACATGAGGTTGTCAGCGTCCAGGTCGTCCCCTCTGTCCTGGTACAGTCGGATGTAGTCGATCTTCATGTACATGGGGAAGGCATCGCAAATGGCGTTGGCCACGGGGTCTTTGCCGTCGCCACGGCACTCGCTTCCGGGGTTCGGGGGCGTCGTACCCCACGATCTCGACAGAGCCACATTAAAGATCATGTACATGGGCTCTTCTAGCATGACCTTCTGCGGGTTATTCTTCTTGCTGTTTTGCGGGACTTTCGAGAACGCCTCAGTCGTAACCTCGAAGATCGGGTGTCCGTCCAGCATCCAGCGCACGTAGCCCTTCTCTCCTGTGACCCATTCCACTTGGTAGACGAGATAGTCGATGTATCCTCCGAGATGAATGGGCCAATTGGACGAGATAGCGTCCATCTGGTAGTTAAACGAGCTCATAGTGTTCGTCTTGGGCGTGCTGGAGTTACGAGGTTTTTCGCAGTTCTTGTCCGAGTTATCCGGATCACACAGGTACGCTCCCATGTACGAGTTCATGAGTGGGTAGCACGTTCCGTTCGAGTTGATTCCCCAGTGAGAAGTCTTGGTGTCGTCCATGAAGCTCAAGTCCCCGTTAACATCCGCGGAAGCCGGGCAAGTTTTGACCGAGCACGTGTTTTCAGTGACTCCAGCCTTCACGGAAGCGGCGACAGTGTCGTAGTCCTGCTTCTTGGACGCGTCCTGTGCGCAGAAGTTGTTCGATCCGTACCGAAGGCCTTGATACCACGACTTGTGGCCACGCTCCTTCTTGTAGTAGGACGTCGGCACGTCGATCATATTGGCACCAGGAGTTAAACAGTCGTACGTGTACACGCAGTACGGATTGGTGACATCGGCTCCTTTGGCGTCTGCAGGGAAAAGACGAAAGTCTAGTGGCATTCCAGGGGCAATTTGAAGCGAAGAAGAGATAGCCAGACCGCCGCCTTCCAGAATATCGATCTCCGGAGCGCCACGACCTTGGTTCGGGTTTAACCCGTAGCCTGGGTTGTCATCGCAGGCACTGATACGCTGGTTCTCGGGGTTAAACACGTCCGGCTCGCACTTGTTGTAGGAAAACGGCCACATTCGGTTCGTCGAGGCCGAGAAAATGGCTCGACCGAGGTTCCCCAGCATCCAGATACCGGGCCAAGTCGGATAAAACTTGGCTGTCTTCACCTTACCAGACTTCCCCAGTGCCAGATCCGGGTTACCTGAGGCTTCCGTAACAGCTCCGGGGAGCTGAGCCCTTACTTCAAGCATTCCTCCTTGGAAACAGAACTTGTTCCAGGACTGTACCATAGCTGCTCGGTAGTAGAAGTACGCGTCCTGGTATCCCGGCGGCCGCGTGTACATGTTGTAGACGTGAATGACGTTCACTTCGTCCCTGGTTTCAATGTAGAAGTAGCACGTGTCGTCGTCGTCGCACTTGGTGCTCGTCATATTGTGCGAATAAAGTTCCAGAGCGCCATTGACACCGTCCGGTTTCTCGAGGGAAGTCCACATGTGGTCGTCACCAGGACGGAAACTGCGGTTCTTGGTGTTAAACTCGTCGCTCATGACCAGGTCCCATGGGCGGCCTCGAGAACTCGTATACGTGTGACGGTCTTTCGGGGTATCCGGATCCACCCAAATTTCGATTCCAGACTTGGTCGGGTATGTCGTTCCCGTCGAGTTTTTCGATGCAACCGGGACAGTTGAGACCGTGACAAGAGTCACCAGCACCGCCACGAAAACGGACAACTTCATGCTGGGATTTCTCTGTGTAACCTTGGTGAGCCTATCGCCTAAACAGCCTTGGGATAGTCGCTGGTGAAATGCGATAATCGCGTGTGCCCCGCGCTCCTAAATGCCAAGTGGTCAGCCATGTGGGGGCAAATGCGCTGCTGCCAGTGCCTTTGCAACGACCACGCGAGCAATGATCGAGTTCCTGCGGCACGCCACCTTATTGCAAATCTGCCATGGCTCGTTTTTTCGGCTTTGCTTAGAATTTTTAAGTCAAACGCTGTCGAGTTGTGACTGTCCTGTGCGCACTCTACCCGTCTCTCTAACGGCAAAAAGTTGGCAGTGTAGAAGTCAGACGCCTGTCGATAACGAGTGGAGACGTGAAAGTGTGGTCACTGCCGATGACAAGTCTATGAGATAGACTGTCTATCTGGTCACGGATCGGCGCATTTTGCTCTGGTGCGCTTTGCCTCGTGGTTAATTTCCTGGAGTTTCTACAAGTACTGTCCAAGGTCCGATAAATGGACGAAGCGCGTGGCCATTTCGAATTTCGGGTGGCTCTCTTTGCCGTGGAATTGCTCGAACAGCGCGTGAGGTCGTGCTGATCTGCCCACTCTCCGCACTCACAAACAGCAAAAGCGCCCACTGGCTGGCTTACATTCGACAGTCACGACAACACGGGCTTGGCGTCTCTGCACCGTATCCATCGAGCTCCTTTGCCAGATTGACTGGAACTTCAGCCTGGCCCTGGAAGTTCCAGCCAATTTCAAATTGGCAATTTGAGACGAGTGGAGCGTTACCACTTGAGGCTTGAGAAGGGTGTCTTTATTCGGCAAGTATTGCCATCCATCGAGCTCCTTTGCCTTGGGTCCAACTTGGATCATCAAAGTTGGATCAAACTTTGAGACGGGTATTGAGTCGAGGACAGATTGTATATGTACACGGGGTTGAGTAACTCAACTTAAGTTGTTGCTTGTTGGTTAACAGAGCCGTTTTCAGTCGCTCAAAATTTACATGAAGCACCGAAGTAGTATAATTCTTCTTGTCAATACCCACTGTGGGATGTCCTGTACTGTCATAACTGTAAAAGCAGTATGAAGACGCAGTGGTGTTTTCCGCCAGCATTCGGAAATCGTCGGGCATTCCAGAGCCGATCTGAATGGACGACGAAATAGCAGTGCCTCCACCCTCAAGAATATGCGCCCCACGCCCCTCATTCGCGTTGAGGCCGTGGCCAGGGTGCGCTGGTTCTGGGAGGAAAATATGTCTCGTTGCACTTCTTGTACGTGTACGGTCACATTCGGCTGGCAGAAGAAACCGAGGTTTCCCATCAACCAGGTTCCAGGCCACATAGTCAATATTAGAAGCATGGTTGATCCTGTTTCCACACCCGGAATCCCAGACGCGTTGGTAAGAAAAAAATAAAAAAAATAGCAAAAGCAACGATCATTTCTTGCCGCAAAGGCACTTAGTTCTCCAAACGGATTTCTACCACGTCCTCGTTTAATCCAAAGAGGCACTTACATGACGAATAATCTCCACGCTTAAAAAACACGGAGATTCTCTTTTCCATACGCATGACGTTCGTGACTTCCCCCTTCTTGTTGCATCGGGAATCGACGACGGCGTAATCGGACGCTCTAAGCGCATAATATTTGCCACCAGAAGCGAATCGAGCCATATGCTCGGTGATTCCTTTGCCATTGACGAGCAATTCGATTGCCCACTGAAGACTTCCATCTAAGTAGAAGTCAACTTCTCCTTTGATGCGTCGGCTAGGTTGTTGGGGCGAAGACGGAAAGGTCTTCGAGAGCTCGGGGCAAATCGAGCAGGTCGGCTCCGTCACGGCTGCAATTCCTGATATGAGCTGATGCTGGAACGTGGCTTCCTTTGGGAAATCTTTCTTGCCAACGGTGGATTTCTTAAGCACGCTTGCTGACATTTTTCCAATCACTTTCGTAATGAGGTCGCTTCGTGACGACGGATTGCGGTGCCCACGATTTGGAAATAGGTACTTGGAGTAGTACCTTTTGGCCATTGGCGACGCAAATCTCACAAATGAATTCGCATCTTGAGCAATAATGCCGGCCATCTTCAGTCGTTCAAAGCAGATTCTGTCATCACCGTGCATCGGCAGAGGCATGGAGTCTTCCAACAAACACTTGATCAGGAATGACTGAAGCTCGGTGCTGGAAGGAACTGGGTCCTTTTTCACATACAATCGACCTATCTTCTGCGCCATTGTGTCCGACAAGCAAAATGGCAGCACTTCGTTGGGTTGCGGAGCGTCGTCCAGCATCACAATGCTGGCACCGTTGATGCCCAGAGAGCACGTCTGGTTGGAGATATCAATACCAATTCGGAGGAGGATGTCACTAGCTGAATCCGAGTGATTCAACGAGACTGCCTCACAGTGATATGAAGCCCAGCACCGTTCGTGAAATAATGCCAACAGCGACGTCTTTCCGGAAGCGAGAGGAGACGACAACAGCACGAAATCTGCCATGAGAACTGTAGCTAGGAGTCTCTCTACTAACACAGCACGTGGAAGATGAGGGAGCCGCACATTGATCCCTCCAGAGTATAGTCGATATGTAGGGAATATCTGCTCTTTCTGAGGAACTGTCACCAGCACGTGTAGAAGATTAACTTGTGTTTGTTCATCCAGCTCCGCCAAATCATTCCCCGACCACCCCATGCACTGTAGACTCGATTGCCTCCCATCCAATGGCTCTAGGCCACTAGTTTCCGCCAAGCCTGCCTCCGCTTGTGCCTTATATAGCCACACACCGTCCCTCTTCGCCACGAAAAGCTGCAGCATATCCGCGTCGACATTCTTCAGGGTTGGCATCCCCATCTTGATCGCTCGCTTCAGGTCGCCCACTGTCCCGTTCTCGTCGATGGGAACAGGAAGTGTGCTCCCCGCTCCAACGAGTGCACAGTTGAGCGTGAAGAACATGTTTTCACCAGGCTGCGGATTCTGGAGTGGGAATAAGGGAAAGTGCGGCTTGCCAACTTTTGGTTTGGGTTTGAAGAAATTGATGAACGGGGACATTTGAATCGACTTGCAGTGAAACCAATAGGAGTCTAGCAAGCTTAGTCCCCGTAACAGCGATACTGCTTGGGCCACTCGGACGGTGGCTGGTGCACCACAGGAAACTCTGGCTACGAGCCCGCAGTCGTTCGAGTGGCTCCTCTTCTTCCTGTCCGCATCCAGTTTCAGTCCCTAAGAACTGGTAAATAATCTCCTGCAACGGGATAAACGTCCGAAGCTCCGGTTTGTACAGTGCTGCACAACGTGCTAAGCCCCACTCGTCATCAGCCGACACTCGCTTCCCATTGAGTGCTGAATCCCCGAGCTGGTGAGGTGTACTAGGCTTTGCCATATTGGCCACGTGCTCCATGATCAGCTCCAGCAGTCGTTCCAAGTAGTTCTTTAGCGCCAAGAGGCTGCGAGCCTCCAGTGGTGTCGCGCCTCTTAGTCACTGTCCATTGCCACCGTGTCCACTGGAGTCCCATAACTCTGACAGTCGCGTCCGCCCATTGCAGCCACCGAAGATCCAGAAGATTGCTCGTACTTTTGCCTGAGCATGACCAGGAAGCTGGCGCATCGTGAGTCCCACTCAATACACCGCCCGGTTTCACATGGAAAGAGGCGCATAGGCACCTCCATTGTTACCACTCCTTCTCTGACCGTGAGAAGATGAAGACTCGCTCTGATCGTCATAGTACGCCTTGTCATTCAAATCTCCGTGCGTCCAAAGGCTCTCTACTTCACTCTGTTGTGGAGTATGCAGGATGAAGCGGTTGTGGAGCTCCAGGATACTTTTATTGCTGTTCTAGCAGCCACTAGCGACGTCCAGGAAGCTGCTGGCATCGAAACTGCGCGTAGAAGGACTCCGACACCATCGTGGCGGCCCGTGAGTGAGAGGAGAAAGAAACGGAGGCTACGGTCAGCCATAGGACACGTCGCGACCGCTCACTGTAGTCTGATTTAGATTTTGTTTCAGTAGTACTACACCTAATAGAGGGCAGTAAAGTTGAATGGTATACTTCAGCCTGCAACCGAGCTCTTGACGATCGGTGGCGCGAGTCTCAATGACACGGCCGCTTGTCGTCCATCCAGTCAGCCAGCTTTGTGTCCGTGTAGGACCCGGTTAGTTGCTGTTGCATGTCATTCTTAACTTAATGAATACAAAAGCGGTAGTCAAAAGCAACATTCATTTCTGGCCGTGACGGCACTTAGTTATGATTATCAGACCAAGGCGTAGCTCATTTCGGGACAATTTAGGTGGAATTAGTCACGCCCACGGCGGGTGCCTTGAGTGACGAGGAGGCCAGAGCGACGTTCATCTTTGCACGACCAGAGAAGAAGTGGTATTAATAACAACGGATCGGTGGGCGATCTGAAGCGAGCGATCAAGGCGGGGATGCCAAACGCCAGGGGAATGATGCAAACGATGGGTCGCTTGTATGGGAGACATCACTTTGCACCACCCAGTAACTTCAGACGTTCTTAGTCAAGTGTTTTTCAGGTGACGCTTGTACTCCTCCGCCGATGGAAGGCGATGACAAAAGCTGTTTTACACGGTTGTTCGAGGCGGGAATTATTGTCCAAGATGCGGATTCGTTGGTCAAGTTTACGTCGCCATGGGCAGTACGGTACTACTTTCAGTACCTGTTTCCAATTCGTGGATATCCCAATCCATCGTCTCTAGCTGAACTCGTCAGGAAGGCAATTGGGAGTATGTCGGCTAAAGTGCTCAAAGGGTCTATTATTGACGAGAATGGCTTCCCACAGCAAGCTACGCTGCAGCATCAGTTCATGAAAGGACTTGCACGCTGGACAGCACCAACCTGCTCTATTTGCCCGGAACTCTCCGATGTTTTCCCTCTTTCGACTCATGAGCGCAGCCAACGCAACGGAGGAGCGATTGACTTCTACTTGGACTTGGGTGAAAAGCTTCAGTGGCGAATCGAACTGCTCGCCCACGGTGACGAGAATGGCGAGGAAATCCCGAAAGGGAGGTATGCTGTACTTCCAGCAACAGATCACGTTGTCGTCGAATTCCTAGGCAACCAGAATGGGGAAATCACGAACGTCAAGCGTATGGCAAAGCGGGTCACCGTGCTCTTTACGCTGGGAGATTTCTCGTCGTGTCGGTGCATTTTTGGATTCGACAAGGGCGCGAAACGGATCCGTTTGAAGAATTAAGTGCCGTCACGGCCAGAAATGAATGTTGCTTTTGACTACCGCTTTTGTATTCATTAAGTTAAGAATGACATGCAACAGCAACTAACCGGGTCCTACACGGACACAAAGCTGACTGGATGGACGACGACAAGCGGCCGTGTCATTGAGACTCGCGCCACCGATCGTCAAGAGCTCGGTTGCAGGCTGAAGTATACCATTCAACTTTACTGCCCTCTATTAGGTGTAGTACTACTCTAAATCAGACTACAGTGAGCTATGGCTGACCGTAGCCTCCGTTTCTTTCTCCTTGAGACGAGTGGGGCGTTACTACTTGAGGAGATTACCTTTACTCGGCAAGCATGTCTTATAACCTACGTAAATACTTCGAGAAGAAGCCATCTATCTGGCGACAGCTAGTAGAACTGTTGTCTTTAGATTTACAGCAGTGTCGTGTCGTTTTCAGCCAAAGGAGATTAACATGAATCACATCTTGTTCTAACGTTACCTCGTCTGAGAGATCCCGACATTTTTTCTTCTTCTCAGAACTGGGATGGCATGACGCAGCATTTAGCATCCATCGGTGCCGGTTTGAGCAAGTGGAAGCGATCAAAGTCGATACAAAGACCCCTGGAAGTTTTGAGAACACAGCGCTCGAAAGTTGCATCCCACGCAATGTCTTCGTCCGTGTACGAATTCCGCGCTTGCATCGTGTTGGAAGTCGAGCTATCGATACCTTCCAAGATCACAACGACCTCAAGTCCGCTCTTTCGGAGATGATTCATGATCTGCGCCTTGGTAGGCTCTTTGTATAGTTTTGGAACCCCTGGCAGACCTCCGTCACGGCTCCCATTGTCGATATCCACCTGACGCTGGGTCGGATCCGGGTAACTCGCACAAGTCTTCGAGTCGAACGCATCATGAGGCAGACATTCGGGCGGAAATAGCGGACTCCACTGATCGATACGGTGCACAACCACCTGCGGCAGCACCATGAGCAGCATTGCACCACAATCATCGTCAGGCTGCTGTACGCGCATCTGATGACACTGGAAAAGGAAGTCGTTGGGCTCGTCGGCATCATCCTCGGCCTCATGGCGCACAGCATACAGACGAACGTGAGCTTCGACAAGCTGATGCTTCCGCCTCTCGCACGTCTGGAACATGAAGTAGTAATGTCCGCGGATCTTGCGAATCACTGCCGAATTGGAGAACATGATCGTGTTTGCTCGTTGCTACAGTAGAAAACAAGAGATTAGAAGTGAGACTCTTTAGAACATTCATAAAATACCACAAAAGCCATTTAAACGTACGTTGGCACGGGCGAATCTCGCGTAGAAGATGCCAATGCAGACCGAATCCAGAATGATACCAGCAAACGACTACAGCAACAGCGCAAATGTCAACAATCAAGTTCAACGTTGTGGATCTTCGCAATTTAAAAAAAAACTCACCTCAAGCGTTAGCAAAGTAGCGATCGACGCGCACCCGCCGTAGAAAATATCATCCGTAGGTGCACCATAACCGATTGTCATCTACAATCAGAACAGAACAAATTCGACATCAATACCATATTTGCATGCATCAAATTGAAGAATAAACGCACAATGGTTTCGAGTGAGAACACGTAAGCATCAATAATACTTGAAAGCCCCACGTGACAGGTTGGGTGGCGCACTGACACGTCCAGATACGCCAGTGCAAAGAACAAAATGATGAAAAAGTACTGCAAGCAACAACACAAAACGCCGCATCATTAAAAATTGACTCCGTGAAGAAAAAAAAAAAAAACAAATTCTTCATCACTCACCGCAATGAAGACGCCCCAGATTATCCTCGATGTGCGTGTGTTAATCACCGTGTGGAACGGGTCGTCCCAGTAAATCTTGCGCCAGTCTCCACCTTTGCGGTAGACACTGTATCAAAGTCTTTGTTAGTTCTCCCCCTACTTCAGTAAAACATGAGGATAGCATCAATTGTACGCACTTAAATCGACCGAGTGACTGCTTAAACCGACCACGGCGATCCATGAATCTGGTGCGTTGAGTTGGTTCAGTCTGGCAGGCTGCTGGACCACCGTTAGAGGTCACAGACAGAAGTGGTTGCTCGACGCCGGACATTTTTTTCTCTTCGCAAATTCCCAAGCTTGGAGGGGGATTCTTGCAGTGTTTCGACCACCTATGGAGAGATGACAAGATGGGGAAGCAGATGCACAAAGCGGTAAGTGCTGGGGGAGAATCTAGGCTGCTCAGGTGAAGGAATGGACACTGCGTAAGACCAGACCGTTACGGCATCCTGGAGGGGTTTCTTCGATCGTTCTGATTGGCTGATGATGGTACGGAATAGATGGCTACACTTTCATACTGAAACCAAGTTTTTTATAATGTTACTTCATGTCCATCATAAAAACAGCTCGTACTTAGTGCTCGAACGGTGTCGAAAATGTCGAAAATGTCAAAAACGCAATCACCACGCGATGGCAAGAGCACGCCTGGTGTATGTGCTGTCCCCAGCCAAGACGCTGGACTTGTCGGCTTCTCGCGTCTCGCAATGCTCGCAGCCCCGACTGCTTTCGGACGCGCACGAATTGATTCAGCAACTGCAGAAGCTCTCTCAGGCCAAAATCAAGTCGTTATTAGGGGTGAGTGACGCCTTGGCCAAGCTCAATTTCGACAGGTTCCAACATTTCGACGTGTCAAAAATGGCCACAGAGGCTTCGGACCCAAGTGACACCCTAAAGCAGGCCGCGTTGACCTTCAACGGACCAGCGTATCAGGGTTTGGAGGCTCATAACCTGTTGGATTCAGATCTCGAGTTCGCTCAGGCCCACCTCCGGATTTTGTGTGGTCTTTATGGGGTCTTGCGGCCATTAGACCTAATTCAGCCGTATCGGCTGGAAATGGGCCAAAAGTTCGAGAACAGTCGGGGGAAAGACTTGTACGAGTTCTGGGGAGATTCAATTGTGTCCGAGCTGGACGCTCTGTTCACTGAAGAAGAAATGACAGAGGACGCCAAGTTACCCAGAGTGTTGGTCAATGTGGCCTCGCAGGAATATTTCAAGAGTTTACCAAAACCGGCACTGGAAGCTGCTGGTATTTCGGTGGTCGATTGTGTCTTCAAGGACGACGGCAAGATCAAATCTGTGTACGCGAAACGCGCTCGGGGCCTCATGTGCAAATACCTGATCCAGAAACGAGTAGACTCGGTGGAAGGGATCTCTGGGTTCGATCTGGAAGGGTACAAGTATTCGAGTTCTGCTTCCAGTGACGACACGTTCGTGTTCACGCGCACGGCTGCGGAGCAAAAAGCGGCAATGCAAAAGACCAAGGAGAATGCTAAATCAAATTTGGCAGTGAAACGACAGGGCGAAAAGAAGACGAAGGTTGAGAAACCTGGTGAAGTTGACGAAGAGAAGACGCCACTGCGTCGCTCGACACGTAAGAAGCGCAGGATGGCGTGAAGGTGATAAATATGCAAGTGATATGATATTTGCAGATTAGACTTAGCTGCTAAGTGGTTTCAATTGTACGCACTGGAACGTACGTCTGGCGAAAGTCCTTGAGGTCGGATTGCATGCTGTAGATGATGCCGCTGAAGAGGAACACTCCCGTTAACGCTGCTGGAATGAGCTCTGTGAATGCCCAAACCACCACAAAACCTGAAATGACAAGTGGCACAAGTAACGCCGTTGCCATTAGCCAGGTATGGGACTGTCCGCACAAATACGTCGAACGAGGGAGGTCGGGCATTGTCACTCGAAGTCTCACTGCAGCCGCAATGAGCACGATCGTCTCCAATCCAGAGAGTGCGTTGGAAATTAAGATCATGTCCTTGATCGTGGTGGTCACAACAATGAGGACGATAGCGAGGCTACAGAAGATTACACTGTGGTCGATCCCGTGGACATTAGGGCGTGCAAGTCCTGAGAAGCGTAGGGAGAACGGCGCAAACCCCTTCTCAGCCATACCACACGCCAGGAAAACGCTGCAGAGCAGGCCGCCGATATACAGCCCTGCATCGCACACTAATGACGCCACAGTGACCCAAATGATGCAAACGGGGCCTCCGAGATGCTTGCCGGCGTTGAAGATAGCTGAACCCGTTCCTGTCCACGTTGTCCAGTCGGGCGCACTCAGCGCAATAACGGGGAGAATGGGTACGAGATACGACAGCGGTACGAGTCCAAGCGAAATCAGCATGACACGACGAAATGTGCGAGCAGGATCCAACACGCACTTTGCGAAGACGGACAGGTTCTGGATCCCGTTGAAGTTCCAGACCAGAGCTCCTATCAGATTGCTGTAGCTTAGCTCCGAGCTATCAGATTTCATGGCAACATCAGGAACTGCACTTAGCTCTCCCCATTTATCTGCTTTTACCGCACTCCAAACTGCAACCAACTACCCACAAAGTCAGCTTTGACCAAATTACAACTCGAATAGGCATCATATCGTTACGTACCACAAATGGGAACAGGATGAACGCGATCAGCGACCCTGCAGCGTAGCTCACGAGCCTCAGGTGAAAGAAGCTTGGCAATGCCAGCAGCATGCTGAGGCCTGCTCGCATCGTGTACTCCAACACTGGCATCTTCTCCCACTCCGTTACCTGATAAATCGCCTTAACTCCAATCGACGCGTACGCTGCACAGTGCATGCAATTCCCAAGCCACGCCCAGAAACCTGCTTGTAGGCCCCACGCAGGTCCAAACGCGAGCGCGACCCAGTACGCGTGACCTCCAGCTTCCGGAATGGCACTGACCAATTCCGTGACCATAAATGCCATCGGGAAGAAGTACACAATAGGGAAAACTACCAGCGCTATCAGACCCAGCAAGGGTCCGGCAGCGATAATCACAGCTTCTCCCCCTTCAGGCCCGCTGCCAACCGCAAAGAAACTCAGTGCCAACAGCGTGGCTGTGGACAGGAATCTATCTCTTGGAGGCCGGAAATTGTCCACACTGCTATTGGAGCGAGCAACCTGCAGCTGGATCCTCCTCACCAACGACATTTCATCTGCGGATATCCATCGGAGCTGTCCTCCGACGTCTGGGGGCTCGACAAAGGTCGAAGTTGTGGGGAACTGGACACTTTTCGGGGTCTGCAGACCCTGGAAATCCGTGGAGCTGTCACTGCATGGGAAACCATTAGAACAGGTGGCAGGAGGCCTGGGCGTTGTGTTATTGCTACCTGAAGGACTCCAGGTCGTCTTGCATTGCCAAGGGAAGGTGTGAAGCAAAGGCTCCATGTTGCCCCATACTGGACGAGCTGGACGACTGCGTTTCATTGGCCGAAAGTCGCAAATGTCACTTTCCAATCAGAAATTAACACTATAAAGTTACATTTTTTTTAATGAAACACCAATATTCATTCAGAAGAAGAACATCGAAACGCGGTCCTCAGTGGAGATGTTAAACGTATGAACGTCTTCAACTCTGTGAAGGAGATTTATCCACAACAGGGGGACTTTGAAGCTAACGACATGCACTCTGTGCCGGTGTAGCACGCATTCACTTCAACATGGCTTCATTTATCTGCGACATGTTCGGACATGTATCTGATTCGTCAAAACAATCCCATATCCTGAAATGAACGCACCATATTTGATAATCACCACAATTCCACTTGACGCAATCATTTTAATCCAACTATTCATCCAATCAGCACTCATTCCGCCCACAAAGACCTGAAACCAACCCCCAGTTCTCCGCACAGAAGAAAACAGTGAAGAACGTCGCGCCATCGGCCGACACCTTGCGCTTTCCACGCCTCCTTCGCGGCCTCACGCGTATTCAGCAGCCTGGCTACCGCGAACACCCGGCCTGGCCTATTGGGCGCTCCGCGTCGCTCGCGCTTCGTTCGCGGCCCCAGGAGCTCCGGGAAGACGGAAAACGACTACTAACTTTTAACGTTGAAGCCTCTAAAATCCAGATTTTAGTGTTTGTTACCTAAACTTTACGCAATGGAGGCCGTACGCAAGCGTCCACAGCGCGCTAAAGTCGCTAAAAAGCCGCAGCAATGTGAGCCGAAGGACGTAGCCGCAAGCCTTAGTGACGAGGAGGAGAACGCGGCTGTACAAGCTGCAATTGCGGAGCTGGACGCGATTCAGGACCCCCAGACGACGGACACAGAGATCCGACGCAATGAAGACGACCTCATGGCCTTGTTACAGGTCGGTGAGAGACAACAGGAGCCTTTGGTGGCCGAGGGAGCAGGTTCCCAGCCTCCAGACAACGATGGCGATAATGACCAGGAGAAATCTTTTGACCAGGATAAAGCTTTGGGAACCATACAAGTTGAGAGAGATGAGAAGGTTCCGGCGGTTCCTGCAGTAGTAAATGGAGCTACTGCGCCTTCAGCTCCAGTGTTTGAGGAGGAGGAAGGACTGGCGGCTCTACCTGAACAGCTACCACTGCAGCCGAAGCCTAGTGCGCCACCTCCATCGCCTCCTATGCGAACGACGATGCCTCGAGCTTTTCATGAAATTACAGTACCAGTATCAACAGGAATTGATGTGGGAGTGCCGTCGGCGCCGCCGGACTTTGAAGACGATAGCGTGGAAGTGGCGGATCATTCGAGTACGACGCCGTCGGCTCCATCACTGTCTCCTACTGCTTCGAAGAAACTGCATCGATTGCTAACGTCCCCACGGAATCCGGAGAAGCTGAGTCCTGTGGTGAGGATGCCTGCCGAAGGCGCAGCAGTGGTGACGGTTGAAGGTGCAAGTGTTGCCGTACGGAGCTCATTCGCCAAGTCTCATTTAACTGAGAAAGAGGCTGGGAAGCATAGCATTTACCCGGACTTGCCTCGAGAAGTGAAAGCAGCAACGACAGCAACCGAGACGAAGGAAGCCGTAGCAGACTACGAGCAGTTGCTCAAGAAAAAGCATATTCGTGTGAAGCTAGAGCCATTCATCAACTACGAAATGAACTTGATGCGAACTGAGGCGTCCCAAAAGCGGCAGGAAATGAAGATGCGGCACATCGAAACCAACAAGGGGGAGCTGTATGCACGAGTAGAGCGCTATCTGTTTTCAGAGTACATTTTACACAACGCTGCGTCTACGACGGACGAGTACAAAAAGAAGATTGACGTGCTCGTCAAGAAAGGTAAGTCTAAAACGATGTCATGGTGAGTAGATTGTATCTGATGTGGTTTTGTGTTTGTAACAGTCTGGACTTTGGAAAGGAAACGAGTTTCTTCTTCGAAGCGCTGTGGTGATAACGTGGAAATTGAGCAAAACATGGAGTTTCAAACTGCAAAGCTTGAGACTATGCAGCTTGAAAGACTAAAAACTCATCTGGATAAGCTGCGGCAACTACGAACCGTTGAGGCATCGCTGCATACCTTTGACCGTGCGATGTCCTATTTTCACGTGGAGCAGTACTTGAACCGTGTGCTTCAGGAGCCGAATCTGGTCTCATTCCTGAACAAAATGAATTCATCGTGTGGCGGGAGTAGTGGCATTGACGACTTGGATCTTGTTCCAGAAGGTGCAAATTTCTACGAAGGCATCCCTCAAGATTCACCGCTGGCTACGTCAGTGGATCATTTGAAATACTGTTTAGATGTGCTGATTTTCTTTGAAAAAAAGGTGACATTAGGCGAGGAAGGAGTGTTTGGGCGCGTTCCGCAGTCATTTTATCGCGGTGAGCTTACCTGGCATAGTACGCATGCTAAGATGCATTACAGCGCAGCTGGTGGTGCTGGAATGGAGCGTAAGATCAAGTGTTACGCCTGTGGTCAATTGAATTCGCCGATGAAGTCCAACCAGTGGTGCAAGTTGTGTGAAAGCTGCGACGTGGTGTTGTATATCCCGCCATCCTCTGTATCAACAAAGACAAACGAGTGGTTCACGAGCGTTCTACGGTTTCGCCAGTCCTTGCAGAAATGGATCTCAACATGTATGCAGTGCCTGATGCGTACCAAGACGTTGCAAAATATGCCGTATTTGTTGATGCACGTGATGTACCTGCCTCGGATTTCAACGGACGAGCGGTCGTGGTTTCTAAGATTTCTGCAGTTCCCACGCGCTATGGTTCGGACGGATGGATCGCTACGAAACGAGTGGAGTGAAGACCTTGTGGATCATTATATTGCGATGCTGCACTTGGTATTCCATCCTGAAAAGTTGCGAAGGATGTCAATGATTGTATCCAGCGGACCTCCCAATGGTTCTAAGACTGCAAAGACTGCAGAAGTGGGCGTAGCCGATAACAAAGGGCTGGTTTCACCAGAGTGGGTGCTTTTGGAGAACCCGGAAATGCTGGATCGGTATTTCCTCTCGGACGAAGATTTCGTTGCCGTGTTGAATCAATTTCCCAATACGTTTGCATTCGAGCAGTTATTCCGTTGCAGCTCGGACGTAAAGAAGTGTTTTAGTCGAGCACTGACGCTGGTGCTGGAGCTCACACACAGTTTGCGAGCTTTTCAAGAGTTTGAGAAGCTGCCGACAAGGATCGCGCAGCTTTTGGGGCATTTGCTAGCTGATGCAGCGGAACTTCCTGGGTCTGGTCGACCCAACGATGCTGGAGTGAAGGACGCCATTTTTTATCCGACATTGTTCGATCAGCTCTTTCTAACGAGTTTGCATGGACTCATGGCAGCCGACTGCAACCGCGTAGCTTGGAAGAGTTTGAGTCTGTTTCCTTTTGGGTCGCTCTCGGAGCTGGCAAAGTGGGATGTGTTGGCTTTGCTACTATTCAACCTTCACAGTCTTACTTTAGAGGCGAAAACGGCGTCGGGTTGGATGCAGTTTATCGGCAAACCAACTTCTCAGGGTGTCGATACGAAGGCATTAGCTCGCCAGCACCTCTACGACCTTATTGAATCGGATACAGACAGCGCAATGTATTTACTGAACGCAATTGCCAGTCTCGCTGCTTCTTGTAAGTCGGAAAACTCTGGAGAACGAAACGACCTGGTGTCTGTTGCAGTGCACGAGCTGTTCATGGCTGGATACACCGTTGAGCCATGCCAACAGGCTCTCGGCGAGAACGGTGAGCGGGCTGCAGAACCTCTCAGCACAATCTGTTTGGCGCACCCATGGGTTTTGTCGCTTTTGATCACGCTGCTTTTCAAATACCACCAGTGTGCTGCTACCTGGATTCACGTGTTCGAGACGTTTCCGATCAATCGGTGGATGCCTACGCCCCAGGATTTGTTGAATTTGCAAGAATGGCTGCTGCTAGAGGATACTGCCGCACCTCGTAGCGCACTGGCTCGTTTTCTGCTGGACCATATAAATTGGGAGTACGATTTCAAGTTGCAGCGGTTGTTTACGGATGCAATGCTACACCGGCAGGTGGCTCTCATGGTTGCCGAAGCTTTAGTATTGTACAAGACGAGAAAAGAGCGGGCAAGTGATCCTGAGTCAGCTATTGTTCTGTCTGGAGGAGGATCACCGCAGAAATTGGAGGTCACTTCAATTGCCAAGTCCATTCGCCGTGCGTTATGGCTGGGTGAAACAGTGGATTTCGAGAAGTGGTGCTGGAAATTGATGCTGAAGCTGAGGTTTTACTCGCCCAAATCGAAAGAACCTTTACTACCACTCATAGACCTCCGCCACGATCGTTCACGGGAAGCATTGACGTTACGGAGGTGGTTTGCTGGAGCTTCGGTGTTGCGGGTGTTACCTTCGCGTAAAGTTTTCCCGTTTTACACTTCTCTCGAGGAGAAGGTAGCTCAGTATGGAGGCGGAGACAGTAGTAAACGCAGCGCGATGGAAACAGGAATTGGTGGAAGCACAGGAGCCCCTATCCAACAAGAAGCTCGAATGCTTTTGACTCCTCAGAATCCGAAAGCAATGAGCGGAGCGGATATTGAATCGACAGTTTCAGCTACAGCTGCCCCTCGTACGGAACCTATTGTGGCGTATGTGATCTGTCAGATGACGACCTTCGTGTTCAGTGACCGCCTGGATCGCTGGGAGCCGATGCTAGTGTTGCTAAAGAGCGATTTTTTCCCAGCTGCTATCAAGGTGCTGGAGAATTTATTCCCGATCTTATCACGATTAGACAAGACGAAAGATTTTCTGGGAAACCCGACGCCAGCTTCTGCCCCCCAAACAGAAAGTGAAAATGAGTCGAAGACAACAACTTCCAACAGTGAGGATGATGGAGAGACAGCAGCATTATCTTCTGATGAAGTTGAGGCTGGTACACCACTACAGGGCGGTGTTTTGATGGAACTGGACAACGAGCTGGAGGTTTGTATGGCAGCCATGCAAGCTCTATCTACTGACGAGTTGTTGAGTTTGTTGATCTCCCTACACGAGTTCTCGTACATCAATAAAGACGAGCTCCATCGTATGCAAGAAGTTCTCAACAAAGGCTACATCGGAGGTTGGGAGAGCACGGCGAAGGACCGAATACTGGCGAAACTTCGCTTCGTGCGCGAATGCAGCCGCTATCTGCACCCAGTTGTACTGCCTGCGCTTATCAACGAGTGTTTTCCCCAATCCAGCCCCATGTCTGTCACCACTTCGGCTTTGTTTCATGGAGCAATGTCTTGGATTTCGTCAGCGTTGGGAGGAGAAAATAGCACAGGAGCATTGTCACCGTCGGCAGCGTCGTCGACCAGCGCTGCTTTATCAATTCGGAACTCTTCCTTGACGGCCACGACAGCTTCGCTAGCGATGATCTCAGGTAGCGACTATTCCACATCATCAAAAGCACTGTGTGCTCTGGTCAGACGATCTTTTGAATATTCCGTGGACGACTCGAGTCTCACGGAATCGATGCGGTTTTGGATGAAGTCGCTACTGAAAGTCCCGTTCTGGTACGAGAATGCTGCCTTCCGACATGTTTTGGATACGATGCTGCATTGCAGTATGGAGAGTTCATACGAATCGAGGAGCCATGGGGGATCAGTTGGCATATTGTACGAGCTGGTAGCTCTGATCGAAGCTGCATTCGATACGTTTTGCCAGCGCACTGCTCGACGGGAAGAAGATGCGGGAGAACCAGAGCAACAGTTTATAGAGAATGAGCCGGTCATTGTGATGAGCTTCCTACCTGCGGTTGCCGCTTCAGCGACGTTTACTTCAATATTCGGCGGGTCTTTCGATGTGGCACAGTATGTTGGCGGTTGTCCATATCTTGCTCTGTGGGGTTTGCTAGTGGAAACACGGAAAGAAGTGGAGCTGTTTCTCACGATGGGGCAACTGATGATCAAATACGAACCGAAAACGATGAAGAAGTTGGAGAAAATGAAGAAGACCGAAGGAAAACTTGCAGCCGCTCTCAATGCTGTGCGAGACGGGAAAAGTTTGGATGATCAGGCAGAGGAATTGATCTATGAGAACTCTACTAGGTCGCATATGGGCAGTCCGTTAACATTCGGTCACACCAGTCTGGATTCTCTGTCCCAGTACAAGATCTATCGCTGGTGTAACTACTGCCTGGAGCTCCCGGAGTCGGAGCCGACGCAAATCATCTACTGGGAGGTCTTTTTTGCCTTGTACTTCGCGACTGCGGGCGGATCTCACGTCTTCGGACATCATTTTCTGGATCGGACAGGAAGTCGCAGCTCCAAGCGTGTTCATTTACGGAAACATCTGCAGACAAAGTTGAGAAAGCTCGTAAACTACTGCTCGAACCAAGCGCAGGTGGTTCTCACTGCTACTGGTGGTTCGGGTGGCAGCGGCACTTCGAGCGGTGTGAGCTCCGCTGCGGAGTTAAAGGAACGGAAATACGCTCATTTTGTGGCGCTTTCTCAGCTTTACACCGCTATGGATGCGTGGATGGAGGAAAAGGATCCCAACCAATGGCTTAAGGAAGAGGAGCTCTCAGGTTTACCACGTCATTATGAGGTTGAACGCCTTAAAGATGTTTTACGCCTCAGTGACGTGTTGTTAAACTCGCAGTCTGATCAGATGAAGTGGTTGGACTTGCCTCTGTGGACGAACTGGTGCGGGTTTGAGTTTACTGTGAGGCGAACAGCACCCAAGGTGATTGTAAACGACGATAACGAAGAGAGTGCGGAACCAACGGTACCGTCTCTATCGACTCCACTTGCTGCAGCAGGAGAAGAGGACGATTTTGCGTTCGTGGAAGAAGCTTCCGAGCTGGCTAGACGCCATAGCAGCTTTGGTGGTCTTGCTGGACTTCATACTCTCAGCATTCGCCCTCTTCCTTTACTTCCGGAATTGTGTGGCCCCTCAAGTCTAACACTGTTGCCGACGGTCTCCGTCGTCATTACCCCGGAGCGTTGTGTTATCACTCCTTCTGTCCCGCTCAACAAAGCTGGCTTAAAAGCGGTGGCTATGAAGTTCTCGGAGAATTTGTCTGTTCTTGTGGCCCTGGACTCTGAAATGATCGACAGTGTGTCTCAACTGTACATCAGCAAGGTGAGGACCGTGACGCAGAGCTTGCCTTGCCCAGAAGGAGCGAACTGTAGCAATCCTGCTGCTTTCCGGTTCGAATTCTTGGAGTGGATGATGGATTCCCGCATGGATGATGCTGTTCAGTCTATCCGAGCGCAGGGCGATCGCTGTGATATGCGCTCCATGCTCGTGACAAATGTTATGTCTTCGCTAACTGAGCATGACGACCAAATGCACCATGACGGCTCCACAACTGTCTTCTCGACAGCGGAACAATTCCTACAGCTTGATGGCGATGGATTTATGCTTTCTCTTCAGATTTTGCTAATTGACCAGGTAGTGCGAACACTTGGACTGGAGCACGAGAAGCTTCAACGTGTTAAGAAGACACTGGAGACTGAAGAGCCGCTGGATATACCTTCAGAAGACGTAACGGAGAAAAGTGAGGAGGCCAAAGCTGTGGTGGAAAACTCTGTGGAAAGCGAGGAGCTTTCACCTATCAAGAAGACCGAGCAGGAGATGGAACGACTTCATAACAAGGGACTCGAATGGTTCCGTCTCCTTACTGAGCTGGACACAAAGTTGTCACGTATGGTGCCGCCGTTACGCGAAGCTTTGTGGAGGTCTATCAAGCAACTGGGATTGAGTTTTGTTTGTGTCGACGAACGCGAAACGTGCACCTTACTCCAACTGATGTTGGAAGATCCATCCCGCATCAATCTCCTCAGCGAGTGTTTCTTCCCAGCAGCAGCTCCTTCTCGTTTCGTAGAGATGTTTGCGAAGCTGATGAGTTCAAGCAGTTCGTCCAAACTCTCAAGCGAAGAGAAGCTGATTCTGCTGCGTCGCTTTGATTTCCGTGCCTGGCTGCAGACCAAGAGTCCACAGACGCCCACCAAGTTCGATCGTGACACCGTGTTGTGTATGATTCTGGGCGACATAAGCCACCAATTCCCTGCTGATCGCAGTTTAGTGGAGACTACCCGAAAACCGAAAGACGCCAGCGCCTCTCAGCATTTGGATCAAGTTCTACGCGTCTACGCGAAGGTTCTGCAGCTGATCTGCTCCGCTCACCTGGAAGACCACGTTGAAAAAATGATTCATGCTTTAGCTGGCGTTCACGATGACTACCGATTCCAAACAGCAAACGTCGGGACTGGAGAGTCAACGCCATCTGCTGACAGTGATGATTCCAGTGCCTCAGGGTTGGCAGCATTGCCACGTCCAGTGGACGCTGCTGTTTGGGATGCTCTGGTTGGAATCCCCTTGAATACGTGGAAGGAGCTGCCGACCATGCTGGTGGAGTCTTGTGTAACGTTCCTAAGTCAGCACATGACGTCTTTACGGTGGCGAGGTGGATTGTCTTCTGACAGTAGCTCTACTACACGGGGTAGTGAGCTACTACGCGGCAAAGAGGCAGCAAATGCGTCTTCTACTTCAGCGAAATACCCTGTCGTGTATTGGCAGCGTCTGGGCGTCCTCAAGAGCTTTCTGGATCTGTTCACTCTTTGCTGCCGTGTCGCTCCAGAGCAGCAGCAGTGGGATCTGATTATCGCCTTCTTCGAGCCGCTTCTTTCGACGCTGTATCAGCCCGCAACAAACACTGAAGGATCAGCAATCAGTGCGCCATGGTCGGAGCAAGATACTCTTTCAACTGGAACTACGATCTGCTCGTGCTTTGTGGCAACTTGCTCCGAGTATCTGAAGAATCAACCGTCGAGCCGAGCGGTAGTAAGGAAAAGCAGCGACCCAGAGCTGACACAGACGGCGAAGCTGTCCCAAATCTGGTCTTTCTACTTGACGGTGCTGGTTCCGCACGCTCCTACTCACATTTGCAAACATTTCCATCAGTTTGTGACGCGTCTGGCCTGGGAACACTGGTGTCTGACGCTGGAAATCGTTCAGCAGATGCGTGAGCTCGTTCAAACGGAAAGGCAGCAACTCACGGGTGTGGCAACTGGTGCTAGCGACCAAATGGTGCCGCCTTTGCACTCGACGCTGTCGCCATATCCATTTGTATCATGGCTGGTGCGTGACGTCTTGTGCCGTACAACATGGAAAGCTACCGAAGGGTGGCTTGAAGCACAGAGCGAAGCTGTTTGCTCCTCCTTCCTACTGGAATTCGCCAAGTTGTGTTTGGAACTGGTTCTGGACATGCCTCACTTTCACGTCCAGGCTGGTCACGCAGCGTCAACGAACGTTTTACCACCATATTTTGTCAACTTTATCAAGCAGCAGGCAACGTTTTGGTCCAAGTGGAAGATGACGATGGGAGATCTGGAAACGTTGCAACAATTCACGCTCGAAGCGCTCAAGGAGCCCCTCGAAAGTCGACCCACTCCAAGAGGAGGAAGCATGAGTTCGACCGGTCCTTTCCCTGCAACTCCAAGCGCAGCGGTGATGCAGGACGCGTTCTCGAGGCTGCAATTGGTTCTTCGACTGTTTGGACAGATCACCACTCTCCATCATGACAAACTTCCCAAGCGAGAGAGTCTTCAGCGTGTAAATCTGTTCCTGAGGCTTCTGTTCGGTGTGTTTGAAGTGAACGATCGCGGCAGTTTAGATGGAAACCGCTACAACTCGGAGTACGCAGCGTGGCTGATGGTTCTGTATGGCTCGAGCTGCACGGCGTTGTACGAGAAGCTAGACGAGATCGTGCACTTTTACAAGACGGAAGGTGGGAAAAACACCGAAGGGGACAACGTTGCTGAAGAGCAAGGAGGCATCCCTGAAGAGGACTTGACGGCTGCGATCTCTGGTGTGTTGCGATTCTGCAACCTGTCGCTGGTGGAGGTATTTTTCAAGCAGATGCAAAGCAGTCCGAAGTCCAGCGGAAGCGGGAGTTCTGCTTCATCGGCGGCAGGAACTGTTGCGTTGAACTGGAACAAATGTGGCAATGTCGTGTTCGTGGAGATCGACGGAATTGTTCGTGACTTTGCGTCAAGCCAAAAGGCTCTGCAACAACGAAGTTACAGAGGACACCAGCCTTTGGACCGAAGTAGTGGAAAAGACGAGAGTTCAAGCGATACGACCATTTCTGCGACTCAATCTCCCGCAGAAGCGATCGGTAACTCTCTAGGAAAAGTACTGTGGAGTTTCTTGGCCTTCCGAGGTGGAGAGTTGGCGTGCTTAGCTGCTTGTGGTCGTGCTTTAGCTTCGGTCAATGTCATGAGTCAAGTGGCCGAGAAAAGTATTGAAAAGTGGGTGATTGAGGAGCGCAGAGGCATGTGGGACGCGCTGGCGTTGCGCTTGCAGGTCCCCGAGTTAAGCTCGGACGAGTTCGAGACTGCATGTTTGGAGCAGGGCAAGCTGTTGACGCTTCAGGTTCTGTTCTTACAGCAATTACGACGTGCTCCAGTACTGACTGAATCGTTGAGTCTGGCACTGCTTACGAAGCTGATGAACTGGATGGAACGAGCTCGAGTTGGGAGCAGTCCACTAGCGCAGATGAAGCTGCTGTTCCTGGCCGCTGAAGTGACGAATTTCGTGTGTAAACCGCTTGCGGAGGTGCTGCCCTCGCCTTTGAAGAAGCAAATGCTGCGTCAACTCTGCGATTTGCTGCTTGAATTGGGCCACGCACGTCGCAACAACGGGATCATGAAGGCTATTGGTCTTGGGGGATCACTACAATACGCTGTGGAGTTCCACGTCTCGTGTTTGGCGGCTGGCATTTTCCTACGACTGCAGACTCGCAATGGAGCTCCACTGCGAGTCGATGATCGGATCCCGTTCAAGATGACTCGAACGACAGAGAAACACCTGCGGTCGCTAGAGAATATGCTGCAGAGTAAGGACGCGTTCCAACTGGGAAGGCGCGCTGATGCCTTGGTGGATTTCGCTCGAGACCCTCGTCGAAGCCTGGCAGACCAAGACGAGTTGTTCGTGACGCTCTTCTCCAGTATGTACCCAGCTCAAGAGTGGTTATTAGCCAAGTGTCTACCGTAGGGTAGGATGAATAGAAAAAAAGTAGCGTAGGATCTTTTTAAAGAATTATGAACGGAAACTCAAAGTGCTCACTTGTTGTTCTTGTCGTCGTATTCAGCCAAGATTTCCTCTGCGGACTTCCCCGACGTCTCGGGGACAAGTTTCAATGACAAAAGGTAGAACACAACGAGTAGAACGACGAAAGGGACGTACGCGTAGTCGTCCAGTGCGTCGGAAATATACGGGTAAGCCACTCCAACGACCAAGTTGCAGAGCCAATTGACGCCGATACACAGCGACGACGCACTGGCACGGATCGAATCTGGGAAGATATCGGCTGTCATGACCCAAACCAACGGCCCGACCGTCACTCCGAACGCGATCACGTACAATGCAGTGAAGACGATCGAAAGAGCAGGTTCATTGATGATGAAAGATACCGTCATGGCAATTGCCATCACTATCATCCCAGCCAAACCCCAGAGGATCAAAGTGCGAGCTCCAAAGTGATTAGCCATCACTCCAGTGAAGAAAGCAGGCCAAATGTTGATGAAGTTGATGAGAAGAGTGCCGATACGGGAGTCTCCGATGCCAGCGTCGGAAAAAATACTACCAGAGTAGTAGAACACGGCGTTGATTCCGGATAATTGTTGAGCACAAGCCAACAACAGGCCACCGCAGAGTTGTTGACGGTAACGAGGATCCAGTACAGACTCTTTGGATCCCTGAGCTTTGGTCACTTCCAGCCAGGACATGGCCGTATTTACGTGTTGTTCCCCGTACAAGTTGGCAAGCACTTGTTTGGCTTCTTCCGTTCGTCCTTTAGTCAACAGCCACGCAGGACTCTCAATAGCCATCATCGGAGCCAGAAGCAGATAAACCAGAGCCAAAATACAAGGGAAAGCGGCCAGATACCGCCAGCCAGTGCTTGTATTCGCGAAGAAGAAGCAGATTGCAGGGATTAAAATCCCTAACGTAGTGAAGATCTGAAGACCGAGTCCCAATGTGTTCCGCATGTGAGGAGGAGACAATTCGTTCACGTAAGCTCCAATTGTTCCCGTTGAGGTGCCCGACGCCAAGCCGGAGATCAATCGACCGACTGTAAACGCCCAGATATTCGACACGGAGGCTTGTACGACTCCTCCGAGGATGATGAAGACGCAGTTCCCCATCAAAATCTTCTTCCTCCCGTACTTATCACTGAAGTAGCCGCAACTCAAAGACCCGATCATAGCTCCGAAGATCCACGCGTTCACTGCGAATGTCCATTGGAGTTTCGAGTGGCCTGGGAACATCAGACACGTATCTTCCGCCACTGGACGCGCATTGCACTCGTCCGTGTCGTTGTACTGCGAGAGGTTCATTTGAGCCGTCGACCACCCGCTCTGGAAGGGCTGAAGCCAGGACAGCACCATACTGCTGTACAGGATCGGCTTGGGGCGGATGAGACGGGCAGCCAACTTGTTCGCATCGGCGAAAGCCGTGATCGGTTTGGGCGAGGCAACTTCAACGTAGGTGTCCGCCATTTTAACGTGGTTTGGTGGAATCGAAAGTGAGAAGTAGCTGCCATCGATTTACTTTGACCCAACGCTCCAACGCCTCGACTTCAACAGGATAAACATCTCCCGGGCTGAGATCCACGTAATCCGTTAGCTGAATGAACAGAGTTGACTATGTAGAACGACGACAGTTGCAGGAAGCTCTTCGCACCCGTCACCATAATTTCGTGCGTCCTGCTCACACATCACGGATTAGATGTTCGATCCGAGCCCAAATAGCTGCACGACGTCATGATACGGTAGACTATTCTGGTGACGGAACTGACGGTATAAAGCTCTTGCGTTGAAGAATATCACGACTCGAGATTGCGGGCATTCGTGCTCTTCAGCATGTTTGCAAGATGACTGACCTTCGTTTCGTAAAACCTAAAAAACAAAACTATTTTAGCAAGTCGAATATTCCTGGCAAAGCTCGGTCTGCTTTCCTTGTTCATCGATCATATGCTGAGTGGGAAGTTAGTACTTTGCCTCAGAGCTCTATGGTTGCGCCAAAATCTCTTTACAAAAGCTGTGCCATGCGGTTGCTCCGCCTCTCATAGGCTTGAGTCACTCTCCACGTGGTTGCGGCCTGCTTGAGTCGGAAGCGATTTGTTCGCGGTAGAGTGTTCTACCAGCTGGACTATGACATCTACCAAGAAACGAGCCTTTTGCAGCTGAAATAGACAACCACCTGCTCTACCTCTTGTGAGCCCGTCAACAGCAAAGCCCATGTGGGTGCTGTACGCCAGACATTCGGGTGCAGTTCATCCCCAGCGCCACCTCGAAAGCGACTGCCACTTGTCAACTATTCAACCAGGAGGACTTTGATCCTTCCACGAATCGAGTCACCCTGGAGGAGGTACCGGTAGTCGACTTGACGGGACAATTAGGTCGCGCGACCATGAAGCTCACCTCGACGATGGACATCAAAATGGACTTCAAGAACTACCATTCTCCCCCTCGATCGGGTTTCTCGGATGCCGACGCCATTCAGCATAACCCTTCGACCACGCGGGATATCGAGAGTTCTACGGTGGAGAATGGAGCCAACCAGCCACTGTACAACGCCGAAATCTACGGTAGTTTACGCAAAGGAGGAGCGGTCAAGTTCTTCTCTATGGATTGTGTGGGGCTAGTCGCAGCCACTTTCTCGTCGACGTTTTCAATCGAGTGCCTCAACAGTGTCATCAACCCCATGCTACAGGAGCATTTCGGCTTGAAGACAGCGGAACTGGCGGCTTCCAAGCGTCTGACGTCCATCCCGTTGGCTTTTTGCTTCTTTATCGGCTTGCTGTCGGACAGTTACCCGATTTTCGGCTTCCGTCGTAAAGGATATTTGATCATCGGTTTGACCACTACAGTCGTGAGTTTGCTGGTTCTTGCAGGCTTGGATGGCTACATCGAGTCGCTGGAGGAAGGAACAGCAGGAACGGGATTGGCTGCAGCTACGATCACCTTCGCTACACTTGCCAGTTTAGGGAACATCATCACGTACGTCTGTGTACAGACGCGAGTGTGCGAGTTGTCCCAACGTGAACCGCTCGGAATGCGTGGAGCTATTACTGGGACGTATTTGATCTTCCGCAGTGTGGTTTACATCTTGACGGACGCTGTAGCGTACCTGTTCCAAAGCAATTCGACCCACCACTGTACCTCTCTGATGGTTTTCGCCTTGATCATCGCGTTGTCGATTCCATTGGTGTGGAAATCATGGCAGGAGAAATACTACTCCCTCTCGACGCCTATGAAGACTCGAGGTCAGATTCTATGGAGAATCATGCAGCAGAAGGCCGTTTGGAGCATTTTGATGTTCATGTGCTTCTTCACCCTGTTCAGTGGTATCACATTCAGTGGTCCTTCGGTTGTTATCACCGTCTGGGCGGGAGCTAGTGGCGACAACAGCTTCGCACTGCAAGTCATGTCTTATGGCACGATGCTATTGACGATACTTGCGTGGCGCTACTACTTCATGAACCGACCGTGGCGGATGTTCTACGCTATGTCGACGATTCTACTCATCGTGCCGCAGTTGATTGTAGCCATCTTGGTGACGCAGGACATTGTGCGGGATCGCTACTTCTACCGCTTTATGACTGTGTTTACCAGTATTTCCGGTGGAATTAACTGGCTAGCGAGCATAATCCCGTTGACAGAGATCATCCAGGAAGGCTCGGAAGGGGCGATGGTCGGTCTGATGCTGTCTCTGTACTTTTTGGTCTCGGCTTTTGTCCAGACGAACGCGGAGGGTTTATTCAACGGTACCAACTTCTACGACATTGCAGAAGTGGCGATGGATATGGACGACGCTCGCTCCGACGTGCTCAAGGCGTTGATTCTCAATTACGGTATCAACGCACTGGCATTTGTGGGGCTTTACTTCCTACCGAGACAGAAACTCGACACGCAACAGCTTCGAAGCTACGGAGGTTACACGAAATGTGCCAGTGCAGCCATCGTCACGTTTGCAGTGGCGCTATTCGTGTACTCGTTGGTTATCACGGTACTTACACTCAACCCGTCGACGCGTTGCTTGAGTATTGCTGGTGGCGATGGCTGCTAAGCTCAATCTGTAGTAATTATTTGTTGTTAATGGACGTATCTTCCTTCATAGTTATTTTGTCAAATTTTGATTTTGTTGCAGTGGTTTCAGTCATCCACCTAACTAGCATCACAGAGGAAAGGGGCTTACTCCACGATGCTGGTACTCTGGACCTGGATCTTCTGAATAATATCCTCTAATCTCTCTCTCAGTCTTCCATCGCCATCGATTCCAAAAAACTCGGCCCGGTTGTCAGGTGTGGTCAAATCCAGCAAAACGACCTCGTGGATATTCAGGTATTCATCACTTGTGTAAACCGTAGACTTTCTACCCTTGAACTTCTGATGTACTTCTTTCACATAGGCTGTCGCGCACACTACCAGAATGTTTAGTCGGTTTCCATCGGAGAAGCTGCACAATCGGTTCATCTTCTTGCATTCGTCTTCAATCGTCTGCACCGTAGAGTAGTTTTTAACGGCAAGACCCAGCAGTAAAGTTTTGTCTTGTACCGTAGTCATCATCACGATGTCCGGGGATTCTGCCTTTGAGTGGGGCTTCAGATTCAACGGTTCACGTAGACGAAAGATCGCGGCCATCAATGTATCCAGGTTCGTCGTATTAGAGGTGGTTCTACTCCCTTCTGCCGCCCCTTTAGGCATCCAATACGTGCATCGTGAGAACTCCACTCCTTTGAGGGAACTCAACTGTTGGTTGTCGAAAAACGTAGGGAGATTCTCTTCCAAGCATGACCTCACTTGACATAACTCTTGGAATCGAGTCAGAAACAATAACTCCAACATCAGGATAATCGATCGGGATGTTGATAATTGCAGGTACAACCTTCTCGAGTAGCTCGTTCAATGGATACACAGTGGAGATAATCATTTGTTGGAGATACCTGGGCATAAACAACGTCGCCTTGTCGATTGTTACATCCCATAGAATTCGAAAGCCCTCAGCGATGGCGTCATATAAGAATCCTTTCTCTTCTTCGTCTTTCCACCGCACTGCCAAGTTAATCTCTTGTTTAGCCATGACCGAATTCATCATAACTTGCAATGGTTTTTGGAAATACCAGAAATTCTCAAGAAATCTTCTCCAATCGATGTCGTCACCAGGGCGATCATACACGGTATAACTGCTAATCTGCTCGTAAGTACGGCAGCTTTGGAAGGCGTCAGTCAGTGACCGCGGGTGGCCAGAAGTTTCCAAAAGCAAAATATTGCTGACCTCTTCAACTTGATGCTCAGTCAGTTCATAGTGTTCCTTAGCCGTCTTTGTTTGCTTCTCGTCGACAAACGTATTCTCCACCATGGTCTGAATTGCACTGGCCCGAAGAAATCTAAGACAGATCCGTGAAAACCGGATCATATTAGGATTTACGCCAGGTAACACTCAAATCGACATATTTCAGGAACGAGGCGCGGCCAGAAATCAGGAAAAAAAGTTCCTTAATCTTGAACAATGGTGTCAGAATGGTTTCACAGAACTCTACGAATCTCTTTTTCTGTTGGAAATCATCCCGAAGTTTGAGATGGTTGAACGCTTGCCCAATCTCATCGATCACGATGAACAGTGGCCCACTTCTTTTGTCAGTTTCTTCATCGTCGCAACGTAATCTGGAAAAACTTCTGCAGTGAGTGACGGAGGAATCTTGCCGTGATAACGTTTAAAGAATGCACCAGTGCGTTCAACAAAACTGTGTTGAGCCTTCGTCACATCAAACCTGCCATTGTCATCCATGAGCTGCCCTGGGGTAAATACGAGCTGGACGGTGTGGCAGTCACGGATGAAATCAAAAGAAGAATCGCCATCTCTTTCAGCCAAAGCGTTGCAAGTCCGAATATACTCCAGTCCAAAGGCAGTTTTCCCAATACCAGACACATTATCCATAATAGGAATTACCCAACATTTACCAACTTCTCGGTTGTAATTGCCTCTATGGATCCCAGCGAGTTGTCTAGTAGCTTCATCACGGCCTCCATACAACAATATGTCCCTTTCGACACAATAAATCGGTGCTTTTTCCTTTTCCCAAACCCACGGGAGTGCCTTATGACGTTTTCTTGGACGCTCCAGCCCATCGTCCGGTGAAAATCCTTCCCATTGTTTCGTCCGTGCCAGCACTGGGACTTCCACAATGAATGCGGTCGATTTCGTCTTGCCACGATCTCCAATTTGTTCACTGGAACGAAGAGAAATCACCGCTGGATCTTTATACACCTCCAAACTCTGATACACCTTCAATTGCGAAGAGTCAATACCGTCAAGCTCAGCACCAACATAACTATTTTTCACAGCAGTACGGAGGTCCACAACGATACTTGAGGCCGGGACAGGGACAAAAGCTGTCTCTGCGATCGGTTCGCGCGTTCTAGCAGCAAATAGCTGATACCAAAGCCTCGGTACTTCCACAAGAAGAGCACTTCTTCTAGTGTCGCTCAACAAACCAATCTTTACGTCCTCGTCAAGCTTCGGCTGACCCCTTTTAGTGAACACTTCAAGATCTTCCACAAAGACGTCGTTGAGGTGTCTGCCCTTGTACCTCCGCTTTAGCATGTTTTTAAAGTCATCGATATCTGCGTTGACTCCCAAATTATCCAAACTGCCGGCTTTACCGAGCTTTTTACCGCTCGTCTGAATTAGCTGGAACCACACTTTCCGCACCATTACCTCCGACTGAGAGCTTTTTACACTAACTAGTTTGCTGGTCAATCTTTGATCTAAAACGCATAGAAATACAGAGGATTATAGCGAATCTCAGGTTCAGGGAGAAAACTCGTTGTCTGTCATTCAGAAAGTTCTCGAACGCGTCAAGATGGTTGGAAAGATATGGTTCCAGTTGGTGGAGAAGTGCGGCAAGGAGCTAAACTCCATGAGCTTTTTGACGGACGACACAGTGAAAGACGTTGCTGATTTTCGAAATCGCGCTGTTAAAGCCTGAGAACTACGATAGCCATGGAGTTCTTAATGGTGTTGCTGCTGACGACCTCCTTGTCTGCAAGAACCGCGTCGGTTTCCGCAGCTTTCGTCCTCTTGTTGGAAGCAGTTTTATAATTCCAGCCTTGACAGGCCAAACGTATGAGGGTGGTCTGTATGTGGAGGTGCCGAGGATCTGGTATATTCTGGTAGCTGCTGGTACCCGCGAACCGATCACGAGTGCGGCTTTTGTCCCTATTCCGGAATGGATGCGTATCGAGGAGTTCAGAAATGCTGTAAAGTCAGCACACGACGAGAAATACCTAAAGGATATCGATGTTGAATATCTAAAGGTGTACACCAAGTCGAGTTAAGAACCTCTGGATGTGGAGTCGATAGTTGGACCGTTTGGCGGCTCTAGTAGCCAACCCCTTCTTGTGGAGTTACCGACACTCCAATATCGGCTGGTTACTAGAAAACGCGAAGCGATCACGGGGGCAGCGGCCGTATTTCTCTCGGATATGAATAGTATTGAGGACTTTCGAGATGCAGTGAAGAAAACCCACGACAGACTCCTAAAGGATATCGATGCGGCGTATCTCGAGGTGTATACCGAGTGGGGCCAAGAACCTCTGGATGGGAAGGCGAAGATTCGCTCGTTGGGCAACGCAAAAACACAAATTCTGCACGTAGTGGTGCCAAAGATCTGGTACCAGTTATTCGGTGCTGACACGCGCAAGTCGATCACGAGGGCATCTTTCGTCTCAATTCCCACCTACAGTAACGTTGTGGACCTTTGTGCTGCAGTGAAGGGAAAACATGATGGAGCCATTCTTGACGGAATTGATCCGTCCCTACTGAAAGTGTACAGGAACTTGACAATGTATGGAGATCCAGCGGTATTTCCGACCGAAAGGGGTCTTCAATCCGATGAAATAATCGGGAAAAGTGGCAAGACTGCTGCAACTGCACTCATTGTGGAAGTGCCACGAAAGCCTGGCTCCGTATCTCCACAAATCCGTTCTGGTTAAGTGTGGCAATTGTGTTTATCGCTCTTTGCCATTTTTGGTGAAACGAGAAACTAAACTTGCATGTTAGCAGCACGTAAACGTTGAAAGTAAACTTAGTATTGACGGAAAAAGAGAGACAACGTTGCCTAACCAATTGCTGCGTGTTGTTGTTTCTGTTTTGAATTCTCAGAGGTCCAATTTAGAAGATCAGCCTGAAACTTACAGCAATCAACGAATAAATTACTGACACAACAGTTAGCAGCCAGAGCCGCCATTAATACGAATGCACGCAGTTCCCGGGATGAACGTCATGATGGAGACCGCAAATGAATACAGGAACAAAATCGCCGAAAACGTCACAATAGCTGCACTGGCGCACTTCGTGTAGCCTCCGTAGCTTCGAAGTTGCTGCGTATCGAGCTTCTGTCTCGGCAAAAAGAAGAGACCGAACAACGACAGCGCGTTGATGCCGTAATTGAGAATCATCGCCTTCAACACGTCACCACGAGCACTGGGAGCGTCCGCTGCGACTTCTACAACGTCGTAGAAGTTGCTTCCTTCAAAGAGACCACCCGAGTTACTCTGGACGAAGATCCCCACCAGAAAGTAGAGCGACAGGGTGAGCCCTACCATGGCGCCTTCCGAGCCTTCCTGGATGATCTCCGTCAGGGGAACGACACTACCGAGCCAACCGATGGCAAACGAAACACTACTGAACAGCGTCATGATGCGGTAGAACAACCGGTCTCGTAGAATATCCTGGCTCACTAAGACTGCCACGATGACTTGAGGGAGAATCAGCAGCAGAGGACACGCAGCGAAGAACGAGCGCCACGGACGATTCATGAAGTAGTAGCGCCACACCAGCATCGTCACGATCGTCGCTCCGTAGTACATCAACTGCTGGATGAATGGGTTATCTCCACTAGCTCCAGCCCAGACAGTAATGATCACAGCAGGACCGCTGAACGTGATCTGGTTGAAGAGGGTGAAAAAACACTGAAAGGCTAAGACACTCCACACAGCCTTCTGCTGCATGATCTTCCACAGGATCTGGCCTCGAGTCTTGACTGTAGTCGAAAGGGAATAGCATTTTTCCTCCCAGAACTTACAGATCAACGGAACGGGTAGAACGATGATAAACCCAAAAACCACAAGCGCTGTCGTCTGGTGAGAAGAACTGGAAGTAGCTGAGAGCTGCACAGCGTAGACGCAGGCGTCGGTGATGATGTAGCAGACGCATCGGAAGACCAAGTAAACGGCAAGAATTGACCCTCGGAGGCCCAATGATTCACGTTGAGAAAGCTCCAGTACTCGGGTATGAATCCCCACGTACATGATGTTGTTCCCCATACTCGCAAATCCTGCAAACGTTATGACAACAACTGCCAGTCCCGTTCCAGCAGTGCCCACTTTGAACGACTCAACGTACGCGTTTAACCCCGCGAGACACCAGATACTGATGACTGAAATGATTAACCCCACAAGTGTGTACGCCTTCCGACGAAGCCCCATGATCGGATAACAATCCGAAAGTAAACCGAACAGGAAGCTGAGAATCAACGGCATCGCAGTGAGACGTTGAGAAGCTGCAAGTTGAGCTGGAGTAAGTCCGAAATGAACCTTGAGCATGGGTTGAACAGCACTGTTTAGACACTCAATTGCGAAGGTTGAGGAGAACGTGGCAGCCACAAGACCCAGACAATATCTGGAGAAGAAATTGACTGCGCCTCCTTTGCGTAAACTGCCGTAGATTTCTGCATTGTAAAGTGGTTGACCAGCTCCAGTTTCCAGCACGGAATTCTCGGCATCTCGAGTGACGGAAACGGCTTGTAAAGGCAGAATATCGGCTTCTTTGAGGTCGAACGAAGGCGAGTGAAGGTGCTTGAAGTCCATCTTGAGCTCCATTGAGGACGTCGCCTTGATCGTGGAGCGGCGGAGACGACCGGTTAAGTCGACGACTAGTACCTCCTCCGTTTTGAACGGAACGGGGAACTTGTAGCGAGTAGATCCGCTGCAAGTTGACAAGTGAGTGAACTCTAAAGCTGCAAAAGTCTTGATACCTCCTACCCACGTGCGGTGCTGTGGCGAATCTTTTCCTCAGCTGCGAACGACCATAGTGTTGTGTCTTATCTGACAGATAACCGACTCACTCTGCCACGTTTCACAAGGTCTGTAGGAAGAATATCATATCGTTATAGCCACACATGTATAACATTTGACATGTTAGTTACGTATGGAAATCCAAGCATAAGAGTTTGTCATATTGGAAGATCAGATCTGCCATATGACCATGCTCGTATTCATTTTCACTGCAATATCCTATCTTCCTGTCATAAATACTGCTTTAGCAGCCAGAGCCACCGACAAGGCCGAGGCATGAGGTACTCGGGATGAGCGACATCAGCGTCACTACCAGGGAGTAGATGAAGAGGACGAGACAAACAGCGATGATACCGCCACTTGCTCCCTTGGTAAACCCTCCGTACATACGCAGCTGTTGAGCGTCCAGCTTTTGAGACGGTAGGAAGAAGAGCCCCACCCACGCCAAAGCATTCAACGCGAAGTTGAGGAACAGCGACAATAGCACATCCCAGCGAGCGTCCGACGTGTCTTGAGCCACTTCAACTGCGCTGTAGTAGTTACTGCCCTTGAACGCACCGTTGGCGTTTGTATCCACGAAAATATTGACACATCGCTGCAGCGTAAGGGTTAACCCCACCAGAGCTCCTTCCGAGCCTTCTTGTACGATTTCAGTCACGGGAACGATCGTGTTGAGCAGTCCAATACCGTCCGAAATGTATGTCATCGAGTAGAAGATGCGGTAAAAGAAGCGGTTGCGCACCACGTCGAGAGATACCATCAAGGACACGAAGAGGTTGGGCAGAATCTGGAAAGCTGGCGCCAAAGCGAAGAAAATTGGCCACAGCCGGTTGATGAACATGTAGCGCCAGATCAACATGATGCCGATCATGACGAAATCCTGGATCGTTTTCACCAGAAGCGAGTTGTCTCCACTAGCACCGGCCCATTTGGTGATGACACTGGTGGAGTCGCTGAACTTGATGCCCAGGAACAACGTGAAGAACCAGATGAAGGCCAGAATACGCCACACAGCCTTCTGCTGCATGATCTTCCACAGGATCTGACTGCGGATCTTCATGGACGTGTTGAGCGAGTACACCTCCTCGTTCCAGTAGCGGAAGACCAGAGGCAGCGGTATGATCGAGATCACACCGAGGATGATCATAGCTGAAGATACCGACATATTAGGCTCTGATCCAGTACCCAGAGCCAAGAACGACAGCACGGACGTGAAGATGGACACGAAGCGACGGAAGATCAGGTACGAGACTTGAATAGCGCCACGGTCACGCAGAGATTCACGTTGCGAGTACTCGATCACTCGGGTGTGGACGCAAACGTACGTGATAATGCAGCCGATACTGGCCAAGGCGACAAGAATCAAAGCCAGCACTGTAATCCCGCTACTGGCTGTCGAATCGCTGCCCAGGTAAGCACTTACACCAGCGATAGCGAACACTGCGACGGCGTTGATGATGCATCCGAGGATCATATAACCCTTACGACGTAGCCCCATGATCGGATAACAGTCGGACAGAAGACCCACTAGGAAACTCAAAGCCATGGGCATCTGGATCAGACGTTGAACAGCGATGATCTCCGACGAGTTGAGCCCCAACTGGGTGTTGTACATGGGCTGCACCAGCACGACCAGCGCCTGGTATGACAACATGGAGGTGAAGGTAGCAGCCACGAGGCCGAGACACTCCATGGACAGGAAGTCCACGGCGCCTCCTTTGCGTAGACTGCCGTACATTTCGTGGTTGTAGAACTGCTCGCCAGCCACGAAGCGCCCGTCTTGGTCGTCGAACGACACGCCGCTCGCGTTGAAGTCCAAGGGCGAGTCGAACGTGTTGAAGTCCATCTTGCTCGGCGGTGGCTGGGGCACCATCCCGTTCACCGTCTTGGGGTCGTAGTTGGGGTCGTACATGGCGCTAGAGGAAGCAAGTGCCGACTTGACGGAAAGTCCAAGAGTAGGGAGCGTGTTACCGCCACCAACAACGCGCGACTACCGATCCGATCGAGAAATGAACGGGAAGTCAGCGCAGTACGGCCAGGAACGAAGTGGAGGCGGCCTCTTGTCTGTGCGCTGCGCTGGGCCTCGGTGACTGACAGCCAGGAGAGGCGAGGGCGAGACACTCGAGCCCGGGCTATGGAGATCGGATCCCTAGCGTACGTAACGTGTAGAGATCAGGCGACTACATTTCTCCACCTTGAGAACTCTCACAGCCAGCAATTGATCGGGCTCACGTTGGATAAAGTTGGCGAATTCATCGTGAAGGCTGTGAAGGAGATGCATTTGTAGTTGCCAGACGTGAAGCAACAGTGGCAGATTGGTAGTTCTTTTAGCGGAGACTGTGAGCATTTCGGGATGGACGAACATGCACAGGCGACCATTGACCAGCTGGTGAAGCACTCCATCCGTTCCTTCGCGCCGTGATGTTACCTGCACGCCAACGCACTTCGTATTCCTGATGCAATGCTGCCATAAATCCGTTGGTGGTTGCAGCAGTAGCTGAAGGTGACAAACAGTCGAGCATTATTGAAGCGCGCAGCATTCGAACTTCGAAGCGTAGACGATCGACGATTTCGGGGTAAGATGCGTCGTCACATTGTCAAGGCATAGTGAAACAGAGGTAAAGAGGAGGACGAGAAGTGTCGATAATGGATCTTGGCGGCAAAATGGCGTCGCCATGGACGCTCGGTCAGAAAGTAGCGGCAGTGCCACGTGATTAGTCTCAGCTGGCATTAACGCAGTGCAACGGTGTGTCTGTAGGATACAGCCCGACGCTGACATCACCACATCTTTGTAAGACCAGCCTAAGCCCTTACGTCTCCTCATTGAGGAGTCCTCAGCAAGGCCAGTAAAGCTACAGTATGTGCGAAGCACAGGCGCTTTTGATCCGTAGTCAAGCAAGAGCTTGAACGCATTGGGGAGTTTGAGACGATAATTCGTTATTCCTTACACAACTTCGAGGTCATTGTACAAGATCTCCACCTTCTCACTGCGTACGCCTTCCCTGCTGCGGAAGCAGCGTCCACTGGCTCCGTCTTCTCCTCGTGCGAACTGCTACGAACGCCAAGAGACATAACAGAACCACTGCTGAAACCAAACTCGACGAGAAAAGTGCCGGTGCAGCTCCAACAGCTTCGTTTGTTGCAGCAGCAGGAGCTTCTTCCTCTGCTGTTTCATTCGCACCCTCCGTCTTCTGGCTGGACACTTTGACAGGCTCCTCGGTATCCTCTGTCAGTGTTTCCGCCTGCACCACCGTCGTCTCCTTTGCCGCCGACGTATTAGCCACTGTGTCTGCAGTTTCCTTACACACAATTCCTTCCCAAAGCTTCGGGTCCGACTTCAACGAGGCATCGCCAGGATGAGAGACGCCCTCCGTCCAGCGCACCTTAGGGTTCTTCCTGTGCACGAACTCACAGCACGGATCTCCCAGCTCCTGGCCGTTCGTCTGGCCGTCGCCATCCGAATCTTTCATGCAGAACTCCTTGGTCCAGTGGAAATCAGCGTCGATCATGTCCATGCCGAACTCGTTCATAGGTCCCGCCAGTATCGGATCCAAGTGCCCCAACGCCGTCACTCCCGGCACCTTATCGCCATTCGGTACACGCATCGCGTACATGGAATAACCTGCCACTCGAGACGCTGCGAGTGCCGCGCTGGCTGCAATTACACCGATAAACGCGCGCATTCCTTGCGTATATCTTCAGTCTTACACTTAGCAGTCTGCTGGAGGATTGGCAAATGCGCACACACGGCGGGATACGTGGCACCGCGTGTAAAGAAACGTTTGAGTACTGGAAGCCAGGTGAGTCAATTCCAGACGAGTCCAGCGTCCTATGCCGCTTGTGCCTTGCTCCAAGTCTACCGGATACTATGGATAGTGTATTGATATGCACCAAGAAGACACAGTGCGCTAGCGTATGTGCGAACAACAACTGCAAGTCTAGCCACTCTACAAATGTTGGATCTACATGGGCTCTCTTCGCCGGCGGAAGATCGGCAAATTGCGAGTACGACGGCCCCAACGCTTGACGCCCACGTAGATGATCATGACTGTAAGAGATGCAGCCGACAGCATCACAGACGCATGCAGTGCTGGAGCCCCAGCCGTCAGCTCCGGTTGGTTCCCTGTCTCCTTGACCGCCAAAAGGGTCGTCTCCTCAGCCTTCTCCTTGGGTTCATCCTCTGTAGTCTCCTCCTTTGGTTCTGGGGCATTTTTTTCATCAGCTGCATCTCCAGGATCGACTGGTTCGGCACCACAGACGATACCTTCCCATAGTGCTGGGTCTGACTTGAGTTCGGGATCGCCCGGATGTGATACCCCTTCCGTCCAACGGACCTTCTCGTTGACTCGGAACTCGAACTCGCAGCAGGGATCCCCCAGCTCCTGGCCATTGGTCTGTCCGTCCCCGTCCGAATCCTTCTCGCAGAACGACTTGGTATACTTGAACATGGCTTCGATGAAGTCCATTCCGAAGTCGTTGTTGGGGCCTCCTCCTGCCCTCTCGTGGCCAATCGCGTCAACCCCCGGGACGTTGCCTCCGTTCGGCAGCTTCTGCTGGAAGATCTTGTACGCCTCCGACTCCGATAGCGCCATCATGGCGCATATAGCCACGAAGCCTGCACGCACCGCCATGACTTCGCCTCTAAACTAGCCAGAGATGCGGCAGAAACGATACACTGAACCCACATCAATTTAAACGGGAACCTCCTAAAGACGATAGTGAAGTATCATTTTTAACATGTATCTTCAACGACCATCACTCTTGTCAAGTTTGACGACGCTTCAGTATCCAAAAGAGTGCGGAATGGGCATCCGCAGTACGCGGCCCTTGCCTCTGGCGCACGCGGAGCTGGCGCTGGCCCCGTTCTTCAAGCGGCGCTTCCGCTCGTGGCATCTGGATCACGTGCGGCTGGCGCTGCAGCGCTACCGACTGCTCACGACGCGTTACTGTGTGGACTCTCTGCAGCTCAGCGACATTTTAGGCATCAAGGAGAGGAAACTCGTGGATGAAGTCGTGCGTCTCTTCCTGCCGCGTACGCCAACGAGGGTGCAGTGCATGGTGGACGTCACGGAGGTCCTCATCGCGCTCCTGCTCGTGTGTCAGGCGCCGGGAATGCTGCAGCGCTTCGAGTGTGAGTTTAACATGAATTATGGTATACGTTATTATTTTTTAATTTGTGTAGTGATTTTTGATATTGTGGACGTGGAGGCAAAAGGAACCATTTCGACGACGGACTTGATCATGTGTACGTCGTTGAGGAGGATTTCACTGGGAAAAAACTGATTTATTTTGCTTTTATTGTAGTGTGTGGAGCAGTGGGAAGAGCTATTATGAAACTGTTCGAGTATAAGGTGGAACCGGAGCAGCACGCCGCTATGACGTATGTTACAGAAGTACTAGATTCGCTTGGTGTGGGCAGGAACGGCTCTGTACCCAAGGAAGCGCTCTGCAAATTGATGGTGTCTGATCGCTTCGCTGTTCACTATGTGAAGCAATGTACTGGTGAAGGTAGGCGGCGCAGTTTGTATAAGTTTGTTGTTGCTGTTGTTCTCATTAGGTGCATTTTAGATAAACCGAAGCTCTACATCATGTTGGAGAAAGACTCGGGATTTCTTGGAGCTATTGAGTTTAGCGACGAACAGCACATGCGAACTGCCCCATTGAGAACTGTGCGTGATATGATTTACGCTCAGGTGCAACGCGTCTCGGATGACTTTTTATTTCTATGCCAAGGACGAGAGGTGGATAAAGTTTGGGAAGTCGATCGTCGTGCATGGACTATTGTGCCTTTCGCTTTGCGAGGGTCGCCAGGATTGCGAACAGATATTTTAGCTCGGAATCGTCGACTTGAACGGCCTGTTGTCGCAAGTCCTTTCGAGTTTCGCTACCTGGGCAATCTTATCACTCGGTATAAAAAGATCATTCACGATGTCAAACCCGTTTACAAGCATCGCGCGTTTCGTCTACGGAAAAATGTCCCTAGAAAGCGCCTCGATCCGGCTGTAGAATGGCGAGTAGCAACTACGTGGAGTGGGGAGTGGATATATAAGCAAGATTCAATCAAGGCAAAATCGAAGGCTGGAATTCTGAAATCTTTGCGAACCGTTGCTCGACCGCAACAAGGCGAACTCACGGTTAAGTCACACTTTGGGGAAATACTGTCGCCATCCTTCATGGTCGGTTCTGGGGACGAAAATGGTGGAAGTGAAAACCTACAATCATCAACGGTAGAGGATACTTCAAGAACACCGTCAACGCCTCCACAAACCCAACAACGAATGCAGCGTATTGTGTCGTTGAGTTTGCGAGAGCGCAAACGTGAGGACAAGCTGCGTCAACAAAGGTTGCAATGGAAGGCGAGGCTTATCGCGATGGAAGCACAGCACCAATTGGAGGATAAATTGAGCTCTTCAAACGATGTTCGGCAAAAGAAGAATTGTGATGTTGGCGGCGCCGGCACTCGAAGCATAAAAACCGTGTTAGTTCGTGTCGAAGAAGAAAATGTTCTACCGTCGCGGCTAATTCACTGTGAGCAGAAAAAACGACGAAGACCAAAGAAATTAGAGTGTGCTGCGTTTCGATGGAAAATCCCCGGGAGGCTATTATCTGCTCTGCCTCCTACACGCAAAAAGCTGAAAGTTACAAAGATTAGCAATGACATTTCGTTGGCCACCCCATCTGAAACTTCAACAAACAGGCAGCTAGGCTTGGGACCGTTTCTCAGCTCAACAAGCATTATCCTCGAAGACAATGAAGTAGAGGTGTTTCCCGTGTTGATTCTTCGGCCTGTGGAAGAACAGATTTGTGTCAGCGAAGGGGTAGATGATGAGCTGGAAGATAGTAAGATGCAAGTCGTTTCATCTGGTGATGGCCAAACGGCCGAGAAGGTGTTGAAAAAGTCTTTGTTTGCAAGCAAGACATACTTGACAGAGTTTGAGTACGATATTAGTGCAAGCGAAAGCAACTTTGAGATGCTTTATCAGCATGTGGCCAGTGGTACTCTTCAAGATGCAATTTGGTTGGGCCGGCGTGACGTTTTCGGGCGCACAATGCTGCACGATGCGGCTCAGTTTGGGCACACGAACGTTATGGAATTGCTACTGAAAGCTAGGGTCATCGTTGACGCCCAGGACAGTAAAGGGGATACGCCGCTCCACTATGCAGCTCGTCTTGGACAATTGAAGGTGGTCAGTATGCTTCTACGAGAGCATGCTATACCTTGGCTACTTAACTCCGAGGGGAAGTCTCCGTTATATTGTGCATTGGAAACGGCGGCGAGGGGGTCTACACGTTCAAGTTTTCAGGCTGAAGAAAAGGCTGGTGTTGTTGATGGCCGCAAAAATTTCTTCATGGCTCATCGAACATATCCCCAGCTTCGTCAGGTGATCGATTTGCTCTGGGACAAGTACCAGTTAAACCACCTCATTCGCAACGACAGTTATGACCGTACGAATTGCTTAGAACTGGAGAAAAATGTTTACGGAGATCTGGTCCAGGCATGCCATGACGGCAATTTGTTGCGAGTTCAACGACTCGTCGATCTGGAAAAACGACCGGTGATACAGTACATCAACGACCAAATGCAATTCTTGAAACGTACAGCGCTTCATGAGGCAACGGAGCAGGGGCACACAGCTACTGTGGATTTGTTGCTGAAACTGGGTGCAGATGGCTACTTGCGAGATCAGCGTTTGCAAACTCCATTAAGTTTGGCTGCTTGGAAAGGTTACGACAACATTGTGAAGTGCTTGATCGCAAAATTTCCGCAAACGGCGTCATACCAGGACATAACGAGCTGCACACCACTCCACTTAGCGGTTAAGCGACGCCATTGGAACATTGCCACTGAACTAATCTCGCTGATTCAAAGTAGTGATGACGCAATTTACCACGATACAAATACTGGGGGTAACGCTGAAGGCCAAAGAGTAAATTGTTTGGATCTCCAAGATATTCATGGATATACTGCACTGCACTATGCTTGCATTCACGGTAAATTCGACATCTGCAGGGCTTTGGTTTGTGCCAATGCTACTGTTGGTTTATCGCGTTGTAAGTATCGTATCATACAAGGAACCCCACATCTCTTGGGGACTTATTGGAAAGGGGACGCAAAGCGGGTTGGCAATAAAAGTGTGAAGGACATTTCGGATCAGCTTCAATGTGTGGATATCGAGGCCCCAGTCGAGCTGCTGATACAGGGCTGCAAGCAGAATTTCTCTAATCTTCGAGAGCGAATAGATGTGCTGAATCTTCTTCTAAATCATGAACGGGTCGATGCTGGTGATCGTGATAAATCCCGCATTATGAAAGTGTCTCCATCTCCACTTTATCAGATTGCTGCTCACCTGGCAGACATTAACATTAGCGTCGCGGTGGAAATTTGTCGTCAGCTCCATAAGCTACACGTTGAGATTAACATGACGCATCCTCAAACCGGCGAAACAGTGCTACTACAGGAGTGCAAGCGGATCTGTACACTTGCTATTGACTCTACTGGTTCCCACACGGATGAATCGACAAGTCAGTTGGCTCTTGTTCGAAGTTTGTTGGAGTTGGGAGCGAACATTGACCTCGCACATGAACTTAACGGCGAATCACCGCTTGGGTGTGCGGCATGGTACGGTCATTTACCCCTGCTAGACCTGCTACTGGAGGCTGGAGGAGACAAGGATGGATTTCTTCGACGATGCTCGTTCTCACCCCTGCATTTTGCTGCACTGGGAAACAACGTCGCTTGTGCTAAGATGCTAATTGGGCGATCCGCTATTGTCAATGTTGCAATGCCCCCAACGAATGCTGAAACACCACTATTCTTTGCGATCCGTTCGAAGAGCCAAGAAATGGTTGATCTCCTTCTTCGCAGTAAAGCTGATCCGTGCTCACTGTGCACTGTGCAACAATCCTGCAAAACGTCTTTTGGCATTGAACTTTCCCTCCCTTTGCACGCCTACAATGGAGGAAGAAAAAGCGGTGGAGATGAAAGTGTGGGTACTGCAGCTGTTGTTGCTTCGCCCTTGACCTTCGGACTACTGATTGCCCAGGCCTTGAAAGCGTTTAGTGAACCAGAACAAATAAGTTGTACGGTGAATCGTTCCCAGAAGCAGGCTGAGTGGATCGCTATGGAACGTATTTGCACGATGGTTACAAAGCGATTGCTTGAGGACAACGATGGAAGTAGGGGAGTTGTGACTCGAGAAGACGTCCATTTAGCTTGCACACTTGGATTTTGGAGGCTCGTCCAGATACTTCTATCGCAGCAAGTCGCGCTCTCTAATGCTCCTAGCGCCTATGGTATGAATGCCCTTCATTTGGCTGCTGCAGCGGGTCAAACCAAGGCTGTGACAGCGCTGGTCGCGGCTGGGATGAACGTGAACTGCATTACACGAAATGATTCTTCAAAACCGAAGCGGTCGATGGGACGGAGGTCATGGTATGAATGGATCGGATGTGGCCATAGAGGAGCGTTATTCTACGCGTTAATTCACGGTCACATTGAAACCGCAGCTAAACTTTTGGTGCTAGGTGCAAACGCTGAGCAGACAATTCCACACACACGAAAGAAAGTTCGATGGCGGATTGAGAAGAACATTATCACCGGGGAAGAGTTTTACGAGGTCTTTGTGGCGCGATTTATAGTCAGCGAGGCCATGGTCAAAGCTGCAAGGACGAAATATCTTCAGAGAACGGGGTGTGAGGGTGACAAGAGCTCATTGTACGTGGATGAAGCATCCACAAACCTGATTTATCTGATCGAGTGCAGTATTAATCAGAAAGTGCCCCTCCTGCATCTAGCTGTTGCTCTAGGGCACCTAACGTTGGTCCGAATTCTCACTAATTCTGGGATGAGCATTTTCTCTGGATTCGCAGCAGATTCAACAGCCCCGACAGGGATGTCTGGTAACAATGCGCAAGCGGAAACTCCTACTCACGTCGCCATTGCTTGTGGACACCTAGCAATCCTCAAGTATTTTGGAGAAATCGTTCAGAATCATTTTCCAGGGTGTTTTGTCCGGGAGGGAAAAACTTTCAAGAGTTTGCTTGTTACTGCTTGTGAGGCTCGGCAGATTCAGATTCTACAGTTTCTATTAAATCACGATGGGGGAGAAGCTGGTGGAGGATTCACTTACGAGACTTGCAGAGACGAATTCCAGAGTGCACTCTGTACTTGTGCGCTCCTCCAGTTTACTCAAGGTTTCGAATTGCTCATTCAGCATGGAGCTAGGCCGGACGTTCACGCTCTTGTTCATGTTCTGAAAGGTATTATGATACCATCAAAACACTCGATGGTTAGCCCTCAAGTAAAGGAAGTAGAGTTTCTGGAACGGAATGACAACAATTGTCGTGCTCCATTTCCTGGCGAGAGGTGTCAATATGACTTCAGAAGAAATTCTATCGAGGATGCCACCAAGCTATTGGAGCGCGTGCTTTCTTCTGAATGGTTCGGAGATATTAACGAATTCTTCGGCACTAGTCCTGTGTACGAGTTGATGCTGAAAATCCTCGTTGTTTGCTCGCGTTATGGATTATGGTTCGTTTTGGACAGAATATTTGTCTCCAATCAGGAATACTTCTTGGATGTGGCGAGTATATGGAAGCCGGTGCTTGTACGCGCAGCTAGCAGCTCTTTGGTGCTTCACAGAGCAGCAATGAACAACCGAACAAGTCTCGCGCAAGTTTTGCTTCGCCTCGGTGTTTCTGCTACGTTACGGTTCGCCCAAGCGCCATCAATACGAAGTCCTGTATGGTATGCAGCTACAAGAGGCTCGCTGGAAGCGTTTATTTGCTTGGCTTTGCACTCTACGGCTTTTGTCACGGACCTAGAGGTCTGTGAAGTGCTAAACAGCTTGCCGTTGGCCTTTCGATCAATTGAAGAATCACGAAGCACGATGTCGACCAGTAAAACAACTTGTCGATGGCAAAATCTGGGTGTTTTTGGCTGTATTGATGTCCCGAAGAAGCACACGAGTGGATATCTGATTCAAAAGTTTATCAACTACGGACTCCTGGTTCATCGTGGACATGTTGACACCACCTTACTCCACCATGCTTGTCGACGAGGAGAACTAATAGCTGTTCAAGCACTTGTCGATGCTGGCGCTGATCTTACTGCAACAAATCGAGATGGAGAGACGCCACTGGAGGTTGCAAGCGGAAGAAAAGATGGATTCGGCCTCGCTGTTGTCCGCTTCTTACTGTTGACAATGAAAAAGAAGCTGTCGACTACCTCAAATATCGTAGATCGAGCATTAATCCGCTGCTTTGCTCAACCCGCTCCGTGCAACCTGAAGATTGCGCAGACATTACTGGATGCTGGTGCTAGTGCGAAGTTTTCGTGTGACGCCACTGAAGACGAAGTGAAAACGCACGGGTTTAGCACTGTTTCCGCAATTTTCTACGCGATGCAGTCCGCTCAGTCTTCTGCAGTGCAGTTGCTTGTGGATCACGGGGCGGTTCTTACTGTGGTTCTCTCTGAAGTTTTTCTAGCCGCTTTCTTGATGAATGCGAATCATTTAGTTCAGTCTCACTGGAGAAGGTTCTCAAAGTACGTGAAACACAAGGGCGACAGACAAATGCTGTTGGACGTGGAAGCTATCATGAAAATTCTCTTGAACGAGAACGTTTTCCCGATGGCGATGAATTCCGATCTGTTGTATCAGATGATCACTTCAGCTTCTGCAATCGCAGCTACTGTCGCCAAAAGTGTAGACGAGAGCAAGCGCTTTTGGGAGATTGTGGATTTGATCCTTGAAAAGTATCCGAAAGAGGCAAGTATCAAGAAATCTGAGTGGGATCAAAAAGGAGCACTTCACCACGCTGTCGCTTGTTTAGAGCTACCGACTGTGGCCAAGCTCCTCGAGCTACGGGGGTTTGATTTACTGGCAGAAGATGAAAACAAGCAGACTCCACTTCATGTGGCTGCAGCAGGTGGAGATGAAACTATTTGTCGACTTATTTTGACAAAGATGCAGTCGAATACGGCAAAAGCTACGGCCATTGATGTCACTGATATTCACGGACGAACTGCGTTGCATCTCGCTGTTATCCATGGTCATGAATCAGCTGTAAATATGCTCGTAGCTGGTGGGGCTTCACTTGATGCGCGCTGTCGTGACGGTTTAACTGCACTGCTGTATGCTGCGAAATGCAATCGACTAGCAATTCTCATTTCCCTGTACTCTCAAGCTCAACCGAAGCCGACAGATGCACTGTTTACAACAAGTCAAGAAGCCGCTATCTTTGTAGCTGCTCGGTGTGGAGCATTCCCAGTTGTTCGGTGGTTCATGAACTTGTACGAGGAAGAAAACGGTCCTAGTGCGGGTGTGACTGGAGAAGAGACTAACAGGTTGCAAGGGATGAAATGCAACTCTGGACGAACACTCTTACACTATTCAGCTATTCACGGGGACGAAGAAACTTTGCAGTTACTCCTACAAGAGGCAGAAAAAGATTTTGTGAACATGCGCGACAAATCTGGGTATACTGCTTTACTGTACGCATTTGCGTTTGGTAAGCTTCGAGTCGTTCGGAGGCTGTGTGAATTCGGTGCCGACCCTTACACAAGTGTAGACCACTCTGGAGACCCTGGCGCTCACCCATATACCGTTGGCTTCGATATTGCTGACCTGCTTCAGTGGTTCGCACTACCTGGATGGTATTCATTTGCTTGCAGGTATCTGCCACCCGAAGAGAAAGTTAGGTTGGTATCTTCTGCTTCAATAGAAGAGAACTACTTATCTCATACCAGCTACAACTACCGGAAGAAACAACGCAGACCTCCAGTCGAATGGCGATGCAAATGGGAACGAATTCCTGCAGCCAGATTGCTTAAATCTGAGCCACGTCATCGAGGAAAGGAACTAGTTCGAGCATCTGTACGATCCTGGAGATTCCCGCAAAAACAAATTTTTGACTACGCGTGCGAAATTGGCAATGCTCAGATCGTGGAGTTTCTGGTAAACTTGCGCCTGCCTCAGCTTTTCCGCTGTTTAACGTATCAAGCTCAACGACGCAACTTCATGCAGGCTGTACGGTGGAATCGCCTTGAAATCGTGAAGACTCTAGTCTCGTCAGCAGACTCTGGGATTGAATTAACAACAGGAAATTACTTCGTGGAGTTTTTGGAGGATGGAGTTGACTGTGCTGTCTCTAGAGGTCTGGAAGAGATGGCTATTTACTTGGTGAGCCAGTGGAAAGGCACAAAAGACAGTGATCCAGCTACTCCTAGTGGCTTTGCCTTTCAGTTCGCAGCAGCTTTCCAAGTTGCGTGTATTCGGAGATTGTCTAGACTGATGGAGCGGATGATTGAGCGAGGTGGGGAAGCGATTGTTGAATTTCACTTGAACGAAGGCCCAGCCCTTGTGTACGCTTTTGCCTTCGCCAGTGTGGAAATTGTCGAGCTGCTTCTTCGTAACGGGGCAGATCCACGTATTCCCACAGCGACGTATTCAGTGCCGTCGGTTGTCAAATGGGTGGGGTTTGGCTCTCCAAAATACGTTGGCGTTTATTGGCAATCCCATGGTGCTGACATAGAAGTCCGGCAGAAGAATCCTGCGTTTATCGGGCCTCTTGATACTTACGAAGATCCAACGCCTCGACTAACAATGGATCAACTCTGCTCTCTCTTTACGGGCATCAGCTTCGGAATAGCAACTTCAGACACACCAGTTCAGCCGAAGCCTGCGGGTAGCAACGAAGGTCTTCCAGAGCTGGCAAATTTGACGCTAACACACACCATCAAAGTGAATTCCAATGACACCGAGGATGACGACGGGGTGAAGAACGTTACTGTTGAACTCGAATGTTCAGAGTGAGACGGTGGCATTTAATTTTCTTCTTTCTGCAGTAAAAAAGAGATAAACTAAAAAAACTTGACGATGCAAAATACTTTCATGTTGCCCAATATACGGGGCGATGATGTCCCTGTGTCTATGAGATGAACGATTGCTGCTTGAAGCCAAAACTGGTTGGGAATGCCCAGCTTACATGAAGTCGGCAGCCGACTTCCGTCCCTTGGTCTTCTTGGTCTTCTTCGACTTCTTCGACGCAACAGGCGACAGTGACGTGGCCTTCAGCACGCCCTTAATGTCGTCCATCTCCTTCGACACGGCGTCGCGCTTGGCCGAGGCCTTGAGCCGCTTGACCGACACCTCGTGTCGCAGCGCCTTGCTCTTTCCGAACGTCACCTTCTTTCCTGACTCGGCCTTCTCCTGTTCCTCCCGTGCAGTCTGAGCGAGAGTCTCCGCCTTCCGCTTCTTCGAGGCCGAAGCAGCCTTCTTCTTCTGTGTCTTCTGCGTGCGCTCACAGTGGCCACACTGATTCTTGTCCTTAGGCACCAGACCCTTACCATAGCCACCGCACGAGCCGCAACGCTTGAACTTTTTGCCGCTCCTGGTCACGGTGGTGTAGTTCTCCTTCTTCTTCTCAACCTTTTCAGTCTTTGCCTTCGACTGCTCCTTCTCAGACTTCACAGATGCAGCAGGCTTCTCCACAGTCTTCTTCTCAGTTTTCTTCTCCACAGGCTTCACCTCCTTCTTCACCTCCTTCAGTTCGGTCTTTTTCGCCTCCTCTTGTTTTTGCTTCTTCTGCTTCTTCTTGCTCTTCTCAGCCTCAACAGGACGGGTGGTCATTTTAACATCCTCAGTCTTAATTTCCGTAGCAACCTTCTGCTTCTTGGCCTTCTTCTTTGGAGACGTCGTCTCGACCTGTTCAGCCTTCGTCTCGTCAACCTTCGAAACTTCAGTTTCAGCCTCAGCCTCCTTCTTAGCCTTCCGCTTCTTGGACTTCTTCGTCTTCTTCTGTTCTCCAGCATCCTCTGTCTCGTCCTTAATCTCTGTCTGTTTCTTCTCCTTCGGCTTCTTCTCCTTCTTCTTCTCCTTCTTCTTCTCCTTCGGCTTAGCTGCTTCCTCCTGCGCAGCCTGGAACGAGTCCACGTGCGTGGCAGTAAAGAACTTCTTGTACAGCGTGTAAAGCGCCGAGCGGTTGCGCTCCGCCGTGTCGTTCGCCGACGCAATAGCGAAGATGCGGTGCTGCACCTGCTCCAGCTCCACCTGCTCGAAGACCTTGTCCTCCTCCTCCTCGTCCGTCTCCTCCTCTTCCTTTTCCGGCTGAGGTCCGAACTTGTACTTGGTCACCATATCCTCGAACACCAGCTCCCGCACACGCTTAAACACCGTCTTATCGTACTCACTGCTCAACAGAGTGAAAAAAGGTTCCAACAGCGTCACAAAAGCTTCCGTCGTCACGTCTTGGCCCGCGGCAGTGTAGATCTCAGTCAAGTACAGATCTGCCAGGTGCATACGGAGACCATTTGGCAATTGGCTCACCACTTCGGTCGACAAAATGGTCACAAATTTCTGGACCAAATCTTCGTCCCAGTCCTGGACGCGCAGTAGAGCCACCGTCTCCCGCACAAATTTACGCACAAGAGCGTAGAATTTGTCCAGTCGAAGACCGTCCAGGCCGTGCCACTCACGGTGCATTGTCCGGAAGAAAGAGTCCACAAATTCCAGAGCGGACTCGGCACTCGGGATGCGGTGCACTAGAGATGCCAGATTGGAGGACAGTTCTTCCTGGACAGGACGTTTGTCACTCATCCACATGCAGTAGAACAGCGCCTTCCAGAGCTTGTCCCATTCCAGATCGGTCCAGTCTTTCTTCTTCGTTAAGTACACAGTGAGCTTCTTCAAAGCACGGTCACGATACTTTTTCTCTAAAATAAAGGAATAAAGTTTAGAAATAAGTAAGAGAATCAGAAATTTAAACACAAACAAGAAGGTTTACCGGTGTGTGCCAGATGCTGGCCGAAGCGAGAGGCTGCGTTCTCCATGGTAACGACGTGCACAGGCACCGGAAGACTTAGCAGACTGACGTCGTAGCGACTGCCGTGAGCGAATGTCCACCAACGAGTGGTCTCGCATTATCAGAACGATATCATTGGTGGAAAACGGTTTTTGCTAAACCAATCATCGTACATCATTCTTATCTCTTCATCTATTGGTAGAAAACAAATTGCTACATTCCGAGGCAGCAACGCTGGGGTATAAGGCAACTTGCTCGTCTTTCTGCAGTATTTGCTGGCCATGGAGGGCGTCTTATGGACCCGCGAGGGCCGCGGCAAGCTGCTTCGAGGCTGGCACAAGCGCTACTTCGTTCTGTCCGCCACCGGTTGTCTGCGGGAATACTCGTCCGACGTGAGTAAGAAGGAGCTCCTGTCTCGCGCGCGTCGAGCGTCTTCCGGAGCGTCCTCCACGTCGTCGCCTGATCGTAACGGCAACGACAGCAGCGGCATGACGCTGAGACGGGAACTGGACGTCTGGGGCGCAGCTGTCAAGACGCTGCCGTTTCCGCTTGTAGGGAAACACAATGCCTTCCAATTGACGACCGCCACCAGATCACAGACGCCAGGTGCAACTTCAACCAAAATCGTGCTCAGTGCGCGGCAAGGTGAGGAGATGCGTCAGTGGCTGACTGCACTGCGCTCAGCTGCGTTGAAGTTGACGACTCCGAGCCGTCCGAGCCCCAACGGCTCGAGCCGAGCCAGCGACGGCAACTTCGCCAGTCAGGACACACTGGAGAGCGGCTTCCTTGACGTCAGCTCGCCGCAACGAGCCGACATGGCGCAGCTCAGCTCGGTGTATGAATGGGTACACGACTGCTGCGTCAAGACATCACAGAGCGTGACGGTGGCGGGTGTGCATATCCCCCGCGGCTCGTTGCTGGTGAGTGCCAATGGCGTTTCCTTACAGACGCTGACGTCAGTGGAAGTTCGGAAACTATTACTCGAGTCGTCAGGTGGATTACCCACTTCTCTGAGGTTTTTAAGGTCCCCAGCCAAGTGCGGAGTCTTACGAGCCAAGTTGTACACCAGTCCGTTGACCCAGTTGAAGTCACTGGCGAAAAGAGTGCGGAAATCGTCCCGTTCGGACTGGAAAGAGCAGGTGGTGGATCTATCAGGCGATCTGCTCACGTGTCAGTTGAAGGTCAAGACGCCAGTGACGATCAAGAGCAATAGTAATAGCACCGCCACTAGCAAGACCAAGCGTGTACTTGTATTGACAGGCAATAGCTCCGTCAAGCCAGTGCATGAGCTGGTATCCGACCGCAAATTCTGTTTCATGGTCTCGGTAGATGCCCACGCGATGCTGTTTCAAGCTCGATCTGAAGCAGATCGAAGAGCGTGGACAGATGCCATTCAACGTGCAATAACAATTGCAGAAGGTCTGGTGCCTGGCGGTGCGTTATCTCGAGGATCTTTCGACCTTGAAGCCTTACAATTACAGAGTTCCATGAACATGAGGCACTTGGAGCAAGAGTTCGAAGGGATGGACGACTTCGAGTTTGACGAGGAAGACGACGAAGACATCGACAGTCCAGTGGATTCCACCGCAACATCGTTCCTGCCTGATACAGAACTGACGGAGATGCTGCGGGTCTTGCAGTCCAGTGGACGCTTCGTTGAAGCTCTTCAGCTCATGCAGAGACACTCGGCTTTACGTGCAACGTACTGGCCGCTGATCTTTCAGTGGGCTTTGAGCTCCTCCATCAGCGAAGAAGAGTACAAGTCGCATTTCCAGCAGTTGATCACCTCGCCCCTTTCCGAAGAGTACGGATGCATTGTTTTTAGTATTTTTGTGGGCTAAAACTTACAATTTCATTTATTGTTTTTGCAGAGATGATTCTCAAGTGCAGAAGGATATTCCTCGGACAGCCAAATGGTTGGCTGGATCTGCTGGTGCGCCGAAACTGGAAGACAGTGAACGAAATGTTCGCTTGGAATATTTAGGACACGTGTTGCACGCTTTTCTATCGAGCTGCTCGCTGGATGTGCGGACGGATGAAGACCCCTTGTCGCCTGCTTCTGCTGGACTGGCGTCCCCCAGTTTCTACATGCAGGGGATGAATGGTCTGGCCTTTATTCTACTGGAGGTGTTGGAGAACGATCAAGTGGAGGCTTTTCGATTTCTACGAGGGATCGTGGCTCGGATCTTGCCCCACGTCTTTGGTATTTGCTGTGAAGGCACTGGACGCGACCATTTCGACCTTTTCCGGTCTCTTGTGGAGGTTGGAGACGTCCTACAGGAAGTCGCTCGTCTGCATCTACCGAATTTCCACGCTGCCCTGGACAGAGCTGGCTTGCCAGTGTGTTTACTCGCGTACAAATGGTTCCCTACGCTCTTCTCGGACGTGACGTTGACGGCTTCACACTCACAGCTGCGCTTTGACACGTTACTGTGTTGTTGGGACGTGTGCTTACTATTGGGGCTGGAAGGCATGTTCTGCGTGGCTTTGGCGCTCTGTAGTGCCGCAGAAGATGACGTTTTGGCTTTGGCTAGTTGTGGCGATGCTGCGTGCACTAGTGCGGAGCAAGTGAGCGCTACAGTTGGCAGTTCCTTGGCACTTCTCACTCCTGAAGATTTAATTACGAGTGTCTGTGAAGTGCTGGAGCTGTGTAGCCACCCAGTTTTACTGAAACTTCGTAATGCGCATCGTCGGCGGTTGAAGCTCGGATACTCGAAAGTGGGCAATGGCTTTGCAACCAGGACGTCACCCGATCGCACTGTGGTAAAGACGCCAAGTGTTGACCCTTCTCCACCGATGACAGTGACCGACTTGGACTCTGGTAAGGTATTTAAGATCTCCAATGCTGGGAATATGCTTCTACCTACCGCAGCCCCGCAGTAGTCACAGAACAGACGGAAATAATGGGAATTCTACTATTTATGCTGATGTAAATAGTTTCTGCGCTCAATCTGCTTCTTGCACTAAAACAGTGGAGAATCTATTTGAGTGTCAACGAAGTAGTACGCAGTCTCAGTCCTACCAAACCCAAGATGAACGCCAAGGCAATTCAAGAACTTTTCGATCGGGAGGAAGCAGATGAAAGGGGTGAGGACGAAGCAGCCTCCAGACCTGTAATTCTCTTCTCAAGCATCACACGCGTCGCCTTTCAAGCGTGGATTGAAGCCAACGACGACGATGAGCTCCGTTTCTGGGACTACGAACCTTTCAATGCCGAATCCGGTCGTGTGGTGCTCTATTTCTTCCCTACTGCAGTCCAAGCGCTTGCTGTAAGCCAGATCATCACAAAGATTCGGGGCGAGCTTGTTCGCATTGGTAATGACGAAGAGCTATCCGAGACTCTGCTTACTCTTCCCTCTCCAACTCTGCGCTTCGGCATACATTTGCGCCTCCCAGACGGAGCTTTAGAGCCTCGAGACGCTTTTTTCAAAGGTCTTCCCAACCTGGTAGTACACACAGCCTACACGGAGACGTGGTCGCATCTGGGGGAAAAATTACGCAGTTACATGCTCCCTACGACTACTGTACAAGTCGCTATTGGTATCAAGATGTTCAGGTCTGATCGAAGGATCATGATCTTCCAGCGCGTTGACGATAGCTCCTTTTACGAAGACGAAATGGACCTAACGACGGCTGAACCTGGGTGTATCAGCATTCCAGTGGAGGCTCTGTATCACGGAGTCGCCATCCCCACTGCGTTGGTTGGGCATGAAACTGAAGAAGTTAAAGTGGACTTGGCGTGGCTTCGAGATGTCATTGATGTCTTTAAAAAAAGCCTGTAGAATTTTTTTTTCAGACTATCTTTTATAGTATATGAAAAAAAAAAATGCTAGGCCAACGGTGTCGCCTCGGATAACTTGTAGTTCTCTGCGCTAGCTCGATACCACGTGCAGGACATTGGGTGGGATAGCGTGCCTTGGTCTGGATCAACGTACCAGCGCATGAACAATTGGTTGAAAGTGCGAATGACTTTGCGTGGTAAAAGTCTGGCAATCAGCAGCAACACGACCGAACTCGCTTGGTACACGTGTTCGCCGTAGAACAGATAACCCGTGAGTAGAAGCGCCTCTACTGTGGAGCAGCGTTTGTCCATATACATGGTGTAGGCAAAGTCGTCGCAGTCTTTGAACAATCTCGTAAACGGTACGCCTAGACAGTTTTCCTCGAATGAAGTGAGTCTCTGCTTTCCTTCAACTCCAGGTAACCCGGCGTTACTGACACGGTAGTGATACATCCTGGCACTGGGGTGGAGTTTCTTGTACAGTTTGACGAAGAACGTGATGATACCAGCTACCAGTCCAAGCGCAAGTGACGCGAGAAGGATGACGAAGATCAAATTGTACGTGAAAACGTAGCACGAATCTTGCAGTCCGCAGTACTTAGCGCCAAGTTCAGACGTTCGACGTAATAACTGGCCGTTCTTGTCTCCAATGAAGGCGAGAGATGTGATTCGGTAGGAATCGACGACTACACCGACGCAAACGGTGGCAATAAGCAGAATCACTTCCCATGGTAAACGGAAATCTCGATCCAACACTTGTTCCCCGCTTCGAGCTTTAATCAGATTGACAGTGGAGTAGGCGAACGCGAAGAAACACAGTGCCAAGTTCAAGATCGATGCTGATGATAAAGTGCCCGTGGAGAGTCCGAGGTAGTACATGTTGGAGTTAAAAGCGAGGTGGTACGTCACTTGGGCGAGGTAGAACGGCTGCATGCGGCCGTTCTGGCAGCGGTAGGCCCAGATTTGGGCTAGGATCACCGATCGCTTGTGCGACATCACTTGATAGAGACTGATAACCCCCATTAACAGGATCTGAGCCACGATAACACAGGGTAAAACACTCAAAGCCACTGTATCTGCGTATCTACTTCGAAATACACTGATGATTTGGTCCAGACGCGTGTGGTCTGTCTCCCGTAAGTCGTTCGTGTATTCCCATTCGGAATTGTACTGATTGCGGACACAAACGTCACCAGTAGAACAAACCGGTAGATCATCGGGGGCTTGAAGCGTTAAACCGTAGGATTTCCAGTGGTCCAAGAGCTTACACGTGTCTTCAACGTAAACTCCGGTAGTGTTCACCACTCGAACACGACAACCAGCGTAATATGACCGGAAAAGTGGCTGCGTGACCGTCGTGAGGCCGTAAATCGTCGGTTTTGTCTTAATGTAACGCGAGATTGCAGGGAGGCTACTCCCAGTGAGCTCGTAAGGGAAAAGCTTCAAGATGTTCGGCACAACCGCCAGTAAATCTTCTCCATTCGTAGCATAGGCCAGTTTCTCCCCAATAATCCCTTCGTTTGGGATGTCAGGACGACAATCCGTGTAGTGCGGGAACGTATTGATGTCGGCTACAGGAACTGAAGCGTAGTCGGAGCTGCCTTTAACTGTCTGGAACTTGTGCAGACGCAGCAACACACCGATATTCCATCGCGAGACGCACTCATCCTTCCGTTCAATAGCAACTTCAAGCTCGCGTCTCATTTGAGGAGGAAGCGAGAGGCCTAAAGTGTTTATTACTCTCAGTACTCGCTCTGGTTCACTAGCAAGCACGCCGTTGGGCGTTCCCCAGTCATTTACTCCAGTCGAACACACCGCTCCGTTGGCATCCAGTTCGTCTGCTAAAGCGAGTGCAGCGGGTGTTAATCGACTAAAATCATTGTTCGCCATCGCTTCAGAGGCGATCGCTTGCAAGTCTTCGAATGCTGGTTTGCTTAGAATGGCATCACTTCCGAACGCACTTAACTGGATGAGCACTTTACGGCAGGAGCAGACACAACCACTGCATCCTCCGTGCATCACTGGGTCCAGTTGGCTGTAAGCGAAGTAGCTGTCTTGAGCCTCGATGAAGAACGTAGCAGTGGTGAGGTAACTGGTCACTCCACATAAAATTATCAGTAACAGGGGAGCGACAAAGCACCTCCCACCGACTGCTAGAACGGCTTGAAGCACTGACGGATGCAGCATGGATCTCCAGTTGCGATTACTGTCTTGGCGTTCCCTTTCGGCGTGATATTCGGCGGCCCAAGTGCCGTTCCTATTCATGTCCTTGGCATCCCCCATATCTGCCCAACGTCTTGAAATCGCAAATGAGTCTGGCACGGACGGCACAAAACCAAAAAAACTGGGAGTGTGGAGTACTCCGTTGACACGCAAAGATCAGAAACGGTTGTTTGTTTTTGGGATCTCCAAAATTACGCGTTGTGAGGTGATCCACATGCACTTCTATCCGAACCCTCGCGTTGTTATGTTTACAAGTGTCTTTATTTTCGAGTTTGTGGCGCTCTTGTCGGCTAACTTCCACACCTGAAGCGTCTTCGAGGTCTGTTTCAGAATACAGAGATGACCAATATTTTGGAAGACGACGAATACTTTCGTCGTTAACGCTTGTGCCATTATTTGCGAAGTGTTCCGATTACATGCACATGAAGTACTTTTTAAAAATAAGCTGAAGTCGTTTATTTTTTTAATTGCGCGCGAAGATCGGTAATGCAACGTATCACTACTCAAGTTGAGGCTAGGAAAGACGAAGGAGGCTAATAAAGCTGTTCGTCCTACAGAACTTCAGTGTCCACCTTTTCGGATCCAGGATACGACTGCACTCGCGCGAGATCGACTGTGTCACCATTCAAGATGCCCAAGTTCACGTAGTTGTAAACAAGCATGTCAACCTTCTCCACCGATAGTTACACTTCCTTGTGTGAAGATAGTGGAGGATACTGGACGCCCTCTCATTTGCTGAACTTGAAATCGAAATCGAAAACACCATCTCAGCCAGGAAGGAAAGATTCTGGTGCATCTTGTCCTTGTCCTGGAAGAGCTCCCACCAATGCTGCGGTTTGATACCTTTGTGTTGCGCCTTCGTTTCGTCGCTCCATCCCCTTTTCATCGCAGCAAATTCAGCTAGGTAGCCCTTAAAGTCTTCGCCTGTAAGGTTTAGAAGCTCCAGTATTTTCGATTTCTCTGCAAAATCACACGCCTGTATAATTGAAGCCTCTGCATCGTCGCCGACAAACTTCGACATATCCGTGTGCGGGTCTAGAAAAAGGCGATTCTCATAGCGCTTGTGTGGCACATACTCCATCGTTTCTCGATTATGGCTCTAAATTGCTCGCATACTGCAGTTCTCACTCCCGATGCGATAGCATGGCGCTGGGTTCTGTCCATTTGATCGGGGAGAAGTTCGCCAAAAATACGGTGGGGCCGTCTCGATTCTCCAAGAAGAGTGATACTAAGCGGTTGGGTAGAATATCCTTCAAGAAGCCATCGAAATCGGGAGTACACGCGCGAGAGCTGGGCATCGTCGGATTCCAAATCGCACAATGCCTCGATAATTGGGCCAATCAGCGCAACCGCGTAAATGAGTCGATCCCAAAAGTCTTCCGATCCTACCGTCAATTCGATTTCGGTTGTTGAATAGCCATCAAGCAGTGGCTTGTAGCATGGATTACAAAAAAGTCCTTTCAGAACGGGACAGTTCGTAAGCACGCTCTTTAAGCACGAGTGCATACATGTAGAATACCATCGCGTAGGAACAGAAATCGATAGGCCGGGCCGATGCTGATTTGACGGGATCAGCGACTTTTGCAACTTCCGAAATTCGTCCAGTAGATCATGGTGATCTTGAAAAAATCTGGCGATCGTGCAGGCTTGATCTTTCACGTCTGAAATAAAAGTGATTGTCTTGAACACATCGTCCATCGCCAAATTGAGCATCTGCGCAGCGCAGCATCCACCAAACACTGGTAATTTGTTCTCCAGCAACTCCAACGCATCCACCATTTTAGGAGCGTTGTTAGAAAGAACAGCAACGACAGTTGCTTTGGTTTTTGTCTGGATCTCTTTTACCACTCGCTCCAGCTCGTTCATCAATTTGCCTGCCGTGTGTTGAATATTTCGGATGTGTAGGCTTGACCAAAGAAGCGATTTCATCCCGGGAGCCGTCACCAAGATATTGATTCGCTTTTGATCATTGCAGACGTCGGCAGTGACACTCACAGTCCTTTGTCGACCGATCGATTCGATGACCTTGGCTTCGACTTCATCTCGGACTTTGGGTAGGAGCACATTGGAAAGCTTGGCTCTTGACGGCAAATTCAAATGGGGAACCAAAGTGAAGAAGAACTTGCGTAAAACCAGCGATTCCACCAGCAAAAACGGCAAGGCACACATGAACCACAGTCGCGCCACCATCAACTCAAATTCTTCCTGGGTCCCTCGTCGTGTTCCCTGCATCAGAATCACTTCGAATCACACCGACGGTGGTCGTCTCCACTGACGATACTGGAACCTCTATCCCATACTTCCGCCGGATGAAATCCTTCTCCACAACAGGAATTTCCGCACAGGCGAGGACATGAGGCACCATAGTACGCCTAGGGATTCCACTCCCTAAGCGCGTGCCACACCCGCGGCATTCAACCGGAGCGTGTGTCCTCTGGCTTAGTTTCGTGAAGTGGCGCCAGATGGGGCCCAGCTTCCTTCCTGGGTGCCTCTCGTCCAGTATTGCTGCCTGGTTGAGTGGGGAAAGGTTTTCTTGCCTGTCGTCGGGATCAAAGCCTAGGCGTCTGGAAGCTGCAGGACTTCCAGTTGCTTGGCGGCGCTGGTAAGGAGAGTGTCGAAGCGTCGATCGTCGTCCTCCCATCAATGGAGGTGTGTTCAAGCTCCGAGGAGTCCTTGCTTGTTGCGCACAGGGCGGCGATGGAGAGAGCATGGCAGCAACTTGTCGAGTGCGCGTTCAAAGTTGAAGTAAAACTACAGAGTGATGGTCGTTCTGAAAACTCGAAAACAAGGATTTCTCAAAAGTCATAATTTTTGTCTACAATCGAATATGATTGGTCAGTACGTACATTTAAAATTATCCAATCATCTTTTAGACCTCCTCAGGAGGGAGCCAAAAAGTTCAATCCAAATCGTCGACGTCACTAGCGAATTGACCGAGACAAGAAGAAGTAAGCGCTTTTTACTGGACGACAGCCATGGCGCCCAAGATCCTGACGTTTCTGGCGACGCTGCTGTTGTGTTGCGTGGCCTCAGCCGCTGCCCAAGACGCCCCCTCCGCCCCTGTCGCCCTCCAGGCGCACGCCAGCCACATCCTCGTGGACACGGAAGTCGAGGCCGATGAGCTGAACGCGCAGCTGGGCGAGGCCTCCAACCTCTTCCTCAAGTTCGCGCAGCTTGCTAAGGAGCACAGCAAATGTCCGTCGAGCCGCAAGGGCGGTGACTTGGGTACATTCAGCCGCGGCCAAATGGTGCCCGAGTTCGACAAGGTTGCCTTTGAGGGGGAAGTTGGCGTCGTGCACAAGGTACAGACCCAGTTTGGCTGGCACCTCGTGCTCATCTCGCGCCGTCTGGACGGCACTGAGGAGCCGGACAAGTTCCGTGGCCTTAAGGATACACTAATGAAGATTATGCCGTTCCTGGGACCCATCATCCTCATTGGAATCATGGCTCTTGGCGCTCGTGGAGGCAAAAGCGGCCCCCGTGCTCATGCTTTCCATATCCTGGTCAAATCGGAGACTGAAGCTGATACATTGTTCAAGGAGATCGACGCTGCAGATGACAAGAAGACCAAACTGTCGGAGCTAGCGGCAAAGAACAGCACTTGTCCCTCGGGCAAGAAGGGAGGAGACTTGGGCATGTTCGGACGTGGCGAGATGGTGCCCCAGTTCGACAAGGTTGTGTTCGAAGGAGAGGTGGGCAAGCTTGCGAAGGTACAGACCCAGTTCGGCTGGCATGTGCTGCTTTGCACGGAACGACTTGGAGACAAGAAGTCCAAGTAAGCGACGTTGAGGAAGTTTTGCTGATTAATCGGCAGATGACGGTGTGGAACGATGGATAAATGGAGATGTTTCTTTACCACGATTTTTACTGTTTCTGCCTTGCGGTCCTCTCGGAAGGTAGTTTCTTCTGCTACACCTGCAGCATAACTTTCACCGTCTTGGTTGCTTCAGCCCGAAATCAAAGATCGCGGTCCTGCTGTTTGTCCTCGTCCTCGTCGTCCAAGCCAGCCAGCACATCGTCGCCCATCCCCGATCGATCAGTGATTAACACCAAGTGCCAGCCAAACTACAAAGATCAAAAGTCAGTCAGCTACTTCTCCGCTTCAGTATAGCCAGCCAACTTCGGCAGTACATGTACCTCCGTCTTCACTTTGTGAACAACCCCCACAGGCTTCTCAAACGCAACTTTGTCGAACGCTGGCACCATCTGGCCGCGTCCGAATGACCCCAGATCTCCACCCTTGCGACTCGACGGACATTTGCTACGTTCTTTCGCCAGGCGGCTGAAAGCGGCTTCAAGATCGTCTGCCGCCTCTAATTCCTTCAAGATCTCATCGCACTCCGTCTCGGTAGGGACGAGGATGTGGCTGGCACGAGCCTTTGGCCAGTCCGTCGCCTCCACAGCCTTCACACCAACATCCAGCACGTGTATCGCTAGAACAGCGAGAAAAAGAGCCACTAGCGTCGTGTACGCACGCTTCATCATGCAAGTTTTTAGGTATCTTTTTACCAAGTGGGCACTTTTGTGGCTTTTCGAGATAATATGTAGTGTGCGTCACACCACATCGTACTTTAGGAATATACATACACAATTCAAGTCACTATCTCGCGCGCATTTTTGAGGGCGGGGCTACTAATCGGTTTCTCAGCGCTAACCAACGCGATGATGAAGGCGCCGTCTGCAGAGGAGGTGCTGGCGCTCGTGAATGCGGCCATGGGGCCCGACGGAACGCTGGAACCAACCATGCAGCATCTGCTTATGCAGCTCCAGGAGCAACACGCGCTGAATCAAGCTCAAGCTCTGGCCCAAGCCCAGGCCCAACGACGCCCTAATAATAATACGACGGCGTCTGCACCCGAGCCAAAAAGTGTCAAGGCAGCGGCCAACCATGTCGATTTGATGCCGTTGTCGGCTGCAGCTGTGGCAATTGGGCCCCCTGTCAATTCTACTCTGGAATCTGCAACCTCTGAAGTTGCTTCTGGTCCAGAGGCAACTGGACCTGCAACTTTAACTTCCAAAGCAATGAAAAGGAAAAGCATCCCATTGAGTATGAAGAAAGAAGCCATTCAATGGATAATGGGACCTGGAAAAGGGATCCCATCTCGAGCTGAAAAGCATTTCGGCGCTCTCAATTGGGACGTGAGTGCGTCTTCGTTCCGGAAGTGGTGGAAAAACCGTGATAAAATCCTTGGCGACTCCGGCAGCAAGAAACGGATCAGTGGGGGAGGCAGGAAACCGTACTTGGAGGACTCGGAGGAGAAGCTTTTGGTAGTCGTAATCCAGGAACGCGCCAAAAAGGACCGTGTGACGAGAAAGTGGATCGCCAAAACGGCGCAGCAAATGTTCCAGCGCTCCGACTCGACGTTCAAGGCCTCGGAGAATTGGGTCACCAAGTTTATCCGCCGCAATGGACTCACGCTAAAACGCAGTTATGTCACTTATGAACCGAATCTAGAACAGCATCAGCCTTCGACAAGCAGTGCGAAGACTCAAGCAACTGGTGGAGCAGACAACAAGTACGTTTGAATTTGGGGTGAAGTGAAGATTTGCCATTAACTTTTTTTCCAGTGTGATCGTTTAGGAAATAGGATCTTTAGGCGGTGACACGACAAGGCGAAGATCATTTTATTTGTTAGGAAACTTTTAGTACGCGAACACAGTGGGCTGTTTGCATAATAGTAACGTTACTGTTTTTTTACTTGGTCTACTGCAGATTAATCCTTAAACTTTATTGGCGACGACGACGAACGTAACACTTCGTCGCGGTTGGTGGCTGTGGTGTTTGCGTCGGTGGTTGAGTTGTTGATGGGGTGTAAGGTGCGGGGGTGGGTGCTGTGGCGGAGAATTGCTCGTTTGTGTCGGTGCACTGGTCTGCTACAAGTGAGTAAGTGCCTGTAACAACCTCCATATTAACCGAAGTGATGGTGACTCTCACGGCCGAGAGATCAGTAATTGCAGAATTGGCGACGTAGTAGTAGGCCCCATCCAGCATCGTCGCGAATTGGCCTTCAATCCTGACGTTCTGCACTCCCACTAGAGTGTTCGTAGGCTGGATCGCAAGCCAGAAGCGGGAGCTCCCAGTCTTGGTACAGATCTTGATGGTGCCTGGGTTGGGGCAGTCCACGAACTGCCACTGAATCGCCAGACGACTTGGACTTGAGCCCGTGATGGTCCTAAAGACGGTAGGAGAGAGATCCAACGCTCCGTACGCGCATTCCGGGCAGCGGTCTACGATCTGGACGATGGCAGATGCCGTCTGATCTGCGCACCTTGAATCGACGCACGAAACTTGAGCACAGCGACCGCAATTGGCTGTGGCATCCCACTGCGCATTGTTGAGAGCGGCGTAATTCGTAGGCGCCACGGCGTTCCAAGCCATGAAGTTGCAGTTGCCACTGCTCACTTGTCCGAGTGTGTACGCAGTGCCGTCGCCTTGGAAGATCTCCGCCGAGACTGATAGAATTGCAGCAGTACAGAGCGACAGAAGAGTGCGGATGGCTGTAGTGAACATCGTAGTGAGGCTGTTTGTTGGGTTTGGACGGTGAAGTCAAGTTGAGGAATGACAAAGTGAAGTGATGGGGTTTTGCCAGCTATTGGGAGGTTTCAAGTTGGCCACTTTGATGAAGCTGAAGAGAGATCCAGTTAGGGACGTTGAGACTTCACCGAGACTGTTCCCGTGTTTGTTCGTTTATCCCATGACTTCATTTCCAGCAATTCGAACACATCCCATTCCCACCGCAACTTGTTCCTAGAAAACCATTTCGGGGAGATTCAATTGCGACGGTGTTTAGGGGCGGCTCAATGTGTAAATGGGATGTTACTCCGATAAATTAGAAAGCTGGGAACGCACTCAGAGACGATGCGTCGAGCTGAGCGTGTGTGTGTTCATCCCTCTTCGAAGTGTCAGATAACGGGGTTTTTTTTCCCTGCAGCTTGGAAACTTTTTGAGAAAGAAGTTTAGAGAACGGATTGAACAAAAAGTCTCGAAAACGATCCTTTCAAACTCATAAAACGGTTCCTGGACAAAACTTTAAACCTGAACGACCTCCCTAGTTGCGACGACTTCTGACGCGGCACTTCGGTGAACTGGTAGAAGTTGACGTCGGTGTGGCCGTAGTGGTCGTAGGGGCAGCAGTTGTAGCTGTAGTGGACACCGGTGTGGCTGTCGTCGAAGTCGGTGGGGCAGTGGTGCTGGTCGTGGATTCCACATCCTCCGTGTACGAACCATCCGCGTCCTCCGCTGCACTGCTGCCTTGAGTCTGAGTAGCAGTAGTAGCCGAAGGCGTAGCAGTAGTAGCCACCGGTGTAGCCGTAGTAGCCGTGGGCGTAGCAGTAGTAGACACCGGTGTAGCCGTAGTAGCCGTGGGCGTTGCGGTTGTGGAGACCGGCGCCGACGTCGTTGTTGAGCTTGTTTGGCTACTGGTGGTTTGGCTACTGGTGGTTTGGCTGGTCTGACTGCTGCTACTAGTGGTGAACTGCTGGTTGGTATCCACGCACTCGCCTGCCGTCAGTGAATACGTTCCTTCCACAGTCTCCCCCTCAACGGACGTGATCGACACTTGCACCGACGTCAGATCCACGTCACTGGTGCTTGTGATCAGGTAGTAGTACGCGCTGTCCACCATAGTAGTCGCCTCGCCGTTGATCGTCACAGTCTTCACTCCGACTAACGTGTTAGTAGGCTGCACAGCCACGTAGTACCCGTTGCTGCCGGTTTTCAGACACACCTCGATGTTGCCCGGGTTGGGGCAGTCCACGAACCTCCAGCGGATCGTCAAGCGACTGGGATCCGACCCAGTGATGTTCTTGAACACTGTCGGGGACAGATCCAGGTCGCCGGAGCTGCACTCGGGGCACCGATCCAAGATTTGCACGATGGCTGTAGTGGTTTGATCCGTGCATTGGTCGTCGATGCAAGACACTTCGGCGCAGCGGCCGCAGTTGGCCAGGTCGTCCCATTGGTCGTTGTTCAGAGCGGCGTAGTTGGTCGAGGCCGTCGGGATGGCCGACATGAAGTTGCAGTTGCCGGAGCTGACGTCGCCGAGCGTGTAGCTCGTGCCGTCGCCTTCGTAGTATTCGGCCGAGGCCACGGCGGCCGTGAGGCTCAAAGCTGCAAGAGTACGGAAGAACATCTTGTGCGGTGAAATGTCAATTGAGAAATGGCATCGACTTGGTTATCGGATTCCAAGCAGAGAGATCACAGGCACCGTCGACTGACGGCTGGCCGGGTGGCTTACCAGTCTGCACCACGCAATTGGCACGCTCGATCTTCATCTATCCGAGCTCAAGGTGCCGTGCAACTCGCCCGTCCGGTTCTTGAATGCCAGCTGGGGGCGCTTGGTCGGAGGTTTCACGGCGACTTGACGGATGATTTCGGCACTTGAACCCGACCGAATTGTGGCTTGGCGACGCCAGCGAAACTCGATGCAAAGCTGGTCGAGTCTCGGTGCACTTCTGGCATTGCCCAGATGCTGTCTGCATCAGATCCAAGACGCACGCAGCCCCCAGCGCCGCAGATGGCGATGCAGCTTGCACTCAGGACGTGCAGGTGCACGCCGGCGGATACTTTCGAGCTCAGAGTCTGACCGTCGTCTGGTCAGTCAGCGTGCGGTGGGATCAATTCGAGCATGTGGCGGGGACCGTTGCCGACAAGACAAGAAATGAAACGTGGACAAAAAGTCTATTAGATAGAGCCCCGCCGAACGGACGAGGACTGCGTACACACGACGCTCGACAAGAACGGATACTACAGACGGACAGACGGACAGACGAACTTATGGGCGCCTAGTTGCGGCGACTGCTTCTCACCCGGCACTTGGACGTATCGCCGGATTGAGTCGGCGCGTCGGTCGGTGCAGTGGTGACTTCGGGGGTGGCCGTAGTGGCCTCGGGGGTGGCGGTCGTAGCTTCAGGAGTAGCGGTTGTTGCCTCGGGGGTGGCTGTTGTAGCTTCAGAGGTAGCGGTTGTTGCCTCTGGTGTAGTCGCAGCCGACGACGATGCCTCGTTCTGAGTCTCATCGGACTGGGAGCTCTGGTCGATCTGGCCAGTCTGCGACTCGTCCGTGTTTGAGCTCTCCTCGCTGCTGCTGTACGTCTGAGTCGGGGCCGTCGTTGAAGGCGTCGCTGTTGTAGCTGTAGGAGCGGCCGTGGTAGCCTTCGGAGAAGCCGTTGTCGTAGCCGGAGCAGAGGTTTGTGACGTTGACTGCGACGAAGAACCGCTTCCGAACTGCTTCTTGGTGTCCGTGCACTTGCCTGCTGTAAGCGCGTAGGAACCGGAGATCACATCACCGTTGATCGACGTAATAGCCACCTTCACAGCCGAGAGGTCAGCACCCGACGCGGTCGAGACGTAGTAGTAGGCGCCGTCCAGCATCGTCGTTGTCGCGCCGTTCACCGTGACACTTTCCACGCCGACCAGGCCGTTCGTCGGCTGCACAGCGATCCAGTTGGCGTTGCTGCCCTCCTTCAAGCAAACCTGCACGGTGCCGGGGTCCGGGCAGTCCACGAACCGCCACCGCACCGTAAGACGGTTGGGGTCCAGGCCCGTGATCTCTTTGTACACAGTCGGCGACAGGTCGAGCGCGCCATGGGCGCATTCCGGACAGCGGTCGAGCACCTGCACGACGGCCGTTTTGTTCTGCGCGGTACACTGCTCGTCGACGCAGGACACCTCGATGCAGCGTCCGCAGTTGCCAAGTGTATCCCATTGCGCCTGGTTCAGGGCGACGTAGTTGGTGGACGCGGTCGGGATGGCCGACATGAAGTTGCAGTTGCCGCTGCTCACTTGGCCGAGCGTGTAGCTGGTGCCGTCGCCTTCAAAATACTCGTCCGCTGCGGAGACGAACGCCGCCGTAGCGCCGAGTAGGACTGCAGTGAATCGGAAGGCCGCGACCATTGTAGGAGTGAACGTCGGACTTGCACTGCAAATTGGGAACTGAGCTGCTCGGTGTGCGAGGCAGCAAGGCAGAGGCGAGTGATGGCCAGCAGAGGGCGCTGTTCAGGCTGGTGCAGTCTACCCGCACAGGGTGTGCATGATGTGCAACAGATGCCGCACGGACAGCGAGCACCTGGAGGCGATCGTCTGGATCACGAGCAGCACAATCGATCGATGCGTCATCGTTTTTATGGATTTAACGAACTGCGTTCAAGCTGCTGGCCGTTGCGTGAACCGCTGTCAAGCTAACGAAAGACTTCGCCATGTATGGGAGCCCGACGCCTTTGCCGTGGCAAGCGGACGCGGAACTCCCTACGCGTTTAACGCGCGCCATCTTCGTGGAAACCACGTGGAGTGTCGAACCTCCAGCGTCTGCTCCAAGCTGATCCGCACGACGGCACCTGGGCCAACACGCTGCAGCGGGAATCAAAGTTGAGTCAGTTGGGGCAGCCAAATGGGCGGACCAACGCAGAAGACGGACGGACGGGCGTCTCGGTGGCACGGAATTCAAGGCGCCTGCAGGACGTCGACAGTGACGGCAACACTGACGCTCGTCCAGCTGGTTTCGCGCACCACAAGGTTGTGGGCACGTCGGTCAAGGCGTGGGACTAGCACTCGCGTGTCCTTTCAACATTATCCCCGGCGCCAGCGCCTGGTGCTTGGAAACGAGCTGCCAGATTCGGCAGATGGCCGTAGCCGATGTAGAAGATGCCAACGAAGCGCACGAAGACGTATGCAGCTGGTGGATGTCGGCGATGCATGGTTGAGAGTCTCAACTTGAGACCAGTTGCCAGCGTGAGTCGGTTCCCCGCTTGAGTGACCTTGTTGAGCTCAACATCCTCGTGCTGCATTGCACACGTCCTGCCAGGACTCCTGGATTCCAAGTCGTTGAGCCTGCAGACGAACACTGCGTTACACTAATGGTCGGTTAGGATATCGGTTCAACTCGAGCGTTGGTCATATGTTGACCAAGACCCATTGGTGGTCATCGAACAGTAAAACGGACCAGTTGATATTTTTTTACGTCACGGCTGAGCAATAGTCTCAGTCTATCCGGTACTCTAGAATTGCTTCTTCGTGTCGACGCACTCCCCCACCTTCATCGAGTACGTGCCCGACACGACGTCTCCGTTGACGGACGTGACGTCCACCATGATCTTGTTGAACGGCACCTCGCTCGAGCTGTCGATCTGGTAGTAGTAGGCGCCGTCCAGCAGTTTGCCGGCCTTGCCGTTGATGGACACGCTCTTGGCGGCGATGCGCGTGTTCGTGGGCTGAATGGCGACCCACCACGGGTTGCTACCCTGCTTGAGGCACACCTTGATGGTGCCCGGATTTGGGCAGTCCACGTACTTCCAGCCGATTTTGATACGGCCCGGGTTGTAGCCCACGATCTTGGTGAGCGCGCTAGGGGACATGTCGAGGTCGCCGTACTTGCACTCGGGGCAGCGATCCACGACCTGCAGCGTCACGGACGTCGCCTTGTCCTTGCATTTCGGGTCGATGCACGTGGCCTCGATACACTGGCCGCAGTGGGTCAAGCTGTCCCATTGGGCCTGGTTCACGGCCACGTAGTTGGTCGACGCTTGGCTCCAGGCCGACATGAAGGCGCAGTTGCCGTTGCCGACGGCGCTGAGGTCGTACGGGGTGCCATCGCCCTGGAAATAGGTCTGACCGGCGGAAGCGGCCGTGACGCCAAGGGCCAGAAGCGCGGAGTATTGCAGGACAGCCACCATCTTGTCGGTTCGAAGGCGAATTGAGAAGTGAGAGTCTGGGAACGAGGACGCGCAGCGGAAAGGAGGGCAGGACGCCGCAGTGCCGACTCGGCAGACCAGCTCAAGGAACGACCAGGGATGTGGCGTGTCCCCGCGACGTTACGCTACGAGAGTACAAAAGGCGCAAAGTCAACCGCTTCAACGCTTCTGGATGGTGAGTCAGTGGCAGCTCCATCGGAACGCGGAGACCTCTCGAAAGAGCAGATCTTGCGCTTGCTTATGTCGAGTTGAAACAGCGTCAGCAAAGGGCCAAATGTGGGGGTGGACTGAGCGGGAGCGCTAACTTGAGCTGTGCTGGTAGCAAACGTGGTGATACACTGCAGCATTTGTGCATGCATTCGAGCGTAACGTGACGCTCAAATGGTGGTGTACACTTTTGCTGTGTAGATTTGCTGTCCGAAAGTTGCACCGGTGCAACGTGGTTCTCTTTCTCTCTCTGCACGAAAATAAGGAGACAACTGGTTTTGGTTCTCGTTCTCCAGTTACGACACGGCGCCACACTACACTTCACAATAAAAAGCTAGTCAAAAAGAAGTCATAAGCCCTTGAAAACTACACTAGTCCGTTGTCTACAGGATACCGGCCAAAGCCTGTCTCCTGTCGGACGGCGTGGCGTGCACGTCGAACGACTGCAGGCTGCTCATGGACGGAGCCTCCATGTCCCGAGTCTTCTCTTCCCGAATGTTTTTCCTCTTTGCCTTGACGATCGCCACAATCAGCGCCACCATACCGACAGCTCCCAGCGTTGAGAGGACGATGATGAGCGGGTCGGTGTTGTTCGACGTCTCCGAGGACTTGTTGGAAATGGTCTGAGCGTCATCGCCGGCGGCTTGGCTATCAGCGGTCTGTTCGGCCGAAGGAGCGGCCGTTGTGACCGCCGGAACATCAGCGGTCTGCTGCGTCTGATCCTGTTGGTGCGTGTACTCGTCGTCGGAGGTGGCGCTGCTGGTGCCGGTGGTCTTGCCGTTCTTCGTCGTCTTCTTCGGGGCCGTCGTGGCCTCAGGTTTAACCGTGCCGGTCACGTTGAAGAGCTGCTGGTTGATCTGGCTGTCGCTTCCGCTCGCGGTTTCCGAGTCCTGCGTGGTTGGGGATTCAGGAGACGTCGTCACAGGAGCGGTCGTTTGCGGGGAAGTAGTTGAAGGCGCGACAGTAGCAACAGGAGCAGTGGTCGGCGTCGCAGTGGTAGACACAGGGACAGAAGTAGGTAAGATCTCTTGCTGGGTAGGTGGGGCAGTGGTAACAGGGGCGGTAGTAGCAGGACGCACCGTGGTGGGGGAGGGCGTCTGAGTAGGAGCGGGAGTCTGCGTCGGCGTCGGCATAGGAGCGGCGGTCGTCGGCGCCTGTGTAGGCGGAGCCGTCGTAGGAGCAGCCGTCGTTGGTGTCGGGCTCTTGGTGGTCGGCGTGCTCTGCTGTGTCGTCTGCGAGGTCGAACCGCCGGACGGGAACTGGTTGGAGCCTTCCGTGCACGAATCGGCTGTGAGCGACACGGTGTCTTCGATCGAGTTGCCGTTCACGTCCGTCATCGAGATGGTCATCTTGGTCAGGTCCGTCTGGGTCTGACTGGCTCCGTCCAGCAGGTAGTAGTAGGCCGATCCGAGCATGGTCGTGTCCTGGCCGTTGATCTGCAGGCTCTTGACGCCCGTGGCGACGTTGGTCGGCTGCACGGCCGTCCAGTAGTTGTTGCTGCCGCCCTTGAGGCAATAGTTGACGTTGCCCGGCACGGGGCAGTCCACGAACTTCCACTTGACAGTGTAACGGGAAGGCGTCGAACCGGTCAGAGCGGTGAAGACGGACGGCGACAAGTCGAGATCGCCGTGCTTGCACTCGGGGCAACGGTCGAGGATCTGCACCACGACGGACTTGGACTTGTCGGCGCACCGGTCGTCATCGCACGACACTTCGGCGCATCGTCCACAGTTCTGGAGACCGTCCCATTGCTCGTTGTTGAGTGCGGCGTAGTCGGTGGTAGCGAAGTCGAGAGCTGACATCATGTTGCAATTGCCGGCGCTGGGTTGTCCTAAGGTGTAGGCGGTGCCGTCTCCGGTGAAGTATTCCGAAGCATCAGCAGAAGCGAACGTCGCCGCTGTGGCGAATAGAGCGACCGTCTTCATTCTTTCAGTGATAAAGGTCCGACGTCGAGTCTTTCAGTTGCTCGACGGACGGCAAAAGCGTGAATGGAGGACGGCACGAAAGCCTGCCTCTTCGTACCGCTCGCAGAGAGCAGGCAGAGAGTGGAAGAGGTCATAAGGCCGCTGGATCGTCTTGGTCAAGCTGTGCACTGACGGCTGGACAGGCAGAGTCCAGCTGGTGCCGCGGACCCATTGTGCCTGTCGATCGCCGCACCTGTCGGAACAGAAAGCGACTTCCAGACGGCGCCGCTCCGTACCGAAAACGATTGCGAGCACGAGGAAATCGCGGGCTTCACCTCATTATTCCGTGCAAGTGCGAGTCATTGCGGCGTCGAAACTGAAAATCTAGGAACAATCCGTTGAAAACGGTCGGGATGACACGAACATTGCTGTCGGTGGGGCGGGCGACGAACGGTGTCGGAGCGAGGTTAACCCACGCCAAGTCCTTGTGCGGCCACGACTGTCCATGTGGTGGCTCATTTCTTGGCAACAGACACAACGAGTCGTTGATAAATCTTCGGTTGATGAGCTTTCAGCTCTGAACTTCAGAGTTCAGACTCGAGGATGAACAAATCCGTCCTAGCCGTTCCAACAGCCGCCGGCCACGCCTTGACGTGATTCTTGGACGGACAGATGGACAAGACGCAACAGCCACAGGGTGGCCCCCATGGTGTCCTCCATCTGTTGGCACTGACAAGTGTCGACAAGAAAGATCGGATACAAGTCGATGGTTTGACATGTTGTTGACACTTACATATCCTAGACTGGTTGAGCTAAAAACTACTGTAGACGCAAAGGGTTTCATACGTACGTACGGGTTGCTGCTTACATCGGGCAGTTGGCAGTCCCAGTGCTGGGGGTATTGGCGTTCGACGACTCCTGCTGAGTTGTGTCGCTCTCGTTGCTCGTTGTGTTCTCCTGCTCGGGGGTCTCGGAATCTGCATCCGCACCAACATCGCTTGAAGTTTGTTGAACGTTCTGGGTCTCCGAGCGGGGCGTCTCGCCATCGACGTCCGCGCCAACCGTGCTGGACGCGTGATCAACGGCGAGGTCGTTCTGTTGGGAAGTCTGGTCCTCGTTGTTCTGGGTCTCCGAGCCCGATTGCTCCGGCGTCTCGCCGTCGACATCCGCGCCGACTGTGCTGGCCGCCTGGTCGACAGGCAGGGCGTCGCTGCCAGCCGAGTTAGAGCCTTGGTCGGGGGTTTGGTTATCGCCATTATCAGACGTGGAACCGGACTGCTGCTCGGTGTTGCCTCCGACATTCGAGCTCTGCTCCGCAGGCTTGCTGCCGCAGTCCATGTACGTGGAAGCCGACGAGGAAGTCTCGCCGCCAACGTTCGATCCCGATTGCTGCGGACCCGATGAAGAGCTGGTCGTGGTAGGAGCGTCAGTAGAAGTCGAGCTTGACTGCTGCTGTTCGGGTGTCTGGGGCTCGTCATCACTGGGTGTTGAGCCCGACTGAGAGGCGGAAGACGACGGCTCGGAAGGCACCACCGTGGCGGGGGCATCCGGTGACTCAGTCGAAGTTTCACCATCCACGCTAGACTGCTGCGTTTCCTCTCCCTCGGAGCTCGACTGCTCCGTGTTGGGGGCAGTGGTTGGCGCCTGAGTCTCGACATCGCCGGTTTCTGAGCTGGGGCCCTGCTCAATGCTCTGTTCGGGGCTGTCACCGTTCGAGCTGCCCTGCTGGGTCGGATCCTGCTGCGTGACGTCGTTTCCACTCGAGCCCGCGTCTTGCTGAGCAGTCTGAGATCCGTCGTTGCCCGAACCAGACTGCTGCGTAGGCACAGTAGCGGCAGGGGTCTCCGTGGCTGGCGTCTTAGTCGTTGCTTTAGGCGTTGACGTAGTCGCGATCGGAGCGGAAGTCTGTTGCTCCTGTGGAGGCGTAGCCGTAGTGGCCACCGGGATCTTCGTGGTCACAGTCGGCACCTTTGTCGGAGACATCGTAGGGGTAGTCGTGGTAGGCTTCGGCGTAGGGGCAGTCGTCGGGGTCGACGTGTTGGTCGAAGGAGTCGACGATTTACCCGAAGGGAACTGGCGGGCTCCCTTCGTGCACGAACCAGCATTCAGAGACACCTTGTCGGTGATAGACACACCGTTAATGTCCGTCAACGATACCGAGACACTGGACAGATCTGTCTGAGAAGTACCAGCACCATCGAGCAGGTAGTAGTAGGCACCGTCAAGCATCTTCGTCGCCTTGCCGTTGATCTTGAGACTGGTCACGCCCGTCGCCACGTTCGTAGGCTGAATAGCTGTCCAGTAGTTGTTACTACCGCCCTTGAGGCAGTAGTTGACGTTGCCGGCCACAGGACAGTCCACGAACTTCCACTTGATAGTGTAACGGGACGGGTGGGATCCCGTGAGCGTCTTGAAGACGGACGGTGACAGGTCGAGATCGCCGTGTTTGCACTCGGGACAACGATCCAGGAGCTGCACCACGACGGACTTGGTCTTGTCGGCACAACGGGAGTCCGCGCACGAAACCTCCGCGCAACGTCCGCAGTTCTGGAGACCGTCCCACTGCTCGTTGTTGAGAGCGGCGTAGTCAGTGGTGGCGAAGTTGAGCGCCGACATCATGTTGCAGTTTCCGGAGCTGGTGTCGCCTAAGGTGTAGGCGGTGCCGTCTCCGGTGAAGTACTCGGAGGCATCGGAGATAGCGAAAGTTGCCGCTGTGGCGAGTAGAGCGAACGACGTCGGTGACTTCATCGTCAAAGGTTGTCGAGATGTGGTTGATAGAAGGTAAAACCCCGAATGAATTTGAAAAGCAAGCTCGAAATGGCCATCGCTGTTCAATCTAAACTAGCGCAGGTACAGCTCGACCACCAGTCCATTGTAACCCGCTGGGGATCAAGAACGAGAATGGTAGCGTCGCGTTACAATTGTCGATGGACGAGTCTCCACGAGCCGGTTGACGTCCTGTGAACAAAGGTACATGTGCATGCACAGTACCCCAAGGGTTGATGGGCGGACTATTCTCTGGCAACAGTGGGAAAGACAGTATGTCGTGTCATTGGGGAGTTATCAGGGAACACCGAGCGTGAGTTGTAGCATTGTTGCACTTGGTTCCGGTCTCCTGTCTGTTTGGATACTGCAGCAATTGTCGGATAAATGTCCTTCGAGTTTGGTCGTACAGTTCCAAACCCCTTTGAGAACTCTGCTGGTTGAGTTTCAAAATCTCTTTCGCGCCGTTCGGTTGCACCGCAGAACGTTAATTAATGCTTCTGCTGCTCATGTTGATTGGGACGTGATTGGTTGTGTTCGTTCGACATCACGACACCGTTCGCGCCGTACAGACAGCACTCAAGTAGCAGCAGTGCAACTCAAGGAAGACGAAGAATCGCTCCGCTTCGGTCTCAGGTATTCGTGGCATCGAGCGGCACCTCAACAAGTTACAGCCTGGCGTATCGTTGTCCTTCGTCCTCGCTGGTTGATGGACAGGGGCGTGTCCTTGTTAAGCCATCTGGGAATTCTGCAACGAACGCCTTGTGCTGTTACAGTCCCCCCAGCCCATCGTCGTTCCCAGTTGTATCCCCGTATTCTGCCTCGCGATGGACTGTAAATGAGGACGAGCATCCGAGTTTGCGTGAATAGAAGTGAAGGCAACATGTATTTATAACGCGAGTATCTAAATCTGAATCTGAAATGGCCTTGAGTTTTTCTTCACTTGTCGACACTTTTTAGCTTCACATCTCGCAGTTCGCCCCAGTGTTGCTGCGAATCGACATGTCCTTGTCCTGTAAAGTCGTCGAGTCCTGCTCGCCTGCCACGAAATCACTTGGAACTGACAAACTCGTAACAGGGACAGTTTTCTCTGTCGATTCGTTGTCACTCGAGCTTGACTCCTCCTTCTTCGGAGGAGTTGTTGTGGGGGTCTTGGTTGCCGGAGGGACGGTAGGAGGCATCGTCGATGACTGTGTCTTCGTCTTCGTGTTAGCCAAAGTTCCCACCTTGGTACCCTGGTGAGAACTCTCATCGGCTTCTCTTGCCTCGGAACCCTGACTGGTCGTTTGAGTAGTATTCGAATCCTTCGATAGGTCTGGTGCAGTAGTTACCACGGGAGCCTTCGTCGCCCGTTGAACGACCGGCGGCATGGTCGGTGACGGGGTTTTCCCGTTCTTTGGGCTTTGAGTCTCGTCACTTCCACCGTTCGAGTTCTCTTGAGACGTTGAAGACTCAGCACTAGCGGATGAAGTCGATGGGGCCGTTGTCGTTGGCGCCTTCGTCTTAGGGGCAACAGTAGGGGGCATCGTTGGCGCAGGGGCGTTCTTTCCGCCGGTTCCACTGGCTGAAGTTGAGTCTTGTTGGGTGGATTCATTACCACTTGACGAGCCTGAGTGCTGCACTACAGAGGGAGTTGTCGTAGCGGGGGAGTTCGACTTCGGGACGACAGTAGGAGGCATCGTTGGTGGGGTAGTTTTCTTGTCTTCCGCACTGCCGGAACTCGATTCATCGGTCTTACTGCTTCCGCTTGAAGAGCTCGACGTCGAATGTTCCTTGCTGGCACTGGAAGATCCCGAGTGCTGCACTACAGAAGGAGCTGTCGTAGCGGGGGAGTTTGTCTTAGGGACGACAGTAGGAGGCATCGTTGGTGGAGTAGTTTTTTTGTCTTCCGCACTTCCGGAATTCGATTCCTCGCTCTTGTTGCTTCCGCTCGAAGAGCTTGACGTCAAGTGCTCCTTGCTGGCACTGGAAGAGCCCGACTGCTGCGTGAGGGGAGCCGTTGTCATTGGGGTCTTAGTCACGGCAATTGGAGGCTGCGTTTCCTTTGCGTCAGAACTTCCAGAGCTTGAGTCTTCCAGGTGTGACTGAGAACCATCAGTTCTGCTTGAAGAGCTTGGCTGCTTCGTGGCTGGAGCTTCAGTCGTAGGAGGACTCGTTGGCGGAATCGTGTTCTTTTCAGCGCTTCCAGAGCTTGAATTCTGGTGCGTCTTACTGGCATCAGAGCTACTAGACGAACTGAATTGTTGCTCGGTTGAAGGAGGCGTCGTCGCAGGAGCGTTTGAGTTGGAATGGTCCTCAATACTCCCAGAGTTCGAGTTTTGGTGCGACTGCGCATTGTCGTGACTGCTTGATGAACTAACTGACTGCTCGGTCGGAGGGGCAGTCGTCTCAGGAGGAGGCGTCTGCTCTCCGTTTTCAGAGCTCGAGCCTTGCTGTTCAGCAGGCGGAGCTGTCGTTGAAGGGATCTCAGTAGGAGGGATTGTTGGCGTCTGGGTCTGCTCGTTGTCAACGCTTCCAGCTCGCGAGTGCTGCGCGTCTTCGCTGCTGCTTTTCGCGGTCGAGTCCTGAATCGTCTGCGAGCCATCAGAGCTACTCGAAGAACCCGAGGGCTGATACGTCGGAGGGGCAGTCGTTGCAGGGGGCAGCGTAGGGGGAACCGTTGGCTGCTGAGTCTCTCCACTCGAAGACTGTCCGTCTCCACTCTTCGAGGTTGAAGCGTGCTGAGTGCCGCCACTGCCACTCGACGATCTCGCTTGCGACTCAATAGGAGGAGACGTAGTCGAAGGAGCAGTCGTCTCGGGGGTAAAGGTGGCCGGTGCAGTAGTCGAAGGTGCGTTGGGTTCGTCAGTGTGCGAGCTCTGACCGGCGTCGTTGGAAGCGCTCGAGCCTTGCCAACCTGTTTGAGAAGCGCCGCTGCCACTCGTAGCGTACGAGGGGGCAGTCGTCTCGGGGGCAGCTGTAACTGGAGCAGGTGTCGCTGTGGGCAGCTCCGTTGGCGCCTGGGTCTCACCTGGTCCGCCCCCAACAACGCTTGCATTCGAGCTGTAACTGCCCGAGTCTTGGCTCCCTTGGAAGGCTTGGTCGGGGTTAGACGCCACTAATGTGGCCGCGGTGGCGAGTAGCACGAGCGTCGCGTACGACTTCATGCTGGAGTTCTACGATAGAGCTCGTCCAGACGAAATTGCAGAATGGTTTACTCTTTGTAACGTGGCGGCTGGTCTTCAGGGCGAGGGGATCAGCACCACCTATTTTACTGTGTGTTGACGGCCGCATAGGTTCCGACTTGCCCACGCTTTGCCCCGCAAGCTGCAGTTCCTTTACGTCATGTGGACGTTTGTTCTTCAAAGCAGTAAGGCTTACATGTACTTCTTTCGACGGGTTTTATCACTTTGAAGAGAGCTTCCGGTAACGTCGTGAAACTACTATCGATTCTTCACTGCTCACTCTACTGTAGAGCAGAGCTGCGTGTGCTTCCAGTCCTCGATCACAGCAAGCTCCAAAGAGCTCTCTTGGCAGCGGCTTCAGGAGCCATTCGTCGTCCTAGTGCTTGTTCGATGCGACGATGTGCTGTGTTCGTGCGTCCGCTGCGAGCAACAATGGTGCGGCCTTCAACATACCAGAAGTTGGGTACAGACACTTTCGTGTGCTTGAGCAGCATTGCTCTCGAGAGAGTTGAGGCTTGCAAACGTCCGTTCCAACATGCTTCATTGCTGGCAACGCTTTTGTATAAAACGTTGCTTTTGAGTTCGTTTACGACACTATTCTCTCTTGCTCAAGTCTACATGTAGTCGACAGTTCCATCGCTGTCGAAGGTGGTGCCATGTAACAGGTTACTGGCCGTATCCGCCCCACTGTTGACCGTTCTGGTAGTTTTGATAGGGCCCGTTGTTGTTGTATCCACCCCACTGGTACAGCTGCTGCTGTTGGTAAGGCTGCTGCTGCTGCTGCTCCTGCGGGGAAGGCGAAGGGGCCGTAGTAGAAGGAGTCGATGTGGGGGCCTGCGTCTGCACCGTTGGGGCTTGGCTGGGCGACACGGAAGGAGCAACAGTCGTTGGCGTAGGAGTTTGAGGCGGTGCAGTAGTCGGCGCAGTAGTGTTCGCTACGGTCGTAGAAGGAGTGGACGGAGATCCGCCCGAACCCGAAGGGAACTGGCCGGCACCTTTCGTGCACGAACCAGCATTCAGAGACAGCTTATCCGTCATGGCCGCGCCGTTGATGTCTGTAATGGACACAGTGACGCTCGAAAGGTCCGCCACCTGCATTCCCGAGCCATCGAGCAGGTAGTAGTAGGCACCGTCAAGCATCTTCGTCGCCTTGCCGTTGATCTTGAGACTGGTCACGCCCGTCGCCACGTTCGTAGGCTGAATAGCCGTCCAGTAGTTGTTGCTGCCGCCCTTGAGGCAGTAGTTGACGTTGCCGGCCACAGGACAGTCCACGAACTTCCACTAGATCAAAAAGCCAAAGGCCCCACAGGCAACGCCCAGGTAAAAGTAAATGGACGGAATCGTGAACCACAAGTCCAGGCGCTGCAGTAGTCGCGTTGCTTGGTGGTCGTTCTCCATTTCGTTCACAGCAAGCAGAACGAGCACGCTGTTGATCACGGAGAAGAGAAGGAAGAACATGCCGGTGCAGAGGAAGGAACTAGCTACACCTTTGACGTCCTCGGACCATGACGCGCCGTAGTTGTCGAACGACGTGTTGGCGACCACATCCAGCCACGACGCCCACACGGTAAACACCAGCGCCGAGATGAGCTCCACATTGGTGACCTTGGTAAATGCCTGCTCGCGGGTGTTGTCGTGCTCGTGCGGGTCGAACCCAAGCCAGCGGAACGTGTACGCGTCATACACGATGAGCGGGTCAAATACACGCAGTATTGTCTTCAGCAGACCCGTGCTCGACTTCGCCGACGTTGCATGGTTCCCAGCCGCGTTGCCGCTCAAGTACGCGCTCTTCAACATCACAGCAGGATTCGCTATCATTGCGCTGAACGCTCTCTACTACCAGTTCCTCATTCTCTGCGTTTACGACACACGCGTGGAAGCTAACCTGAGGATTCCTTCCCATCCAACGTGGCTCAGGAGATTGCCCTTGTTTAAGTGTCTGCGTCAGAAGACGAAGGACGATGCGCTACCAGCAAAACCGACCGAAGAATGCAGTTGTGTCACGCCCATAGCAACCAACGATGACGAATTGTCTGCGATTAAGCTGCTTGAAGCCGCTCTAGACAGCATCGGGCAGAGCTCCCTGCTCCCGCTCTTCGTTGACAGTGGCTGGGACGACCTCGACGCGCTGGCTGGACTACAGGAGCACCACGTAGCCCAGATAGCAAAACTTAAACCTGGCCATATCGCTCGCTTCCGTCGTTGCCTCCGGTGTCAATTGGAAGGCAGAGTCGACGCGAAAAAGGCAAGTTGAAGTTGCTGCAATTGATCTCGTTGGGTCTTTTTCACAGCATACTTTACGCTAAGCTCACATGAAACGCCAGCAACCACGCTCGTTAGTGGTGGGCCACAGTTTTGCCACAACTGTAGTCTCTAAGCTCAAAGTCGGACGCTGGTTCAGAAAAACTCGTTTGGCGTGGGATTCGTCCTGACCTTCTTCTCCCACAATGTATCCATTTCATTAAGCAGGGTCACTCACCACTAACTTTGAGATCGTTTATCCGCTAGGAAACAGATTACTCACTCAACTGCAAAAGTAAATTACATCACCATTATTTATTTCCACAGGTTCATGACAATTACGGGGATTGAACTGCATACCACGCAGGTGCTCATTAGTGGCCAGCGCACACGCCGCGCCGCGCTCTCTATCGCCACAATCGCTCTGCCCAGTCTCGCAGAATGTCGAGCGCGTCGTCTTCGGGCTCCTCCTCGGCCGAAGTAGGCGCTGGCAGCGTCGTGACTGCCACAGAATGTGCATGGGAGCAGGTGACGGACGGCGAGTCATGCTTCGTGGAGCCTCGTTCCTGTTATGATTGTCTCAATACGCCGCTCAGCAATGGCCAAGTAAGTTTACCCTCTGTAATATTCCAAGATAAAATACCTTCCCCTCTTTAATGATATTCACCTCTGTGCAGGAATGTGTCTTGACTCCATACGGGCTGTGCGAGAGTATCTCTGCCTATAACTACTCAGAGGACTATCGTCGAGCTCAATCTGCCTTCACGTATCCGATCCACTACAATTACTTCCCAGAGGTGAACACGACGTACTGCGAACCTAACGACTCGGTGTGCAATTCCTGTCAAGAAACGACGTTCACAGTGGGGAATAAAAACCCTTCGGTGTATTGTACGGGCACCGCCGACTGCGTGTGTATAGCGGTCTGTGAGGCCGAATCCTGGTGGAACGATACGCTCGCGAGACTTAAAACGTATTTGGAAGAGAATAACGAGACCACGACGTGTCCTTTAGCGGCCAATTCATCGTCAACGTCGGCCTCGGATGCTTCAGCCTCCAGTAACTTGACGAAACCGGCCATCAAAGACGCGTACGCTGCAGACGACGAGTGTATGTGGTACCAGAACTCGACGCTATGTGAGACTCCAAGGACATGTTACGACTGTTTAAACACGGCACTGTACAGCGGCCAGAAGTGCACTATCACTCCGGGAGGATACTGCACCAAGATCAATGAATACGACCACACTTTGGACTACCGACGGATGTTTTCGGACAGCGCGGCGCACTATTTCCCGTCGACGAATACGACGTACTGTGAATACGACGATGCCATGTGCACGGAATGCCGCAATGATAAGTTTGTGGGGGCTTTTGCTGGCAGTACGAACCTATCAGCGTTTTGTACTGGAGAGAACGACTGTGTCTGTGTGGCGTTTTGCGAATCGCCAAACTGGAAGGCAATCGTGACGGAAGAAGCGTGCGAAGCTACACCTACAAGAGGCAGCAGTGGTGGCTCCAGTATTTCATCGATTGGGATTGCGTCGATTGTTGTCGTTGCCGTTTTACTGGCGCTGTCGGCGCTTTTGCAACTCTGCAACATGTTCCGCGCTCGTCGTAAGTCTTTTGTGAATTTATTTGCGAGTTTTGCCGATTAAAATGTGCTAATTCTCGCAATTTGTTTGTAGGGAGAGAAGTTCGTTGGCATAATATGCTAGCGCAGAGCATTGCGGTGCGTCGACAGCCCACCACGGGGCTTTCACTGGAGCTGTCAGCGTGGAAGGAGATGCGGAACGGACTCATTGCCGACGAACGCAACGTCAGCAGCGAGGATTTCCTTGGCCATCGGCTTGCTGACGCCCCTGTTGACGCCCCAATGGTTACAGTCGAGGAAGGTGATGGCTACCGCCCGATGTCTCCAGGTGTACCGGTTCTTCCAGCTCCTCCTCCATCACCAGCTCGGCCCACAGTAATACAATCTCGGTCGTCAATTTAATTTTGAGGTTACACCACCAAGACGCTTACATCGGCCTCAGACGTCCTCGTCCTTCGCCTACCGGATCCACCTTGTTATCTATCAGTTCCTCCCGCATGGCTTTCCAAGCCGGCAGCTCCAGTGATCGCGTGGATCTTCGCATCTCGGACCTCCTAACTCGCATTGATTCTCGCCTCCGCGCTTGCAATATGTGCTTGACCCTCCACACCCCAAGTATCACCGCTAAAACCACTACTACAGCGAGACTGAGGAAGATGACGAAGGTTTCCCAGGGGAATTCCGCCCCGTAAATATTCGTAGTGGAAGTCGTCGAGGTCTCGCACTTCTCTGCTATCACAGTCTCTTGCCAGGTCGAAGACTGGCAAAACGCCACGCACACACAACCATCGCTACCGACGCAGTAGGACGCCGAGTTTCTGGCCGATCGACCGATGCCACAGTTCGAGCAAGCCGCATCGCTAGGCTCACAGTACGTCGTGTTGGTGGACGGGTAGTAGAATCCATTCTCGACCCCAGAGCTGCTTACGCTTCGGAAGTCCAGCTTGTAGCTGTAACTTGTCGTCAATGTGGCGCAGTACCCCTCAGGAGTGATCGTACACGGATCATCACTGTCCGCCGCAGTATTTAAACAGTCGTAACAAGTCCTCGGCGTGCTGCACAGTGTTGTGTTCTGATACCACGTGCATTTGTCCTCACTCGACAGAGTATCTTTACCGGTACTGTCGGAAGATAACGACATATCATCGGAGTTCAATTCACTCGCACCACCGGTATCCTCATTGACTGTGTTGGTCGCAAAGCTGCAACCTTCCGGCGTGTCTTGGTCTACAGCGAGAACGACCAAAGGCAGTCGTTGACGTGCGTAGCTCAGCCACGTTGAGGCCTCACAGCTATTCAGTTGAACACAACTGGTGTCGTATGAGTTGCTTCCGTCACAATACGTTGCATTCCCAGCCAAGAAGTAAACACCAGCATCACTGGCAAGAGTTTCTTCGTATTCCCTCACGCCCATACATATACCGCTTTCCGTAAGCACACAAGTCTGTAGTACGATAAAAAAACATTGTTTTAGTGCTGCATAGTGAGGGATTTTATCCGGTGCTTCGTACCTCTCCGGTTGTGGGGGTCTCATGTAGACACTCGCTGCATGTTCGAGGTTCCAAGAAGCATTCGCCGTCCAGTGACGTCGCCGTCTTCCAGCTGCAGCTCGATGCGTTCACTGTTTCGGTGGCTACAGACCCCGATCCAGACGTGCTGGCGGTTTGACGTGTCATTTACGGAGACTTTCCAGCAATGAGAGGGCTGTAGCCAGCAAGCTAAAGTCTCCCTTCACCCTCCGATTATGAGTGAGCGACCCTGACTAAACGTGGTTTGCAGCTGCAAGCGTTGCACCGGCGAAACCTGCACCGGATCTAGGCCACCGACACGAAGATGATGCCCGACGGCTTTGCCGTAAACGAGAAAAGCTTTGTTAGCTTTGCTTCAACTGTACGACCGCTAGTTGAGCTCAACTCGAGCACAAGAAAGCCAAAGCTAGCGTTAACTGGCCTCCTTGGACAACAGTCGACGCACAGGTGACGCTCTTGTGATGACACTTCAAACGGAGACAGAGAAGACGCTGGGCCCACGCAGGAAAAGAACGACAACGTACGTTGCAATCGGTCCACGTTGAAGCGGGCTTCAAGGTCAGAGACACTGCGCCGCTGATAAAGGTTCCAAGCGAACCCGCGGACGTTCTGGACCACACATGCAAGTTTTCTCACACCCAAGCACTCATATTAAACTTCACATCTTCTGCACTAAGCTGTACGGTCCCCTAGCGGGGCATACGGCGCGTCAATCTCGCCGTCCTCTTCTTCGTCGCTGTCCGCTTCGTTGCTGCTAACAATCGGTTGGCTTGGCCGCGGTCTCACCACGTTGGTATTGTCGATACTCGACCGGCGCCGGCCCGTGCTCGTCACTGCCGTAAGCGGATGCTGCGGGTCTTCGAACTCGACCGAGAGCGTCGCGACCTGCAGGTTCGAGAGCGGTGCCGACAGCGTAACGACGTTGTTAGTTGCTGCCGCCTGTGCTTCACCCTGTTCCAATGCTACAGCAGTGGGAGTCGCTACCTCGTCCTCATTCCCCGCCATGCCGACAATGGCCGACTGGTTGGCCATTTGATCAGCGCAGTACTTCTTCCAGCCCACGAGCGGCAGCAACGGGCCGTTCACGAGCGGGCGGTTACGGTAGGCCTCCTCTCGCGCTTCCCGACGCCTGCGGAGACGACGGACCCACCACAAGTAGGCGACCATAGGAATGGCGAAGCACAGGATGACGATGGTGACGATGTCACCTACCGAGACGCCCATGACGCTCACGGTCGCGGTGGAATCCAGCGTCGCGCAGTAAGCGCTGGCGACCTTGTTCGAGTACACGGGCGACTCGCAGAAGCCCACACAGACGCAGCCGTCCGACCCAACGCAGAACTGCGAGGGCTCTACGGATCCTGAGGCGGATTTAATGAACTGATTCGCCTCGCACGCGACGCACACGGGGTCGCTGGTCTCGCAGTAGGTTGTGTTGGTGGCTGGGAAGTAGTGCGGTGCCGCGTCGCTGCTGTTTAAACGGTAGTCTTCTTGCCATACGTAGTCCGCCATCGTAGTGCACAAGCCAGCGCTGGTGATGACGCACTCGACGCCATCGAACGGAGACGAGTTGAGGCAGTCGTAGCAGGACCGAGGCGAGTCGCAGGCGTCCGAACTCTGCTGCGTCCACATACAAACATTCTGACTGGCCTTGGTGTATACTGCGGAAGCGGTGGGGGGTGGCGTTGGGATGGAAATCTCTTCACTCCAAGAGGAAGAGGACGAAGACATCGATGCCATTATCCATCCGACGGCGAATGCCTGACTTCCAGTAGTGATGCTGAATGACACCGAACTCAGATTCCACCTAACCGCGATGGATAGAAGCATATGATTGGTTACAGCAGGCACGCTTAACGGGCGAGTTGAAGACCCCATATATTGGTGTGGAAGACACTAAGTCAGGATGGCACACGTTAGTCTGTAGAGTAGTTCAGATGCTACTTGGTAGGTTGATCGATTTCACTTGATCTAAGTATGATGGTGGAGCGTAAACTCAAGGATACTTATGAGGGGTAGGTCTGCATATCAACTAATCATCACGCACTAGTCCGCGAGAGAAGGTAGGGTCTTTTCTATGATCGATAAACTGCAAGGTCAACTTCCGGGATTTACCACATGAGAATCTCCAGTAAAGACTTCGACTAAAGTTGCAAAGTATTCATTTTCGACCTGCCAGCTCAAAGCCATTCTGAAGTTGTAACTTTGTTGGAATTGCACTCAGCTGTCCTTTTAGCACTGCACGTCTTCTTGACTAGATCCCAAAGTAGGTACTCCACCATTGAAGCATTCCCGGGTTTACCTGTCTTACTCCGCGAGGCTCATGCGACCCGTTTTCGCTCAATGACCTCATAGCTGTCCCTGCCGTGCGCACCGACTTACACTCGGAATTTGTATGGTCGCACCCATAGTGACCTGACGCCGCTGGCTCGTTCCGCTCCGCATCTGATAGAGATCAAGTGACACATCAAGTGACACCGGCGCGGTTCGGGGCTCAAGAAGGAGACCGGCCACGAGCACATTCGTGCGCCGCCATCCCTTCCTTTCGTCTGCCGCCAGGAGCCGCAGAGCCAACGTGCCAGTCGCGCGTGGCGACCAGTCTTCAATTCAGCCGACAGTTACGAGAAGCTCTTCGCCGTTCTTATTCGCACCCTGCGACTAGCAAATAAATAAATAAATGGACAGCGAGACGGCAGCCCCCTCCAACGAGACCTCAAGCTCCAGCCGCATCGTCGACGTCATCGCCGGCTCCTCCACGGACGTTAATGTTGGAGATTCGGACAAGTCTGTGAGTTCCAACACTGGCGATTCGTGCACGTGGTATGACGACGGCGAGTGTACGAGGCCTCGCACGTGCCGGGACTGTTTGAACGTCTTGCTATCGTCCGACTCGTGCGCTGTGGACCCACACGGCGGGTGCGTGAGCATGAGCGACTACGAGAGCTACCTGACCAACCGCTACTACTACACGCCTCTGCAGCGCTATTTCCCGTCGAGCGAGTACGAGTACTGCAGCGCCAACGACTCGATCTGCGCCACGTGCAGCGAGCAGTGGAACTCGAACTTTGCCAGCACGGGCAGTGCCGGCATGTCGTCGTACTGCACGGGAACGAACGGTTGCGTGTGCATTGCGGACTGTGAAGTGCCGGACTGGCAGGACTCGGTGATCAACGACCAGTGCTATGCTAATGGCAGTGGATCTGGAGCGGAATCCGGTACGTCGATGGCTACACGCATCACAGTTTCGATCTTCGTGGGCGTAGCGGTCGCTGTGTTCCTCGCTTTCGCGACGTGGGGAGTACGTCGATTCGTCAACCGAGGGAATTATGCAGCGGATGGTAAGTTGTTGATAGCTTGTGCACTGGATACAGTGGGGGAAATACTTATCGTGGTTGTTATTGTGCTTTTGCTGCAGTTATTCGCCGTGAAACGCGTACGAGACCTCGACCACCGCCGACTGGGCCGCAGCTTTCTTTGTCGGGATGGAAGTCGCTGAGGCAGAACCTCATTGACTCGGAGCACGGATTTGTGAGTGGCAGCGACACGGTGACGCTGCAGCGCAACGCTCAAGGCTCCTTCGCGCCAGCTACGACGGATAATGCACCGGAGATTCAACTGGAGGAAGGTGTGGGATACCGTCCAGCGTCTCCTGACGAACACGAGCGGCACACACAGGGAAGTGACCAACAGGAGAGAACCGCGCTCTAATTTTACAGACGGAAGAAGATTATCAACAACTCGACACAGGGAGCTTCTGACTCCCACCCAAGGAAGACACCCCGTCGTAAGTTACGACTCGTAACTAGTATAACGACGGCGGGCTGTTAGGAAAACTATCGACACGGAGAACCATGGCACTCTCCGCCTTAACGGTAATGTAATTATGACCACTTGTACGCTCCTGTTTGTGCTTTCTTTCTCCAACCAGATCCATTTCGCAGCTCAAACGCTATGTCGATCACAGAACCCTACAGATGCTTCAGATTTTGCGCAAATTCGGCTGGATTCTTGCGTCCTAGACACATCTGCTGTTCATTCGTGGTATGGGCGGATAGCCACCAGGGGGAAACTAAAGCAGTGTCAAAAACTCTTTTTCAGACCCAAGAAAGACACTCAACATGATCACGTCGCAGTCTTCCTCAGGGTCGATTGCAGATGCGAACAACACCGTAGGCAGCGAAGAATCGACCGATGTGACCAAGACCATCAGCTCCAACAGTGCCGACTCCTGCACTTGGTATGCCAATACGAACTGCAAGAGGCCTCGAACATGCTACGACTGTCTTAACGTCAAGGTTGCGAGTGGGGAATGCGCTGTCATGCCCAACGGTATGTGCGTGAGTCTGGCGGAGTACTCGTACTTCTTGAACAAGCAGCAGGAATTCGGTATCTACTACAAGTACTTCCCGTCCAGCAACTACACGTACTGCAGCGCCGACGACTCGGCATGTTCAGTGTGTACTTCTACTTGGCGCTCGGACTATAGCCAATCGAGCTCCATACAAACACCAGCGACTTGCTCAGGACGTGACGGGTGTATTTGTCTCGCGCGATGTGAACTTCCTGACTGGTCTTCCTCGATTCTGAGTGACCAGTGCAGCTCAAGCAGCTCTGGCACGAACAATAAGACCTCAACTGCATCGCGAATTGGCTTTGCACTTGCGGTTGGTATCGCGTTTGGTGTATTACTTGGACTTTGGGGCATCAAGCTGTTGTTCCGACGAGGAGTTGGTCGTGGTCGAGGATCCTCGATCCCTGGTAAGTCGTGCAGTTTGGAATCCTAAATGATTCTAGATTTTAACTTACTATTTTGTAGCTATTCGAGAGACTTGGACTGTACCACGACGGCCTCGGACAGGGCCTCAGCTCGCATTAACTGGATGGAAGGAGCTTCGAGAGAAGTTGATAGCCATCGAAAAGGAAGCGTATGGTGAAGCGGAAGTGGACAACACGTCGCAAGGTCGAAGCGAAGACGTACATGCGCCAGATATGGAGGAAGGACCCTCCTACCATCCAGCCTCACCCTCTCAGCAGCGACCTCGGGAAGCAGCTCGATTGCTTTAGATATAAATCCTCCAAGGTGTACAAGAATCCTTTGTGACTTCAACGAGGCTGTGCACACGTCTTTGATGGTTTTATTTAAGCGTTTAAACGGTATTTTGGATACAATCGACCGATCGCCGGTACCTCGACAACGACATTGTTTTCATTCCTTCAAAACCCAAATACGTTTATACTTGTGTACTTTGAAGTATGTGCAAAAGGATCTTGGGATTTTCAATGCAGTACATGTAATTGCTTAACAATCTGGCCAATTTTGCTAGCACGTTTGCATTGCTTGTCTTGATGGGTACATGTACCAAAACTAACCTCCAAGATGATCTCTAGAATGAATACATGTACGGTATTGGTGTCCATGGTGAATATTGCTGTCCATCTGAAATCCAACTAGCCAAGCAAATGCTGTGGAAGTGGTAATGACTACCTGCACTGCATCTTCGCCTGGTGAAGTGCCTGGACATCCCATCAAAAGATGGGATGAACTATGCGTTCACCTCACCCTACAGAATTGCCACAGAAGCAATCGAAGATGAATTGTTGAAAACTCGTTGAAATTGCATATTTAATATGCAATTTCAACGAGTTTTCATCATACATGTAGGCCAAGCTTGCAATTTATGTGCATCTAAACTGTTAAAACGGTTTAATAAAAGTTAAATCGTTTGAACAAATACCTGTCGCGTGGTTCTGCAACCTGAAGACAAACCAAAAGAGACAAGCGCTGGCTCATCCCCGTTTTTTAGACTTTGTTTCAGTATTCCAAGCAGCATTGGCAGTCAATGCATTCGCAGCACCACAACGTCGACGAACCCGGAGACCTTGGTGCAATTGCCACGCGATTCCTGCGCTGGAAATGTCCCGCTCAAAGTAAAATTTGCGTCCCGATACTGAGATGACTTCACAATCTGCCAGCGCCGCCTCGAACGCGACGAAGACGATCAACGCCAATGCCAGCGACTCGTGCACTTGGTACGGCGGTGAACGGTGCGCACAGCCTCGAACCGGTTACGACTGCCTTAATGTGCTGCTGGACACGGACGAGTGCGCCATTGAACCCAATGGCGCCTGCGTCAGCATGACCGTTTACGAGCAATACCTGGCTGACCGAGAGTACTACGAGCCGCTATCGCGGTACTTCCCGGCGTCCAACTACACATACTGCAACGCCAACGATTCAGTATGCTCAACCTGCATTGCAGAGTGGACAAGCAACTACGAGACGACAGGGAGTGCCGGCGCTACGACGTACTGCACTGGGTCGGACGGTTGCGTGTGCGTTGCGGCCACTGAGGTGCCAAGCTGGCAACAAACTGTCATCGCGAACCAGTGCGATGGATCCAGCAGCAGCTCCCAAGAGTTCTCGTCAGGCACGCGGATATGCATCATACTAGCGCTGTGTGCCAGCGCCGTCATGGTCTTCGCGGTCTTTGCAATGAGGAAGTGCATTCGGACAGGCACTCGGAATCCAGGTGAGCGTTGTATTTTGTATATTCTTCTCATTTTTGAATCGAAAACTCACTGCTCTGTCCACCATACAGGATCTGCACACCATCCACCGTCCGGACCGCAGCTCAGTTTGACTGCGTGGAAGTCGCTGCGCGAGAAGCTCATTGAGACAGAACACACTTTCGTCAACGGCGACACGGCAAGGCTCGACGCAACAGCTCGAAGCGCCGAAGCGTTAGCTGAAGCTCCTACCGTCACTGTAGAGGTGTGTACCGTCCAAGCGCGGGGACCAGAATCTCCACCTCCATCCAACCCGCAGTACATGATGGCCCCGATGTAGAGGCCTATTGTCGAGCAAGAATATTTTTTTATTTGATACCGGTTCATACCACTTGCCATTCCCACACGTCACAGATATACCGTACCACGTCGGTTAAAGTGCGATTTACGTTGAAGATGGCACCACACGCTGGCATGATGAAGATGTGCGGCGGTGTACCACCAAAGTCGAAGTCTCCGTGGAAGAACAAGTCGCCATGGCTTCATCATTGAGCTCCAACGGCAGCTCCAGCCTCGGAGCGGAGGTAACAGCGTCCAGCAACGTCTCCACCAGAGGAGACTCGTGCGCTTGGTACGCGGACGAGAGCTGCGAGAGGTCCCGCACTTGCTACGACTGTTTAAACGTCGGAATCGTCGGAGATTCGGTACACTTTACCTAAACTGTTTAAACTTATCTCCAACATTGATTTACGTCTTGTGCAGTGCGCAGTTGGGGGCATTGGGCAATGTTTAAGCGTTTCAAAGCAAGTGGAGGGCGAGACGTACTATTTCGCGTCGAGTGAGACTTACTGCGCAGCTTCAGACGAAGTCTGCGCCACTTGTCGCGCGCGATGGCTGCAGGAATATGCTACAAGTGGAGAAGTCCAGTCTTCAGCGGTTTGCATGGGAGAGAACGGGTGCGTCTGCTTGGCAGTCTGTGAACGGGAGACGAGGAACTCGGTGGTGATTCAGCACGAGTGTCCAGCATACGAGAGGGCGAGAGTTGGCAGCATCATGCTTGTGATCTCGATGGGAGTGGCAGCGTTCATCGTGTTCTCGATGATCACCTTCTGTCTCAAGAAGCTGTTGAGATGCGCGCTACCATGTACGTGTACTGTTGGAGCTTTGAGGATTGCGTGTTGCTTATTGTTTCCTGTGGTTTAAGCAGGGCTGGATCGAGACCCATCGGATCAGTCAATGCTGGCTAGGCGGCGTCCACCAAGATCTCCTCGTGGCCCGCAGTTGAGCCTGTCTGGGTGGAAATCGATGAGAGCAAAGCTGATTGAGACTGAGCACGGGAATGGAACGCCGAGCGCTGGACCGTCAGGGGTCATGCGGATTCAATTGTCTGTTACGGAAGGCACCTCTGTAATTGTCGAGGAGGGGGAAGGCTATCGTCCTGACTCCCCCAGCGAGTACCACCGTCACGGGCCAGAAGACGTGGCACCAGCGCTGGCCATGTTGCGCTAGCGACACAACGCGTGATTCGTGGTTCTTAATCGTTTTATTTGAGTTGCACATGTAGTTGCGTGCGTTGGCGTTGATTTTGTTGCAACTAAAGTTTTAGTTTCGGCTAACCCGCTCAACACAATATTTGTAAACTTCAGCCAATCATATTTTTCGATAATGTAGTGTCATTAGTGAGTTGAAGTTGATAAAACCAACTTTTGATTTGGGTACCGTTTGTGGGGTACCTGTGCTACTTTGCTCGAAACCTTCCAGCACATCTACCCCTCCAGCAGTTTGTTTTGCAATACATATCGTGTCTTCTATTTCCGTATTAATCTTACTAAAAAGATCTTTATACATGCATATTTTGCATATTCAAATATTTTTATCAGCAGTATATTATCAAATATTTCCAGCAAAATCCACTTTTTCATGCTGATTGAATAATCTCCGCCCAGTTTACGACAAATGTCTCGCTGAGGTGAGTCCAAGATGGGATTCACGCTCATCGGTCATTCCTGCCATAATCTCATTTGCCATTCCGCCCACCGAACGCCATGAGCAGCTCCGGTTCTAGCAGTAGCAGCAGCGAGAACGACGTCGGCAGTGTGAACGCAACGAGCTCCAACTCGCCCGATGGCAGCTCCAGCGCTTTCGTGTTCACTAGCGCCCCCAAAACAGAAGCCTCGAACAGCGGAGACTCGTGCACTTGGTACTCGGGTGGTATTTGCTCACACCCTCGCTCCTGCTCGGACTGTCTGAATGTCGCCATCCCAGGCCAAGACGTGAGTTAATATATCCAACTTTTTATTTCTAGCTAATAGCGATATACGGTACTGATAATTTCTTGCTTGTAGTGTGCCATTAGCCCCTACGGGGAGTGTATGAACTCGTACATGCTGTCGAGTGTAGGGGGATACCCAATGAGCAACTACACGTACTGCTCAGCAGACGACTCCGTGTGCTCCGCTTGTAGAACCAATTGGGAGAGCAATAATTCTGCTGGGGTGTACGTTCCACCGACCGATATGTGTGTGGGCGAGAGCGGCTGCATCTGCATCGCCTCGTGCGAAATGCCCGACCGCGACGACGACATCGTCAACAACTGGTGCATCCCGGCCCTCGACGGATCTCAGTTCCGGTTAGTGGCGGGTTTGATCGCTGGAACCATCGCGTTGTTCGTGGTCGCTACTGTGATGACCAAACGGCAGCTCGCACGTCGTCAGAGACAAGATGCTGCGGACCGGGAGGCACGTCACGCCGCTCGTGCAGCTCTGCGGGAATCGCGGCGTCCAGCGGCGTTGGGTCACCTGCCGCAGCTGAATTTGTCGGGCTGGGCAGGCATGCGTGAGAAGCTTGTTTCCAGTGAGCAGAGCCAATTGGCAGGTGGTGCAGAGGCAACGAAGCCTACACTGGCCAGGACGTCAACAACACCTCCTGCTGCTATTGTTGAGGAAGGAGACGGATACCGTCCCATGTCGCCGAGCGAGCACCCTCCACGCCGCGACTTGTAAGATATTCCCCTGGAGAAGTGAAGTCATGTATAATCACGTTGGAAATCGTCCGTGAATGCAGTGCAGGCGACAGCGCAAGGGTTTTTTTATGGGGTAAACAATGTTTGTTTTACCGTTCCGGCATCAAGAAAAGAGAGTTGCTACTTGGAAATACTTCCGTGTATTTAGACTTAGTTGTCTGTAAAACGTGGAGCTGATGAATTTATTGGTGACAGGACAGGTGCAGAAGGCTCGGCGCCAACAAGCTGGAGGTAATCAGTCGACGGAGATATCCCAATGACGCTGTTATCCAACATTGGGCATGCTTGTGGAACTATTCGATCTTGTCGTTCTTTTTCGATGAGATCAGCTCGCATTGCCTCCCAGCCGAATAAATTCAAAAGGCGGACACCACTTTTGCTGGTCTTTGGCGTTATGTTTCGTGAAGTACTAGCAACAGGTTCACCAACAACAATACTCCTTCGCCGTTGCAACTCATCGAGTCTTCGCTTGGTGTGATGATGGTGAAAAGTGACGATCATTGCCAATGTGGCTACCAGCGTGAGAATGATAGCAATCGCAACGCACCAAAACACCAAATAACCATCGGAGGCAGGGCTGTTGTCCTCCCTGTGGCCATCCTCACTAAGACCATCGATATCGACACCGGCCAACCCTGAGCAGTCGCTACCACCAACACTGTACACCCAGCTCGGCACCTCGCACACTCCGACAAACACACAGCTCCCAGTTCCGTATAAAAATCCCTTAAAACCGAGCTGCTTCTCATTGAACAGCACGTCATCGGCTTCACAGTACGTCGTATTCACCGCTGGAAATTCCAGTCCGAAAGAATCTGGTGGTGGCTGCCTGGAAGAAGAATTGTTGCCTTCTTGAGTGGCTGACACCACACGGAAATCCAAAGAAACGTCATAGTTGCCAATGACGGAGACGCAGCGTCCGTTCTCGTTAATCATACATCCATCGGGTTCCTTCTCAAGCTCGACGTTGAGACAGTCGTAGCAACTCCGAGGTGCTCTACAGCCTCCTGTATCCGCTGGATAGTATGAACAGGTTCCCTGGCGTCGGTCGTTTCCCGAATCGAATTGAATCGGGTATGGCGAGACCTGTGTGCGTCGACGGAGAACAGCGTGAGAAGTTGCAGACGACATCTCCGTACGCCGTCGCTAGCGTCCAATGGCAATGACCAAGTGGCGAAGGGCTCCATAGTCTTCTGGAGACGGTGGTTTCACGACCGGAATGGGCTGCTACAGGAAACCTTCCGCCGTTTTATCCAAATCTGCAACAGACTACTTCAACATGAGGAGATGGCAACAATCATATTTTGCAGATACTTTTGTCCTTGGATCGCCAAAGTTCAGACTTCAACTGGCACCTGACGCCCGGGCCAGGTTGGCAAAAGTTGTCGGCGAACCTGCAAGCCGGACAGCAAAACTGGCCGAAGTGGAACTGGTGGGGCTTTTCTCGTGCACGTGCCAACATGGCGCAATTCGAACAGCAGATCGAAGGTTGCTTTCCACTCGCACTTCTACAGTAGGTGCGTCCGCCCAAATGGGGCCCCAATGGCTTAGGCCGATACAATGTGCCATACGTGCGTCATGCGTTCGGTGTGCCTGGAACTTCGTGAGAAGCTTTGTCAATGGTAATCCCGGCTGTGGCAAGCAACATTTTTATTTATCCATTGGTAAAGTGAAAAGGAGCATTGCGATTGGTCTAAATTAAAGAATTTTATAGGGTTGTGTCAAGGTCTGGCTCGATAAAACAAGTCAGAAGAAAGCCCCTCCCCTCTCAAGGACGGAAAACGGCAGGACAGACGCCACTCTACATTTGCCAGGCGAGCCGAAAAACGAGACCAGTGAAAGCAACAAGCGGCTGCGCCTAACCGGCTGCCTAAGCACAGGGGGAGAGAGAATCGAGCACCACAGCAACAGGAAGCACTTTGCAACAGGTCCAGGACTGACAAAACAGCACAGGAAAACCATGTCGTCGTGGTCTGCGGAGGACCAGGGCTCAACTGTGGACGAAATCACGTTCCCCCCGACCCAATCGGTCAATTTGGTATCGACCGGCACGGCTCAAAACAGCGACACGGACGACAGTGGTGGGCCCCCGCCAAACTCCAACAATGGCGAGGACGAAAGCCGCCGCGAGGAGGAAGAAAACTACCGACGCACGCACGGCACGTGTCTGTACTACCCGACGGATGACCACCACCCGTGCCAGATGCAGCGTTCGTGCTACGATTGCCTCAATTTTAACATCACGACGGAGCCCGAGGGGTGTTTTGTCAATCCCATGGGCCAGTGTTTGCCAATGTCCCAGTACGATCCGACTATGGATTTTCGCCTTGGAGAACCTTCGAATCAACTGGCCGCGGAATTTGTAACTGCCGGATACAATGGCACAAGTGGCAACAGCTCCGAACCGACTACCGAAAGTGGCCAGAAGGAAGACCAGCAGTACGATTTTATCGCCGGCAATGCCACGTACTGCCAAAACGACGACGCCCAGTGTTTATTGTGCCGAGCCACAGCTTTTGCCGAGATTATCTACCACAATTCGGACAATTCGCGGTCGAGATATTGTTTCGGACAGAACGGATGCGTCTGTGTGGCGATTTGCGAAGCTCTTCAGGTAAACCATCAAAGGCCGGACAAGAGCTGCATGATCAACGCCATGAGCACTCAACAGGCCAATTCTTCGGTGAGTCAGGTCGGCTCTATTGCTGCCATTTTAGGTGCAATGTGCTTCATCGTCGCTTCGGTGTTCGTCATTTACCGGATTCGGAAACGTGGCGAGAGTTCGGACTTGGAGGACAGTGAAAATCAAGGAAGCAGCAACAGACATCGCCACAACCGACGGGGAAGTGACGATGATGATACCGTCATCACTCCGGCGGACGGAGCGTCCCCTATTGCAACTGCTACGCCCGTTATGAGAGCAGGATCAGGCTCCGGTCTGTTGCTGAACCTGTTCGGGTGGACAGCCATGAGGGACGTGCTGGTTCAGAAGGAGCAGATGCAGGCGGCAGGAATTGAGGATGCAGCGTTGGAACCGGTAAAGAACAACAACGTGCAGTTGATCGGAGCGGAACCGTCTGCTCCAGATGCAGAGGCGGCGCTGCCTACTGCCCCACCTGTTATGATCCCGTACGCGACGTTGGCAGTGGCAGCACCGGTGGCTGTCACAGTTCGGGCTATGGCGGCACCGTCGGCCCCAGACTTTGAGGATATGGACTCAGTCGACGGTGACGTCTTTGCCATGGCCGAGCTCTGAGAGGAGACGTAGCAGCAACTTTTATTTAATTCGGACGCAGATGGAGAAACATGAATCGATGTCATAGAACGTGATGTGTCGTGTGTAGCGTTAAAAACTTTGGAATAAACAAAGTAAACTCTAAAAAATTTGTGATGAAAACGTTAACAGTGTTGTTGTTTTTCTAAAGACTGTAGATCTTACAACCATCTCTTGTACTTGAAAAACAACACTATGAGCCCCGCAACCACGAGCATCACGACCCACCAAATGAAATAGGCGTAGTGATACGTCGTTTCTGGGATGTAGGGGAAGTTCATGCCGTAGACGCCCGTTAGAAACTGCGCAGGCAGGAAAATGGCCGCTATGAGGGCTAAAATGTAGCTCACGTCGTTCTGCTGCGACGCTCGAGCATTATCAAAGTCATCCACGAGACTGCGACATCGATCCAAGTTGTGTTCGCACTCGTCTTCAACGGAAGCCAAGTCCTCCTGCACGTCGGTGAAATACTGCAACGTTTCCCCTTCGTAGTCGTTCGACGCAATCACCTTAGTAATGACTTCACGTAGAGGCTTGCAGTGCGTCTGGAGCGCCTTAATTTGCTTGGAGCAAGCTGCGATCCGAGCCATGTCGAAGTATCGTGGCTGTAGCGCCATCAGACGTTCCAACATGATCAATTTGGCGCCAAAAGTCTGCGAAATTGGCGATAACTCGTGCACACAAACGTTCATGATAGTGTAGACCAGAAACGCCGTGCTATGCTGTCGAACCTTCGAGTAGGAAACGTGAAGACGTTGTTTCAGAGCCGGCCAGAGGGTATCCCCTGACGCTTGAACACTGATGAGGACGCCCTCCATGACGTACAGACTGAGCTGTTCCGGTGGAGTCATGACGCGTCCGAGGTCCAGATCCTTAAGCCTCGTTTCAAGCTCCGATTGACTCATACTGTCGAACGGCGAGTCGTCCTCGGGCAGTACGAACTGTGACGCGCGGTACATGTTCTGGTAAGTTTTAACCAGGGACTTGTGGCACGGGTGCAAGATCTGGAGAATGAGGAACGAGTGCTCGTCGTACTTTACGTACTTTGGACGTTTGAAGTCGGCGCTGAGTGTGTCTTCAATTGCGAGCGGATGCAATCGATAACGAACTGACAGACGCCGCATGAGGAGCGTGTTGATCCCTTCCACGTTGATCCACCGGACACTCGCCCAGTTCGGTTTGGTGGAGTAAATGAAGCTCTTGACTTGGCTGATTGGATAAACACTGCGAATGCGGTCGGGGGAGTACTCGATCGAGCCCAGTTTCACTGGTGATTTCATACTGCCTGCTAGCACTGGCATCGTACGGATGAATGGCTCGTTGAAGAGCTGAGCCAGTTTAATCTCCTGGATGGCACAGAGAAACTCCTCGTACGTGATGACGCCGTTCTTGTCTTCGTCCACGACGTCTACAAAGGCTTGGAACTGTCGATCACTGTCACAAGCGATGCCCATCGCTTCCAGGCCACAGCGGAATCCCTCGTACGACAATGTTCCCTGGTCTGTATGTCGTACAAGTTAGTGGAGAAAAGCCTCTACTATTGACAAAGTTTTAATGCTTTACCATTCGGGCTTGACAAGGAGAAAAGCTTCGTGATCTTGGCGTTGGTCAGGTCAAAATGCGGGTCTCGGATCGAGAAATCGTCTTCCATGTCAACTGTCCCAAGAGTATCCGACCACTTGACAGCGTCTGCATCCGTTGTAGCACCAAAGGGGAAAATGCGAAGGATATCCTTACCGTACAGGGTCAGTGGATGCACTGTCGTGTTCGCTGGGGGCGTCGAGGGCGTATCAGATGAATTCGTGTCCTGTTTCGCCCCGGAATTGCTGCGAAAGCTGTTGCCACCCCCAGTGCTTGCAGGCAACGATAGCGTCGACTCTGATTCTGCGGTAGTGCTGCTGTCTGGCGGTAAATTGATAGCGATGCGTCTCGCGCTGCCGTCCACCCGAGCGCCATCTTCTGAGCTCCAGTCGTTCGGCTGATACGTTGTGGGGATTTCAGCTGACAAACTTCTGGACGCTCCGGGACTTCCGTCCTGGGCTACGATGGTGATGGTTTGGCCATCTTCCGAGTTGCTCCGTGGCAGGAGGGCGTTCTCCATCGCTGGCACTTTGACGAATGCGCCGATCTCACTGGATACCGGCGGGTTCTCTTCGTAGGATGATTTACGCGATGTTCATTTTGCTCCTGCCTTGTACGGAGCGCAACTGACACCGTCTTGGCGTAAAACCATTGACGGCGAAGTCCTCAAGTTGGCACCGCAGGAAATGATGGAATTGTGCTGGCCAACGATCTGTGAATCACTGCGAGGACGAGACCGTTTGCTTTTGGCTTTACGTTGAAACTGCCCTTGGGCTTCAAGACCTAATTGCTGACAATTTGTTGCTTTTGGCAACTTCGGGCCTCGAAGTACAGGTACAAGTGCATGAATCACATGATACATTCGTTGCAAGAAGATCGCGTATTGCTGGAAGATCGCTGGAGGAAGAAGGTGTTTTCCAGCCCACGAAAGATCGGTATATCGTGCAACTGAGCTCAATGCGACCGCGACTGGCGTGGATTGCACGCTACAGAGTCACGGCGACTTGGCGAGGCTCACGTGCAAGTGCACGTTGCAGGCAGGTCCAGTTGTTGCTCAATCCCGAGCCGCGGTACATGCGCAGGAAGTTTGGGACATGCTGGTTGGTTGAAGTGGCCCAGTAAAAAGGTCATGGCACGACTGCCAGCCATCAGCTCTGATTCAGAGCTCGAACAGCTCAACAACCCAGCTAACAATTGTACAAGTACCGACAATGACAAAAGCGCATTGATCAATGGAGTTCTACAGTCGCTAACCACGTGAGAATTTCAATCAGTTACATGTACATATAGTCGACAGTGAAGTGTCGGTGAACAACCGACAAACCCCATAAACATCTTGTTGATGTGCGGTCAAGCTACACAGCACTGTACAATTACATGTACATGTACTGCGAACGTCATCTTACGCTTTATGCTGGAGACACTTCGGTACAGTAATTGGCACACCTGACAACCTGCTTGTTAGGCAGCAGATTCGGAGAAGAAACCTGCTGAACGTTGAAACACAATCCCAAGTCCCCATTTGCAAGTCACGGTCGTCTGTAAGCCACCGATGTGACCACACGGTACCAGTTACACGTAGCTCAATTGACGTCACCCACGCATCTTTATCACAAATATTGATTATTACAGATGATAATGGTTTAATATTGCATTACTCACAAACCTGCTGCCTCTTTCTTCTGAAGGTATTATATCTCACAGAATATGGAAACTTTGGAAGGCTCAACGTTTTCATGTCACTTGCCGATTCCCCACCGCACTCCAAAAGCTCACTATGGGTGCCCAGGCGTCTTCGTCGGGCGATAGCGACGACACCAGGCCTCCGCAGTATTCACCCCCGCCCCCATTAGATTCATTAAGCTCTGATGCATCGTCCGGTGTGGTTGGTTCTCGCTCAAACGGCTCAGAAGCCGATATATCACAGCTCAAAGAAGCGTCAAATTCGTCGAAATTCGTGCATGCCCCAGAAGGCTCTAGCTCGTCCTCAAGCTCCAGTTCCAGCTTCCTACGCCTCACTAACGTAGGAGACGACAGTTCCAGCGCAACCACGTCGGTTGCACCCTCGAGGGGGTCCTCTAGCTGCAGTAGTGGCCAAGTGGAGATTGAGGCTGTAACACCCGCCCCCACGGACTGGACGTCCAATGACCGCTGCCGCTACTACACTCCAAGAGACGATGGCTGCACAGAGGCGAGATCTTGCAGAGATTGCCTCAATATTGACGTGGGGGACGACTACAGCTGCATGGTGAACCAGTACGGCCGTTGTGTACAGAAGAACCCCGCGTCGTACGTGAAATCTCTAGATTTCCGTAACCAGAAGCCATCGAACGGCGGAGTTTGCGAGGAGCAGCAAAAAGTCCAATTCCCAGCGGATGAAGTGGACTATTGTCCATACGGCGACAAGAAGTGCAAAAAGTGTAAGTATTCCGTCTTCGAAGACGTGATGGACGGCAGGATCAACGGGTCGTTGACCAAGTTCTGCTACGGGGAAGGCGGCTGCGTGTGCATCGCAGTGTGTGAGGCTCCGATCTGGAAAAGCACCATTGGACAGACAGTCTGTAACGGGACTGTAGTGAACAAGGACTACGAGAGTCAGCACGCCAACACGTACGGAGGAGGGTCCATGGACAGCCAGGACGGGCATGGACCTCCAATTGGCAATATCTTGACGGGGGTCCTAGGAGGAGTGGCTGCCGCTGTCATCCTCATTGCCGCCGTCGTGTACGTCCGTAAACGTCGGTCGGCGAGTGACGACAGCTCCAGTGGATCCAGTAGTACCGGTAATTCGGGCAGTACACAGGGCGGGAATACGGAGGAAGGGGAAGATGGTGCTGCGGGAGCTGCTGGATCTGTAGCTATGGCGGTTCCCGTTGCGCCTCAGTTGAGTCTATTTGGCTGGCAATCCATGAGATCCGAGCTCATTGAGCGAGAGCAGTTGCTGTTGGCTGGTGTTGAGGACTTTTCCAACGTCAGGACGGGATATCTGCAGCTTCTGGACGTGGACGCCTCCGCTCCCCCACAAGAAGAGGAGGAGAGCTCAGCTCCCGTGCTTTTGGTCCCTTTGGCTGGAGCTTCGGCACCTTCGTTCTCCCCAAGAGCCCTCCCAGCGTTCCCTGTAGCTCCGTCAGACTTTCCAATGGCTCCGTCCGCACCACCAGCGTCACCCTCAGCCCCACCAGCATCCCCCACTCTTCTTGAAGAACAACTACTGTAAGAACAGAAGTGCTGTGAATAGTATTTATTAATGCCACTTTTGAAAGCGTGGACTTTTCTTAGAGAAGAGTTTCTTTTTACAAGTATTCAACTAAAGAATTAAAACTCTTCTCTTCCGTTGAGATTACGATGTCTCTAAAGTCCACGGTGGACTAACATCCAGCTGGCCTCAGCGCTCTTCCGATGTGCATTAACCGGGGAATCCAGCCAGAAATGGGCCACGAGCACATCGGCAGAGCTTTCCTGCTTGCATTTGTTCCGGCTGTAATTGTCGTTCTTCCAAAGACCGGGAGACTGCGTGATGCCAGTCAAGACTCGAGCAGAACGCAAAACAACGGACCGTGTCCGCAGTCGCTCTCTAGCGGTACCGGTAAAGGCTAACGCTACGCTCTGCTATGGGTCGGCTCCATTTCACGAGATACCATGAAGACACCGAGAGCACCGAGAGTCTCCGCACCGACAATGACTTGGCCAGCAGTACAGGCTTCAACCAGAGTCGGGGGTTGCCAGCTTTAAACCGCAGCGCATTCGAGCACAGTCTGAACCGCAGTGGCTTCGAGCGGGGCCTTCGCATCGATAACGTCCAAGTGTCCGCCATTCCGATCCTCGGACGAGTGGAGAACCCGCTCATGAGCTCCGTCGTCATCATGAACGGAGCAGACTCGGCCGTCCACAGCCCCACGTGGAGGAAGCGAGAAGCGGATAATGAAGAGATGGACGCACTACCGTTTCCAGCGCTTTCGAGGAAGTTCGAGGTGAATTTGCTCTCTCGATGGCACGTCGGTTTGCTGGTGTCCACTGGCTTCGCTGGTATCTTGATGACGTGTCTGAAGCGTGGCGTCCTACCGCTTCTCGAGATCGAACTCAAGATGAAGCCGTACCAAATGGACGCTGCGTCGGTGCTGATCAAACTCCCGTGGTCCTATTGCTTCATTTGGGGCTTCATTTCCGACGCGGTGCCTATTCTCGAGTCCAGACGTAAGGCGTATATTATCCTCGCGTGGATGACGACGATGCTCGCGTGTTTCGCAATGGCTCTACTGGACCAGTTCGTCTCGTACCGAGCAGAGGAGAACGACGTCACTTCTGCAGATGTCCTAAAGCACTCGGAACCGCTCATGGACACATACATTGTCCTGCTAATGATGGCCAATTTCGGCTGCATCGTCGCGCTCGTCATCGGCGAGACGTACGTGGTCGCTCAGACTCGGAAGGAGCGTATGACCGTGCGTGGAACAGCGATAGGCACGCTGTTAATCACGCAGTTCTTTGGCGAATTCCTCGGTCAAGTTATCTCCGACTACGCGATCTTCCATATCACCGACATGGAGGCCATACCAAAGGTGACACTGCGTCAAACGATGCTGTTCTTCGTCTTCTACACTGTCATCCCGTTGGTAGCACTCTGCACGTGCTTCTTCGAGAAACCTGACCCGCCTCGGATCGACGCCGCTCGCGACAGGTACAATCGCGCAACAATTGAGAACTTGGAGACTTCAGCGTCGGAACTCCAAAGAGCTTACATGACGGCTGCCAATTGCTTCCAGCGCGTGAAATTGGCCTTACGTGGCCATTGGGTTCGCCTTCGGAATGCTCTGGGCAAGGAATCGACCTCACGTGTTATCCGGTTTTTGATTGGTTTTATCTTCATGTCGGAGTTTTCCCTTACGTACCCGACCACGAGGATCCAGGAATGGTGCGGGACGGATGTTAAAGCGATTTCTACCAGCCACATCATGTCGGAAGTATTCTCCACTTTATCTGCTATTGTCTGGAAGTATTTCTTCCTCAATTGCGACTGGCGCTGGTCCATCTTCTCGAGCTTCATCATCATCACGTTGACCCCCCAGTTTGTGTACTACACAATGGCTACACTCAATCCAGGAGCTCGTAATATCGACATCTACGGAGTAGTATCGGCGCTTACGGGCTTCCTCCGCAGTTCAGTAGTGATCTTGGAACTGGCAATTACAGCGGAGATCGCCCCTGTAGGCGGCGAAGGCGCGTTCGTCGGTATTGTCGTCTCGATGGCCTCCAGTATGCGGCTTATGGCCAACACCGTGTCCAATGCCATCGGATTCATGTTCAAGGACGTCGACGACTCGGTCAATGCACTGGCAGATCCAGACAGGATGCAGGTGGCGTTTGCGCTGGTTTTATCTCATATTATCCAAGTCCTCGGCCTAGTGGCGCTGGTTTTTCTTCCGAAACAAAAGCGGCATCTACAGCGTCTGAACCGCTTCGGCAACAAGAACGACAAGTGCACGACGTGGTGGATCATCGGCTGTCTCGCCGTTTCTTTCACTGTTAGCACAGTGTTCAATGCACTGGCAATTGCGCCTTCCACTTCTTGTATGGGGATCGTGGGCGGAAATGGCTGTTAGTAGAGATTTTCTAGCTGTAAATATCATCCCAAAGTCTTGAAGTCTTCATTTCGAAAACAATACTGGTACTTTTACTTATGTTTTATCTTAAATCGCAGCCAGCACCACCGACAATACGCAGACAAGCGGTGCTCGGAATGATGGCCAACAAGTTGAAGATGGCGCTGATGAAGAACGCGAGCCCCAGAGACCCCAAGACCCACCACGTCGTGCTTTTATCCCCTTGAGTTCCGTAACGATGCAGTCGCTGGAGTTCCTGCTTCTGTCTGGGCAGAAAGAGAAGTGCCACAATGCTGATAATCCGGATGGAGTAGCAAATACCAAGACCGAAAAGTACCTGGCCGGTTTGCTGGTCGGTACCGTAGAAACTCGGGTCTTCAAAGGCGAATCCCAGAATATTGGAGGACGTTGTCGATAATAACCGCATGATACTGCTCATGGACACGACGATACCGACGAAAGCTCCTTCTCCTCCCACAGGAGCGATCTCCGCTGATAAAGCGACCTCCAGGATGACCAAACTCGCCCGCATGAAGCCTCGTAGTGCTGTGATGAACGTAAAAGTCTCTTGACTGCGCATACTGACCGACATGGTGGCCATAAAGAAGAAAACGACTTGAGGCAGCACCATAACGATCAACAAGCTGCCTGCGACACAGTAGCGCCAGTTGCAGTTGAGTGCGCAGTACTTCCACGCCGCTGCAGCCAGCACGTAGAACGCCTCCATGGTGATGTTGCTCGACGACTGCGCCTTGTCCGTGAAGTTGCACCAGATCTCCAGTTGCGCATGGGGATACGTGAGCGTGAACTCGGACAGGTAGACGAAGATCATGAAGAACCGGAGGATGCTGATCGTTGACTGTTTAGCAAGAGCTTTTCGTAGTCGTAGCCAGTTGCGCCGTAGTCCCAAGAAACAGTTGGAGAATTCATCTTCCTCTTGACATTGAGATTCCGGCTCTGCTCCGTCTCCGTCGTCGATTTCGGGCGGGTCAGCGTCCTCTTGGAAGAAAAATACCAGTGTGAACAGCGGTACCAGCGCGTAAAACATGAAAAACAGCGCTGTTTCTCGGAACGACACGATCGGCGTGAGTCCAAACGCGGTAATGTTGAAGATGGCCTTGTCCGACACAATTTGACCCACTAGCTCCCCCATGAACTGCGTTAACAACAGCGTTCCGATCGCCGTTCCACGCACTTCCAGCGGTTCTCGACGCGTTTGAGCTACGATGTACGTCTCGGTGATAATTAACGTGAGGACGCAGCCAAAGCTGGCCAGCATGAGCAGTCCGATGTATCCGTCGATTAACGCCACGCGGTTCTTCAACGCCTGCTCCGTTGCCGTTTGACTCGATAACGCGTTGTATTCGAGCGTATAGTTGAGAATAGCCATGGCAAAGCAGGTCAGCAGCGATACAACCCATCCAGCTATAATGTACGACTTCCTTCGAGATCCCAGCAGCGGCAACGCGTCCGAAATGAAGCCCCACACAAAAGTGTACGACCAAGGCAACAGCATGAGTACATTGGCCGCGTCCACCTGATACGCCTCCAATTCCAATTCCGCTTGGAGAAGAGGCAGTAGACCTCTCTTTAGACAGGTATTCAGCACACCAGCGCACAGCGTAGACACCAGCAGGCCAATGTGTCGCCGCGTTACAAACTCCACGCCGCATTTCGGAACTGCGTAGTCATCCGACGGTACTGAACTGTCGGCGTTGATCGAGATCCCGTCGTTTCGCATCACCTTGGCGCTGACGAGGCCTCCGTCGTAGTCTACGACCGCGCAAGTGCTGTCCAAGGCGCCTCTCCTCGTGCTAATGATGGGGATATCGAAGATGTTGTGGTCTCTCCTGGTGCTGACGGCTGGAACTGTCGTCGCGTAGGAATCGTCGAAGTCCCGAGTGTCATAGTCGAACCGGTTGCGCTGGGGACGTGCCGGTTGCCGCTTTCGGTGTGGAGTGGGAGCTTCCAGAGCTCTTTTACTGTTCGGAGCTCTTCGGTGGTTCCCTGTTCTACCTCGAGCACGTTCGACACGGAATTCCTCGTCACTGTCGACGCTGAATTGGTCCCGACGGACCATTTTCGAAAGTTGCTGCAGTTCTACGACGTCGGACTCGTCCGGTAGAACCCGGGACGGTTCGGTACGATTGCGGACTGCAGCGAAGTCGGAATGTGGTGAACAAGGAATTGGGAATGAGAGACCAAAGGGTTTTGCAGATGGGCTTGGCATGTGATCGGTCCGTAATCCCACATTTCCACAATTAGGAGCCTAACGCCATATAAAATTAGAAGAGTTTTGTATTGGAGTGTCCTTTTCTGGATTATTGATGCCGCATTTACTTAGCGAATAGCGCTACTTCAGACGTATTTGTGGCGAAATGCCACTTTTTGTGGACTCATTGTTTCTACGTTGTGGGCAACCGAAGGCGATTTGAAATCCGCCACGGCCAATACGGAGACGGAATGGCTGCATCTGCTGGCTGCAACGATTACACCAATCGAGGCTGGAACTTGCTGCGAAACCAGTTGCAGGCTGCAACTTGCCTTGATTGACGCTGACACTGCAACTTGCCGCAGTACGTAGAGGTCGCACCGAACCATGGCGGTGCCTGTCATGCGTGAAAACCATCAGTTCGGTGGTAGAACCAGCCACAGTTGAACTCACGAGGTCGGATCAAGGTCTGCGTGGAGTTCCTCTATTTCTTCTCGGATCAAGTTGTCCTGGTCGTGAAACTTGCACGCTGCATCAGGACATCGGACGTTGGATACTGGATCCGGATGACCACCGCCCGATCCATGGGCAATAACGACAGAGGCTGTCCTGGTTCCGGCTCGAGATTTTTCGTCTTTCGTCGATCCGGACCTTCAGAAGATTCGGTTACCGTAAATTGTAAAGATAAAGAGGTCTACATCCTGAAAGTTCCTGCTTTCAGATGGTCGCTACCAGACAAGCCGACGTTAGATAAAGATCTGGTGTCATTGCTTGAAGTCTTTTCGACATTTTTAATCAGTAAAATATGAAATGTTGAGCTGGACGAAAGAGTTGTTGAGTTCAATTGAGTGTATTGCTGCCATACTTTCATGCTGAGCTCTCTTTTCGTCTCTAAAATGACGCTGACATCTCTGCTCGATGCCAACGCTTATAAGTTAAGGTCATACAGTACTGCTACTGTTCTTCGAGCACTGCGTAGTTAAATCCGCGCTCCATGGACAGACTGGAGCTCGCAATGCTGCTGCTGTAGACGCTCCCGACGTCTTCTCGTGTGCCCAGGAACGAATTCTGACCGCTTGCACTCACGTCGTCGCCAATGTCACTGACACGCCGCTCACGTTCCAGTAAAGTTCGCAGTCTGTCGGCCGCCATTGCCGCTGTAGGCCGCACCGTCGGCTCCAAAGTCAAACACTCCATCATTAGCATAGCGACGCCGCGTGGACACCGGTCCGACAGTGCCGGATTAATCGCTCCCGTCCGCAGGAGCTCCAATACAGCGCTTTCCGGCAGCGGTTCTCCGTTCGACAAGGTGATTTCGGAGAACGGGAGCTCGTGACTGTCCAGTTCCGATAAAATCACTCCGAACGAGTACATATCAACGGCGGTAGAGTACTGTGCGTCTCCTGATAAAACTTCCGGCGCGATCCATCGGCTCGTTCCGATAGAGCGTGTCATTGCGAACTGCCCCACGGGGTCGTCGTCGTCGTCATCCTCGCCTTCCAACGAGTGAGAGATGCCGTACCGACTGACCCCGAAGTCCGCCACTTTAGCTGTGTACGTCGAGTCCAGTAGGATATTCCTCGACTTTAAATCGCGGTGAAGGATCGGCTTGGGCTGTCTCGAATGCAGGTAGGCAAGCGCTTCGGCGATATCCAGCGCCATCGCGAGTTTCCTGGCCCCCCACGCTCGCGCTCGAACGTCACTTCGCGTGCGTGCCAAGTATTGACGTAGATCTCCGCCGCTCATGAACTCCAACACCATCTGCAGGTCCGACGCGTTGCCGTTCTGGTTCATTTTAGACGGCGACGACCACGCGACGCCGTAGAACGCCACGATCTTCGGGTGGCTCAACGTCGCGAGGAAGCGGATCTCCGCGACGAACCTCCGTAACGGACTTTCGCCCGGAGATCCGCGCGATTTCGTTCTTGTCCGTGAATTGGAGCCCGACGTGGCTCCCGTCCCGCCGACGCTCTGTCGACTATGTCGACTGTTCTTCCGCCACGATTTAGTACGGGGTAGCGACGCCGGCATCGGCGGCGACAGCTTCTTCACCACGACCGTCTCGCCCAAGAACGTCGCGAGCCACACGGTGCCGTACGCGCCGGCCCCTAGCGGTCGAATGGGGACGATACTCTCGGCGTCGATGCGCCAGGAAGCCAGAGCTTCCTCGTCTTCCTCAGTTAACACCAGTTTGGCGTTGGTCGCTCCCTTGCGTCGGCCTAATTGGTAGAGCGTCATGGGCGGAGAACCGGCTTCGAGGTCCGTCTCGACCTGCCTCCGCTTCTGTCTCTTACAGCAGAAGTACATGACGACCACGAAGGCGAGCAGGAGTATTAGAGGGATGCTGATGCTGAGCCACAGCTCCAGCGTGCGGTCGTCCGACGTGTCGGCCTCGTGGGTCATTGAGTCGGCACTGCTGGAACCTGTGGAGATCGTCTGCTGCATTTCCGAAGGAGCTTCAGCGATGCCACCTTCGAGCCATCTGCGCATGGGAGATCGCTCTAATAGTGAGAAATGAACGGCCTGGCTTCTTATCGTTTGCTGTTAGTTTCTGCGGCTTCCGTCGGCCCAAGACCCAAACTGTAATGTGGCAATCCACTGAGCAGTGACCGACGGACGATTGGCTTGTCGGAGACTTGGCCAAGCGACATGTGCTCGGAAGGGATTCGAGCACGAGATTGGCCTCGTTACATACAGTGCACGGCCGTCGCGGCATTGCAAGGGCGAGGTGGTTCCAATTTACAGGAGCTCGTAGAGGTTGTGCTGCCAATTTGATCGCTTTGGGGCGTCCAGCTCATCCTTTTTGCCATTTTCATTGATTCCCAACCACGAAAGACGCCTGTTGTCACAGATCCCTGGCTTCGAGGAGATAGAGAAGGCTTCGTTTTAGTCGAGAAGAGCGATGGCTGCAGGATACAGTGGATTGCGCTAGATTTCGCCGGTGGAACGTCGCCCAAGAAACGACAATCGCTCACGGAATGCCACTTTCCAGGGGACGACACTACACGAAATGTCCTTCTCACAGAGGTGATTGATTCTGGTCATTACTTGTATTACTTGTGGATGGATCGCGGGCGTTTCGGAGACCGTAAAACACCCTTGCAACTTGCAACCTTGGAGTTACTGGAAGGCCTCACACAACCCGCTGGAAGATACCGAGGCAAATGCACTGCAAGTTGCAGTGCAACACGTGCAGATGACGTCCATGCTCGACTCTGCCATAGATTTCGAGTGTCCTTCGCTCCGTGACTTGCTCAAGTCAATAAATAACCCCCACACGCGGCATTGCGGGGGCTGTGGGGTGGGAAAAACGCAGACTCGAACGCTCTCGGTGGGGAAGCTCGCGCAACGTCTCTACGGTGATCGCTGCTCGACAGCGTTTTGAAGTGTAACGCCTTGTCGTGGAGTATCCACGGATCTTGTGCTCGTCGTGAGCCCTTCAGTCATCGTTGCTGTACCAACGTGTGCGCTTTCGACTGTAAAGGATAATGCGGTGCGTCTGTCCGGTCGTGAAAGTCCCGTTTCGATGGTGGTAAAACTTAACCTACGTCTTGCGATACGCAGTCACGCTTCCTGCTCCGTCCTGATATCTCATTGCATTCACACTGCGTAGACGTAGGAATAGCGCTGACTCAAAGTCTCTGCAACTTGCAAGGCCTCTGGGACACGAACACGAAGGACGAAGGACCAGATTGAACTGCTCGCGATCAGGATCTTCGTGCAGTACCGTGCGCAGCAAAGGCGAAGATCAATTTGCATCGGCTCATTCCCCAAGTAGCAGCTGAAGTACAAGACCGCCAGCTACCAGTTCAAAGTTCCTACTTGACGATGGACAGTGCGTTGCTGCCGCATAGCGACTCGGGTGATGAGGACACGATCTCCATTGTGGCCTATGGAGCAACGCCTCCACTATCGGAAGGATCTCGAACGGCCAATGAGACCCGGAATTCATGGAGAGGACCGTCCTCTAACGTTCAGACCAGCTACCAACCTCCGGACTGGAATTCGGACGACGAAGTGATCGTCGACGGCAGTGCGAGACGCATCGCGATCAACTCCAGATCGAACAGCAGTAGCAGCAGCAGCAGTGAAGCTGCTTCTCCTTCTGCGTCTCCTCCTTTACCCGGTGGCAACAGCTTCCGAAGTACCGCAGGGGTGAAATCAGACCCCATGGCGTCTGTGAAGTCGAGCGACCAACCGCCGACGCCTCCAGCCAACACCAAAGTGCGTCCGCTCACGCTCTACGGCAAGGATATTCTCCACATTTTCCCGTTTGGGACCACGTCACAGGACGGGAATCCCGTGAAATGGTCGGACACACTCGGAGCTATCGACACGGAAGATGATTTTTCCATTCGGGACCCGCATTTTGACCTTACGAACGGCAAAATCTCCAAACTTTTCTCCTTATCCAAACCTGACGGTAAGTGTGAAAATGTCTGTGATAAATTACCAAGAAACTTATTATTTTCTGATGTGATTCTTTTAGAGAAAGGAATGTTATCTTACGAAGGCTTTCGATGCGGCTTGGAAGCTATGGGCATCGCCTGTGACAGCGACCGCCAGTTCCAAGCCTTCGTGGACGTCGTGGACGAAGACAAGAACGGAGTTATTTCATATGACGAGTTTTTGAGCGCAATTCAAGAGATTAAACTGGCTCAACTCTTCAACGAGCCATTTATCCGTACGATGCCAGCGTTAAGTGCAAGCGCGACGTCACCTGTTACTGTGGGCTCTATCGAATACTCCCCCGACCGTATTCGAAGTGTCTACCCGATCAATCAGATCAAGAGCTTCATCTACTCTTCGACCCCCAGTTGGGCCAGTGTGCGGTGGATCAACGTCAAAGGCATTAACACTCTGCTCATGCGGCGTCTGTCAGTCCGTTATCGGCTTCATCCTCTCGCTATTGAAGACACACTGGGGCCGGACGTGAAGCGGCCGAAGTACGTCAAGTTCGACGAGCATTCGTTCCTCATTCTGCAAACACTCCACCCGCGGAACGTGGCTACAGTCAAGTCGTACCAACACATGTACAGGGCTTCCCAGTTCGTATTGCCTGAAGACGACTCGCCTTTCGACGTTATGAGCGCTGCGGAGCTCGAAAACAGCCTGAAAGAGCTCAATGTGGGCCACGTCATGTCCCCTCCGCAACAGCTCAGCTTGTACGTCATGGAAGGAGTTCTCATCAGCGTTCAAGGCGCCAATACGTTGTGGGAATCACTCAAGCAGCGGCTGCACGTGTCCTACTCGAAGGTCCGACAGCATAGCACCGCCTTCTTGATGTACACGATCATGGACGTGTGTGTGAACGAACTGTCTCCTATTTCTCAGACTTTTGGAGCCAAATTGCTCATGCTCGAGAGGCTCATGGAGCTCGACCCGCGAAACTTCGACTTGAGTCGCATTGCCGGCTGCTCCAAGCAGATTAAGGGCCTCCAGATGCACTGCAAACCCATGCGCGAGGTCATTTCCAAGTTGATTACCAGTGACGACTACCAAGGCGAGACGTTGCAGTATTTTGCTGATGTCCAGGAACACCTTACGACCATCGAAGAAGAGTGCGTCCACAATTTGGATCGCTGTAATCTTCTGGTGGACGAGTTCAACAACATGCGAGCCTCGCAGCAGAACGACGTGAGCTACATTTTAGCGCTCATTGCGGCCATTTTCCTACCAGCGCAGTTCCTCACGGGGGTGTACGGTATGAACTTCCCATACATCCCGGAGCAGACGTACTACTACGGATACTACATCTGGTGGGCTATTATGCTGGTGGTTGCTGGGCTCATTGTGCTGTTTTTCAAGTACAAGAGATGGCTGTAAGAGGTTTCGATCTGTAGGTTTAAGCCCATTCAACTGCACCAACGCCGATACTGAACGTGAGTCTCATGTTCAGTGACTTTAGGCTCGATATACTACCCAATCGCTGTCAGAGCTTGACAGAATGGCAATGCAACATACATCTATGCGGCCATTTTCCTGCCGAGACATTTCCTTGCGGGATGAATGTCAAGAATACCAACCTACCTTATGTGCTTCGGGGGAAAATTGAAAATATTCCGGTTTGCAACAAAATTATACTTCGACGTAATTTGCTTCACATCAGAGATCGCAATCGTTGCCGTCCGTACCTTCCAACATTTTGTTCGTCCGTAGCCGGCCGTACAAATGTTTCGGGCAGCCGTGGGTGGCCGAGTGTTTTCCTTCAGCCGAGAAAATGACGTATTAACCCTTCAACGTAATGCTGTTTTAGTTTTCTACTTAGTTCAGTTTCAGCGAATTTAATTTTCTGCAATGTCGATTTCAGGCTCTTGCTATAAATTTTAGTTACTTTTTTTTAAAAAGTACTTTGTCATCATCATAAAAGCAAAATCCGGGGGAATCACCATTTTCCAGGGCTAGATACAGGCTAGATACCTGTTAATAGTAATATTGGATATCCGTAGCCTTCCGTGGTGGCTGGTTGGATATCCGTTGATACACAAGTACAGTACAGTAATTCGGTTGGCCGAATCTGTCCGTGGCCACGGCCAACAGCTTGTTTGCGACCTCTGCTTCGCATACAGTTGCGAAGACACTTCTTGGGCTTTGCCTATGGACGAAGCGCAACCAGTGCTTCAGTATCATGCACAAAATTTGCAAGCTCGAAATGAGATGATACAGCACTGTACATTGCTTATGCTGTTTAACGTAAACGCGGCAGGAAGCACGTTCTCAGTGACAGCCCAGACATACGGACTACATCATGCTCCGTTTGATGTCTTGCTGGTACACTTTAAAATGTTGGAACTGGATAAAGGCACCAAACAAGATTAGGGTACCAAAGGAGGGGGTGAATCGGCGCAATTTGATCGATGTGAAACAGTCTACTGACTTCGATTCATATTAGACGTACGCCAGCTTGAGCCCAATGCCGAGCGCAACCTCACCTTGCTGAGTTCAGGGTGCCGTTGTCGCTATCATAAGTGTTATTTGTAAGGTTTGGGCGATAGTGTTCCTGCCTCTTTCTCTGATTTCGAGGATTTAAGCGGCATGACATCCATCCTCTCTGATAAAATTATACAGTTCTCAGTACGCATAAAAAATTCTCGGTTTGGTGCCTTGTAGTACAAGCTGTACAAGTTGTACCCGTTTGGTGCCTCCAAAGCTGTTTGGTGGTCCTTTTAATTAATTATTAGAGGTTCTTGTTTGGTGCCTCTAACATTGATCTAAAATGTTTTACAGTTTTAAAGCATGCTTACATGTAATACATGTATAATACTTCAACCCGCAACTGATGAAGAACCCAGAGATTCTTGGTTTGGCTCACCTAAAATGTAGACAGATTGAGCGTGCAAGTTGCACTGCAACCAGCAGCTCCGCAAAGCCCCGTGATACGGGTATGGTTGTTATGACCAGCAGGAGCAAGAGAGGATAATAGAGCTTTGCACGATCCGAAGCTTTGCCCCCTGGAAGCTCGCGTTGTCGCCTACTCATGCATTTGACAGTCACATGAGTGGGCGACAACGCGAGCTTTTTTTTGACTGGTTGATCCGGATGGGACTCCCTCACTTCTGAAAACGATGCGGTGGTACCGCGTCCTGCTTATTGCGGTGGTCTCTTTCGTTCTCTCGACTGACCAAAGCGAAAGCTCGCGCGTAGTTTCAACTGCTACCAGATCTCTGCGAGGCAACGCGGATAATTACTCGTTCAAGGACGTCGAGGACTCCAATGACAACGCGGGGGAGAGAGTAGGAGAGACAAAGGCGATCGAGAAGCTCAAATCTTCCAAAACACTGAAGACACTCACTCGATTCATGACAAAAGCTGCCAACTCGTTCAGTGAGAAGATCTCGCCAGCGTTGCCCATAAAGGCGAAGCTTCAAGTGTGGTCGAGCAATGGGAAGTCAGTGAAGTTCGTCCAGCAGGAGCTGGGACTGACGGACTTAGCCGAAGCAGCGCTCAAAGGGACTCAGAGCTTCAAGTACTACGACGACTTCGTGACTTCCCAACTGCCGATTTGGGCCAAGAAGGATCTCACCCCCAATGAAGTGATTGAAAAACTGGGGATGAACGGGCTCCACGGTGCTTGGTTTAAAGCGGATCCGAATTTCAAGTACTACGACAACTACTTGAAGGCCAGAGTGCCGTTCTGGTCAAAGAATAACGTCGAGGTGGGCGATGTGGTGAAGATGCTAAACCTCAACACGTTGGCAGTGGCTGCGAGAAAACAGGCGGTCAACTACCAGTACTACGACGATTTCGTGCTTAGCCAATTGCGAGTTTGGATCGAGAAGGACCTTTCCGTGGGTACTGTGATGGCGAAACTGGACCTGGACAAGTTGACTGCAACGGAACTTCTGGCGCACCCGAACTACCCGTACTACAAGTACTTTGTGAAGAACAGACTGAGAGCTTGGGCTACGGCAGGAGATCACATTGATGATGTAGCAGTGAAGTTGGGCATGGGGGATTTACTGGGACAAACGCGGAAAAACCACCCGAATTACAAGTTTTTGGAGAAATATACAGCGAAAGCGATCCAGTATCAAGAGGAGGGCTGGCTGAAACAAGGAGTGACTACTTTTGATATCTGGAAGATGTATGAGGTGCAGCGAGTGCCTTCGAGTATACTCAGGACGTCCGTCACCTACAAAGCCTACGAGAAGTACGTCAACCTGATAGACGACTACATCATTCGTTTGAGGGAGAAGGGCGTCGCTATGGATAAATTACCAAGATTGACCAGCAAGGACGCGACTGTACACGAGCTGAAAGAGAAGACGTTCATTTGGACCCGCGCCAAAAGACCCGAGTGGTATGTCAAGTTCGCCTTGGGGCTGGATGGTTTGGGAGAAAATGCGCTGAAAGAAGCAGCAAACTACCAATTCTACGCGTACTACCTAAAAGCAGTGACGTACATTAAGTAAATACTGCAGTTTTTGACTACTGTAAGGACGTTTCTTATTTTTAGATGAAAAATAACTTTGGAGCTTCTCACTTTAGTACATGTATACATGTATACACCCTTACAGATTATACATTCACCATCACAACGAGTACTCCCCCTGGACGAGGACTACGTGGATATGAGTTTTCTCCCGGACTTGGTCGTTCCTGGAGTGGGATCCATCGAAAAGGCCTTTTCCAGAATTCGGGAACTGAGTTCCGTGATGGAGGAGTCGCAAGTGGCCTGCGACCGCCTCTCCTCTCGACTAACCAGCCTTCTCGATGAGCTTCCAGCCCGGCTCCCGTCCAAGGAGCTCCTCCGCCAATATGTGGACGTCGTTACTGCATTTCTCGGACATTTGGAAATGTATCATGGAAAAGAATTTGTTTTTCGTGTTGCACAAAATACGAAAAGGATGAAGGAACTGGAAATGATCAATGAGGAGACTACCAAAGTGTATCAACTACTGGATATCGATACTCCCGACTGGAAAAACACTTTGGACAACGAGATTCGTCTCCAGAACGCCATCATCGATGCTGCTCTTCAGCACCAAAAATTGATTTTCAGAGATCTTCAAAGTTCAAGAGCTAAACTGGAAGCCACATGTACCTTCAAATATGAACTTGAGCGACGGAGAGAGATAAATGACGATGGATCAGTGGAGTGGATGCGCTCAATGTTGGATATGATCACTAACTCATCACGATTCTCTCGTAATTTACCGCCGTGGTTTGTTCCGAGATATGAAGTGGAATTCAAACCAAAACCTTTCGCTCGCGGGACTTTTGGATTCGTCCACCGTGGGCTGTGGCAAGGAGATACGAAGGTTGTGGTCAAGTGTATTCATCTGGATGAGCTGGTTGTGAATGAACGAGCATTGTTTCAGATGGAAAAGGAACTCGATGTGCTGTACCAACTGGATCATCCTAATATTATCAAGATGTTTGGGGCTTCACATGTTAGTTTACCGTCATTTATTATTTCTGAAGATGCTACAAACGGAGACTTTGGTTCGTTCCTATCCTCGGAAGAGAACAAGAAGACAAAGTGGAGACTGTTGCATCAAGCAGCTCTTGGACTTGACTACATCCACCAGAAAGGTGTTGTACATGGCAATCTGAAGCTCAACAATATTCTCGTGGGTGGTGACAGACAGGCGAAGCTCTCGGATTTCGGTCTTAAAGCCATGCGGTCTACCAATTTGCTGTCTAAAGCAGTGTCAACTGGCTCAACTTTGCGATGGAGAGCCCCTGAGTGCCTAAAGCAGCGACCGAGCGAGGCTTCAGACGTATTTTCGTTCGCTATGTGTATTATTGAAGCTGCTACTGGAGAAATCCCGTTCGCATTCCTAGGTGACGATGACGTCCGGGATAATATCCGAAGAGGGGAAATCCCTGCTCAACCGGAGGAAATGAGCGATAGTGAATGGAAACTCGTGATCTCTATGACCTGCTTCGATCCAAGAAAGCGCATACCTCTCAAACACGTGATCGAAAGGTTGAAAGACTTTGCGGACAAGGAATCAGCCAAAGATCCTGAAAATCCGCCGACGTGTGAACCTCAAGCCTCTGACAGCGCGGAACCGTTGTCATCTCCCGCTAATGTGTCCGGTTTTCTACGTAAACTTCGCAACGGAGAGATCTCAGAGCAGGAAAAAAGCCTGTTGCTTCTGCTTCAAGCGTGTCTAAAGGACGATCTTCGCCAACTCATTCATGAGGCGAATGGTGTGTCTTTACTGGTCAAAAAGGCGAAGGAAGGCACCACAGATTTTATCCAATTTTGTGCCAAAAGCTGTGTATCTTGGATCTCTAGGCTGGATTCTTCTCAAACGGAAGACCCAATTCCTAGCCCACCGGTTCCAGAACGCTCCTCACTGATCAACGCGTTACTTCACGGCACGGATCATGAGAAACTGAAGGCAGTTGTGCTTTGTGCGGGTATCACTGAAGCTTACGGCAGCCAATTTCCAGGTTCTCTCGAATTTGTGTCTCCTCTGGTTGATTTGGTCCGATGCAAGCACAAAACACTGGCGCTTTGGGCTATGAACGCACTGGGAAATCTAGTGGACAACAGTGAAGCTAGAACCTGCGTCTCCTGCGAAGGAGCAATGCCGCCTCTGTTACAGCATTTGCAGTCCGGAACGGAGAACCAAAAAGGATTTGCTGCGTATACACTGGGTCGCCTTTGTGATGGAAATGATACGTGCACTACGACAATCGCCAGAGGGGAAGCTGTTGGTCACTTGATAAAACTTCTAGAGGCTGGAACGACCATGCTGAAAACATTTGCAGCGTACGCTTTATCGCGACTTTCAGGGGATATCGATGCCAATTTGGTGGCAATAGCTACTGCGGGGGCAATTTCGCCGTTGGTACGTCTTCTCCGAAGTGGGAATTCCCTTCAGACGTTGTACGCAGCCACTGCCTTAGGTGGATTGGCTAAGAACGCGCTGAACAGTTTTGCCATTGCGAATGAAGGAGTAATTCCAGATTTTATCCAGCTTTTACGACACGGAACGGATGCTCAGAAGGAAAAAGCTGCTGTTGCGTTGCTTTACCTCGCTGAAATCGACGTGGGCAGCGCTACAATCGTCGGTGAAGGAGCTATTTTACCCCTTTTGGCACTTGTCGGGGGTACGGACGCTCAAAAAGAAATTTCTGTTCGCGTATTGGCAAAACTTGCGAAAACCTGCAAACGGAATAGTTCGATAATCGCCAAGGAAGGGGTTATTCCAGTGCTCGTGGATCTTCTTCGAACGGGAACTCCAGCTCAGAGATCGTTAGCAGCTGCGACTTTGAGCTGCATTAGCGTCTCCAGTAAAGAGAACAGCAAGGTGATCCGAGACGAAGGAGCAATTCCTCTATTGGCTGAAGTTCTAAAAAACGGAACAAGTGAGGAGATTGAACAAGTTCAGATCGCTTTGGAAGGGCTCACGAGACACAGCAGATCGAGTGTGAAGCAGTTTATTGACGAAGGAATCGTACCCAGTTTGATTTCACTGATACAGTCAGGAACAGAGATACAGAAGAAGCTATCGGCCAAGGTATTGGGGAGACTGGCTACCACAGCGACGAGTAGAGCTGTGATTGCAGCGGATGGTGCTGTCTCTCCTCTCGTGGCTTTATTGAAAACAGGGACGGATGCTCAAAAGATCGAAGCGGCAGTGACTTTGGGACAATTAGGGATGAATTGCGATGCAAACCGGAAAGAAATTGAGAAGAAGGGAGGAGTCGCAGCTTTGGAGAGCCTCTATTTGTTTTTCGAAGACGCACCTCCGGAACTAGTAAACAGAGCAAGATCGGCGTGGAAAACGATAAAGCTTGGGGAAGATGCCAATTCGACCAAAAAGAAGAGGCGATTAGAGTAAAGTGAAAAATATCTTCTCTTTTCTAGTTTTTTTTTAGATTAGAAAAGGGAATATATTTTTCGTAGAAGCCGAAAATACTTCTTTTTTTTCAGTTTTGGTGAAACCACTTCTTCTAAATCCCCAAAATTGCTATGGCGAGGAAAGATGATGAAGTTGTTTTGCGATTTTGCGTCTGAAAGAGCGATTGCTCCTCTGTTATAGCACTGGAAACAATAAGCAGAAGGAGTTTGCATTTCCATAACGTTGAATTTTTTATCTGTGGAGAAATGATCTGGTTGGCAACCGAGTGGCAATTTCTCGATTACAATCTTGATCGCAGGTCCATCACGCCTTGGTAGTGTTGATCTCATGTGATGGGCAACAGATCCCAGCCCACTTTCGAAGCCATCGTAGCTTTTGAATATTCAAGTCGAATACGACTTTGGCCAGTTGATTGGCATTTTCCAGCGTGGAGCTGTTCGCATAGTTGCGGATCGACAGCTCCAGTGCTGCATCCAGCGCAACGTCATGGCGGAGGCGGAGAATAGGTCGTGATAGGATGAACACATCAATTTCTTTCAAACCTTCGGTCGCTTCCAGGACTCCGGTAAGACCAAGCCAGAGAAGTTTCCCTTCACTGACGAGCACATTCGGCACGCGAGGGTCTCCATGGGCCCAACCTTTCGCGTGAAGCTGCCATAACAGTTCAAAGAGGCGCTGGACTTCTGCTTGCGTCTGTGGCCGACGTAGAGGCGCTCCCATAGGACACAGCAATAGCGCCGCGCCAATAAGATCGAGATTTCTCGCACCAAGACGAATCTCACAGACATCTTCCACAGCACGAATGGTCAAGCCCGTATCCTGGGCATTATCCAAGGCACACTTCTCGTGATACAGACGTCCAACCGAGTCTTGCTCCACAATGTTTAGTGCCAAAATCCCCCCGCCTTGCCGAGTTGTCTTAAACACGCGTCCAATTGCACCACGACCAAGAAATGCGTCGCCCTCCACCACATTAACCCGCAACGAAGAGCAAGCACGTGATAACAGCGTCACCAATGGAGAGATATTCCGCGCGATGAAGTTCTGAAATGAAGTTTTCGATCCCTTACTGACCCAAGTCGACTTTTCAATCTTGCAAATAACACTCTTGAAGCTTGTAATCAACCAAAAGGAGTGGCGATCAAAGAGAACAGCACAAGCTGACGCGGTGGGGCGAATATTCTCCAGATATCGTACCACTTGGCCAAACGCAGCGTTATCTATCTTGAGCTTGCTTTCAAACAGAACGAGGCAGTCGTACAATTCCTCCTCTGGCACTCCAAATCGATATCCATCCCCGTGTTGCTCTCCATCATTTGGTACCGGCTCGCGATACATCCCAGTGTGGGTCGCAAATCCATCCAGCTTGAGTTCGATACGCTTGTTCGCAGATAAAGACAGCCATGGATATGCGCTGTTGACGAAAACCATTCCACAGCGGGCCAGCACGTCATTTAAATAAGGAGAAATGAATGCGTCAAAGTCCGTCCTCATCGTAATGGCATCGGCTTGAGTTTGAATTTCCTTCGACCAAAAGGCTTCTCCGTTCTCCACCGGAGCAGTGTCGAAGACCAACTGACTGCTGTCCAATCTCTGATACTCTTGACTACCCAGCATCCCAATTGTGTAGGGTGTCGAAGTTTTGTGTCGTAATTCACACTCAAATTCAGATCTTTCACGACTGAGGCGAATGAGGTCTTGCCGGATTTTCTCCCTTTGAACATCCTCAGCTTGTAGCTGTTGCCGTTGCTCAGGAGTCACCACCACTACGTGAATAGGACCATTCGTCTGAAGGTTCAGATCTTCAACATTCCGGTCGGTGGGTTGGAGCTGAACAGCACCACTTGATAGTCCAGAAGCACCGATTGCCGCTCTCGCCGATTTTAAGTGCTTCAGTCCAGCAGTGTCGATCACGCCATTCTCCACTTCTGCCTCCGTCAGCCACGGGCCTCTTCCCTGGTCCTTCTTCGCAAGGAAGAGCTCCAGCTTCCAAGGAGCTGCGACTACCCCCTGGCTCAGATCCTTGATCACCTTCTTCAACTGACTTACAGGCTTGTGCTCGTCAATATCCACGTCGAACACGCTTCCTATCACGCCAGCGATCGCACAAAACAAATTCACCATCTTCCCTCTCCCTGGTAGATTCTGGTATGGGAGAGAATTACCGGTCGTAGCGAAAATGAAGGATAATTTCCGATCAGAAAAAAGTCAAGTAAGATACTTTAAAAAAAAGTTAGTGACCGTGCGACTTGAAAGCCAGACGTCCTAGTGAATAGGCTGCCCATTTCTTCTGCGTCTCCGCGCCATTCCTCTCTATCTGAACTAAAAGCCCAATCACACCTTCATGAACCACCTCAGCATGAGTCTGTCTGCTGCTGGCAGCTAAATTCACCAATGCCATTGTGGCATACGCTTTCCCATTGTCAGTTCCAGTACGTAGGAGCTTCACCAAGAGTGAAATAGCTCCATTACTAGCGATCGCCAAACTCGCCTCGTTCTTCAGTGACAAATGGCCGAGAGCAAAAGCCGCTTCTTCCTTTTGAGCATCAGTCCCAGCTCTCAGCAGCTCCACAAGTGCTGGAATTGCCTCCTCAAGTGCCGAAATGACGTCTGCGTCGTCACTGGAAGCTGCCAAACGGCCTAACGCAAACGCAGCGTTCTCCTTCTGTCGGTCCAATGGTGCTCGTAGCAGAGTAATAAGAGGAGAAATAGCTCCTTCACGAGCGATCACCGTGCAATTCGCGTCGTCTTTGACTGCCAGAGACCCCAGAGCCAACGCCGCCCACCGCTTTTGAGGGTCATTCCCACTGTTTACAAGCGAAACCAAAGGTGCAATAGCTCCAGCACGCGAAATAGCCACTCGGTTGTCATCCAACTCGTCTTCTCCGCAGATAAAACTCAACGTCATGGCTGCGAACTCCTTCTGTTTGTCAGTGCCAGCTCCTAGTAAGGATACAAGAGGGGAAATCCCTCCTTCAGCAGCGATAACCTCGCAGTTCTGGTGACTTTTATCTGCGATTTCACTTAATGCGAACGCAGCCTGTTCTTTAAGGCGGTCGTTGTCAGACTGGACCAACTCCACAAACAGCGGAATCGCTCCATTGTGAACTAAAATCATGGCAATCGTTTCATTCGCTGCAAGTCGAGCAATCGCAAAAGCTGCGCCTTCTGTCAATTCATCCGTTCCGGTTCGAAGCAGAGCCATTAAACAGGGGATGCCGCCTCCATTGGCAATAGCAGCGCTGTTAGAACTACTGCAGATCGCGAGGTTCCCAATTGCCAACATTGTGTACGCTTTCTGCTTCGTTGTTCCATCTCGAAGTAAAGTGAGGAAAATAGGGATACCCTTTTCTCGGACTATTTCCTCAGCGATGGCAATATTGGTCGCTAGAGTCCCCAACACCAGTGCTGCATGTTCGATCACAGCATCCGATCCAGTATGCAGAAGGGAAATTAACATTGGGATGGCACCTTCTTGAGCGATTGCAACTCGAATTGCGTCGTTCATTCCAGCGAAGTGACTTAGTGCAAAAGCTGCTTGCTCGTTGATTCCTTCACGAAGGAGACGAACCAAAGGAGCAACAGCCTGCTCCATCGCGACTGCCAGGGAATCCACGTTAATTCCGACGGAAAAAGTGCCCAATGTCAACGCTGCCAGCTCTTTTAGAGCGGTTTTTCCAGCTGAAAGAGTGGAAACGAGGTACGAAATCGCCTGCTTAAGCTCCACTGCGTTGCTTTTCACGTCACCCTTGGCAACGAAAGTGCCTAAAGCAAATGCTGCGGCCTCTTTCTGATCGTCAGAACTATCGATTAATAGCGAGACAAGCGGTTCCAGGCCCCCTTCGACCTCAATCGCTGTGGAGTTGTCCATACTGCGACTCATAAGACCTCCGAGAGCAAAAGCTGCTCGTTCCTTCTGATTTCTGTTTCCAGTTCGCAAAAGTGACACGAGGGGAGCGATAGCCCCCGCACCAGCAATTATCGTACTGCAGTTTTCATTGGCAAGAGAAAGATGACCAAGTGACAGAGCTGCAAATTCTTTCTGTCGTGAAGTTCCGTCGTGCAAAAGTCCCATCAGCGGTGGAATCGCTCCACAGTTTGCAGCCGAAACACTGTTGATCTCGTTATCTTTACAGAGTTTCGCCAAAGCGTATGTCGCCCACAGTTTTTGCAGTGGAGAACCAGCTTGGAGAAGAACCAGAAGCGGCGCAACAGCTCCCACCTCAGCGAAATACATACGGTTCTTGTCATTTGTAGCGAGTTTTCCAACGGCGATCGTCGCCCAAAGTTTCAAGTTATCACTTCCGTTCTTCAATAAATTCACTACTACTACATGTAGTAGCACACTCGCGTCCTGGAGAGGTTGATCTTTGGTTGTTATGCCGATACCTGAGCAAACCACTAGCGCCTTCATTTGCGCGAATTCGTCAGAGTTTTGGAGGCTGGTTTTGAGGTCGGAGAGCTCTTGAGGTGTCAGCTCAGGGAAATTTTCTCTAAGAGATTCAAAATCATGTTTCGACAAGCATAAATCCAACGAAAACACCCAGCTGAGACACAAGAGCGAGCTCAAGCGGATGAAGAGCGTTCGACCACTTTTCACCAAGTCGATGAGGACAGAAACTCCGTTGATTTCGTACAATTCAGCTCGTTTCTCGTCTTCAATGCATTCTGCGACGAGATGTCGGAGCTGCTCCTCCTGCTTATCACTGTTACTGGATACGATTCCGCCGATGAGAGCTGCAACTGAATTATACGCAGGATTTTCCCTCCCTGGAGCAAAGATTTCAGCAGTTTTTGTCATTTTTAACTTACCACTCACCTCCAGTTGAGCAAAAATTTCCAATTTTTGAAGCACTTCACTAAGTCCAATTCTCTTGATAGCGTCAACTTTCGTCATGGCCACAACAAGGTCCCACATCTCATCCATCATCGCTTCAGGTTTATCTGGAATTACACCTTTCCGGAGGTTATCACGGACGTCATCGTCCGACAAGAAAGCGAAAGGTGGTTCTCCGTTTACAGCCTCGATCATGCACATGGCAAGGGAATACACGTCTGACGCAGCGTTAGGCTTCCGCTTCAAGCATTCAGGAGCGCGCATTCGTAAACTACTCGACGTGGAAACGTGAGACAGCATCGAGCACGCCCTCATCGTACTTAACCCGTACTCTGTCAATTTGACATGCCCCTTTGCATCAATGAGAATGTTGCTCAGTTTGAGATAACCGTGGACGATCCCTTGGCTGTGGAGGTAGAATAACCCACAAGCTGCCTCGTGCAACAGTCTCCACAAGTGTTTTTTGTGTTTTTCGGATCGAGTTAGAAATGTTCCCAAATTTCCGTTTTCTGCCAATTGATACACAATAAACGGCGGCGAATTCACATGCGAGGCTCCGAGTATGTTCAAAACGTTCCGGTGGTTGAGCGGGTAGATTAAACTTAGTTCCTTCTCCAGATTCCGTTGCGCTCGTTCATCCAGTTCCTCCTCGTCGATCAGGAAAAACTTAATCACCACATTCCCATGATCACCTAACCCTCCATGGTGCAATGTGCCAAAAGAACTGCGAGCAAAGGGGTTCGGTTCAAATTCCAGTTCGTAAAGGGGAAGAAACCAGGGCGGAAGACTCCAGTCTAGCATATTCGAGGCGAAAATGACATGAGCCAGCGTAGAATTCAATACCCGAAGCACGTCGTCATCGTGTCGTTCTCCTCGCTGTTCAATTTCGAATTTTAGCATCAGTAGAGCCGCCACTCGAACTCGCGGGTTCTGTAGTTCGCGATGAATCAATTTTCTGCTTTTGACAGTCGCAGTCAATGCCTCTATCTGTAGGCGATAGTTCTCGTCCCATTCTTCCCCCCAGTTGACAGGAACAGTACCAAGTTCTTGGAACAACTCGGCCATTTCCTCATGAATCAGTCGCAACTCGGTCATTCTCGTGCTGAACTCGACTACGCGGTAGATGAGCTGCTTCCCGTGGTTTTGCTGCAGTAAACAAAGGAACTTGGCCACAGTGTTCATAAACCTTTCAGCTGTGGACGGAGAGCAGTCGACAGTCTTTTCGCGAATCTCCTCATAGATTGTTTTCACTCCACGATGAAGCCACCTGAACATTTGGCGAGTCTCCGCCGTGTCGTCGCACAACTCGCCAATAATTGAGAGAACTGCCGTCATGGGACCTGATCCAGGAACGAACAAGTTACGCATCGAACTCATTTTCGTCGATGGAGGATTGGCGTTTGAGAGCTAAGAATAAGCGACTGGAAGTAGTAGTGAAGTTTCGCGTCGTAATATCTTCACGGCTCACACTCCCGACATTTCGGTTTCTAGGTGGTTATACACCTCGAAATCCTACACATTTTCAATCTAATGACCGGCGGCGATATTTTTGGGGTAAGTAATTTTGACAAAACCATTTGAGAAAAATGGGAAGTGTCATGCTTACAGTTTGCGCACTTGTGCTCACTTCAATCAGGTTTTCAACCGAAGGAACGAACCCCCTGCAGGTATACCCGAACTTATATTGCTAGTAAAACGTCCCGGAAATTTATACACGCAAGTACACATGACAATTCTTTAGCGATATGTAGAAACCAAAAAGAAAAAAGAGAACAGAGTGGTCTTGTCGTTTTGGCTATTCTCTGGATACTATAGAAAGTAAAGATCACTGAAAGTTCGAGATCAGTTTACGCCGCTCCAGAAGACGTCGTTGTCGTCGTCGTCGTCGTAGCCGCAGCGGTCGAGGAGCTCCTGTCGAAGAAGAGCTTGTACGCACCGTAGATGGCCAAAGCGCCCACCTGGACGCCAAGCGCAACCTTGGCGAACTTCTTGAGACGGGGCCAGGACTTGGGGTTCTTCTTGGCCGATTCAGCGATCATCGCCGACATTTTGACCATTGTTTCGTCGCTGAGCTTGGCTCCTTCCTTGGCTCCAGCGGCCAGCATGATGGCCCTTTTGGCCGCAGCTTCGTCTCCGTTGGCGGCCTTGGCCATGTTGAGAGCCTTCGTCAAGGTGGCGCTCTCCTTGATCTTCGAGATGATGCCTCCTGCTACTTTAGCAACGTTTTCTTGGTTGACACCAGCCTCCGAGCGAAGTCGCCGAACCTCGTTGTTGGTTAGAAGAGCAACATTCTCGGCGTTGGCGACGGAGGTGCAGGCGACAAAAGTGGCCACGAGCAGAGCGAGAAAGAGACTGAAACGCATTGAGTCTTGGGGCGGGAGATTTCTGAGTGCCAGGCAACGAGTGGAATCGATAATGAGCTCGCAAGATTGTTGTGAAAAGCTCAGGAGTTCCAGGAAAACAGGTTAGGAGAAGATCAAAGCCAGTCTGCCTATCTGATTAGCTTTCCTGGGCGTTATGGCACCCGATGTGCTTTCATTTACTCTGTCTACATGTATTACCACGAACCTGGGGACAAACTCAAAATGTCAACACCCTTTGCTTCATCGTAAACTTCTACATACAAAATCTCAGTACATGTATAATTTGGGACCTAAGTTCTCGTATTACGTTTCAAAGCTTGACGGATAAAATTCATAATCAATTAGGTAAACAAAAACAATAGTTTTCGCTCCCTGGAGCTGTGTCGCGATCTTCACAACAGCTTGAAAATCAGACCAGCCTCAGACTATAAAATCGTCGAATTCGTTATTCGAAAAATTGATTATCATTCCAGAAGAAAAACACTCAAACTACTTAATTTTTTTTAAGTATTTTGTCAATTCAGTGATTGGGTTAGTTGAAGTGGTGTGGATCTATTGTAGATCTATGTTGAAGGTTTCGGTTGGTTGCCATAATTTCTGCTACTCAAGTTCTCGGATTACAAGATTTTAGGTTAGGCAAATAGTTCAGTAAATTTAGAAGCAAATCACCTCTCAATCGATGATGTGTGCCTCGAAATAGGCGTAAAAAGTAGTTTCGATCCGTTACGAGTAGTGTGAGGACGCGCCCCATTGTTGCAAGCCGGTCGAGTTGAGAGCAGAGCAGTGAGCAGGTTATGGCCGACGAAAAGGGATCTGATGAGAGCAAGGATGCTGGCGGTGAGGCCTCCACGTAAGTAACTAGCAGAATGTACGTGTATCCACTAGTTTCTCATGGGGGTATGCACTTTGTAGGCCTCGCGTCAGGAAAGCACCGCCCAAAATGGCACCACCTTCAACCAGTGCAGATGCTAAGGTGCGGATTTTTAATAATGTACTAAAGTACTACTAAAACACTAAAACAACCGTGGACAATTAGGGTGGACCTGGTGCAGATCCTACCGCAAAGAAGAAAGCTCTACCACCTCCAGCTAATCCTCCTCCAAAGGCCGGAGGCTCAGCAGCCGCTGCATTCCGGTCAAAATCGGCTTTACCACCGCCTAATGGACCACCGCCAGGTGCAGGAGCTCCAAGTTCATCCGTAGCGAAAATTCGAGGAGCTGCCCGACCTCCTTCAGGTGGTCCACCCCCAAATGGAGCTCAAGCCAAAGCTGGTCCTCCTCCGGGTGGCCAAGCGAAAGCAATGGGGCCTCCAGCTTCAACTCCTCCGTCAATGGCTCCTCCAGCTAAACCTCCTTCAACGGGAGCTCCACCTCCCAAAGCTGCTGCCAAACCCCCAGTAACTCCACGTGAAGGTGAAGCCAAAGGGGAAGCGAAACCTGCGCCTGGACCTCCTAAACTCAAACCGGAAGCTAAACGTTCGCCTCCAACTACAGCAAGAGGTCCACCAGAGGCAAAGAGTACACCTCGAACGGCACCAGTTGATGTTCTAGGAGATGATTCTCCTTTAATGGCAACTCCGCCTGCGAAACCTAATGCTGCTCCAGCTGGTAAACCTCCGAAACCTGCACGTCCTCCTGCAACAGCTCCTGTTAAAGTTCCTATGGAACCTGCACCTGTTGTAAAGCCTCCACTGGTGATGAAAAGTACTATGGAAGTTCTGAATGATACTACAGCCGCGTTATCAGCTCGCGGTCGAGGATCAGAAGAGGAATCAGACGCTTCTCGACGTACGAGTTTACCTGAGAAGGAGAACCCTGGAGTTTTCACTACTAAAATGGGAAAAGCGGCACAATTTAGCGGCCAGGCGAGACTCAACGTTCCTGAAGAGGAAGTGATCGTCGTAAAGAAAAGAGAAGCCAAAAGCACAGACGCTGAGGCGAAATCGGAAACAAGCGGACAGTCGAAGCTTCCCCACCCTATTCCGAACCTCGAAGACACTTTCGACGATGTGGAGGAGATCCCCTTCTTAGAGGAAAATAAACCTGAAGCCAAGGAAAAACTTGAAAAGGAGGAGAAAAAAGAGCACGAAGATGACCCTGAAATTGTCATTGAGAGCAAGCACGGACCTCCCAAGCCAAGCATTAGCCGTTCTTCTACTGATCCAAGGAGTGAACAGAAGGAGACCAATGAAGAGAAAGAGGGAGAAGAAGTTCTACGCAGAAACGCAACTCATGAAGATATTTACGACGAGTTACGCAAGATGAAGCGCGACTCCCGAGGCGAAGAAAGCATGGGCAGCGAGCACGAGGAACAGGATGATTCACGCTCGTCCTCGTTCGAAAAGAGGGATAAAATCAGCTCTACCAGTGACGAAAGCACAAAGGAACCAAGCAGTCGCGAGAATAGGGAAAGCAGAGATCGAGAGCGCGATCGGGACCGGGAGAGATCACGTGAGAAGCGCAGGGAGAAGCGACGCAGCAAGCAGGACGAGCCCAAGAAGATCCAAGCCCAGTTTTTTAACCCCAAGAACGTGCCTTATATCCCGGATCACTTACTGGAGTTCGTCAAGAGGCCTCTCGAGTGTGGACGTGGACAGATCGTCAAGTGTTTTATCGAACGGAACGACAGCGGACCGAATAAACTCGCTCCGATTTACACGTTGCTGCTGGAAGTGAACAGTTCCAGTGGACGCCCCATCATGTACGCGAGGAAGAAGGCAACGAGTCGAATCACTTCGCACTACGTCATCTCCATGAACAGGTAAGTTATGCTGGTTATTACTCGAAAAATTAAGGGTTAATCTATTCCTGCTTTTTAGGGATGACCTATTCCTATCGCGAATGATGCGAAGCCATCAGTACATTGGCAAGCTTCGCTCATCCACCAGTATGATGGAGTACAGTCTGTACGACCAAGGAGATAATCCAGAGGACTTGGACTCGGATTGCGAGGTGGATGACGAGCTCCGACAAAGTATCCGAGCTGAACTCGCTGTGATTCGGTACCATTACTCGAAAAAGGTGAGATTGACAGTTGAAGGGTTTTATCTGAAAAAAATCACTAATTCGTTTCGGTTTTGTAGCCATATCCTCGGAAAATGGAGGTGGTAATCCCTTCTGTCCTAGAAAACGGCCAAGGATATTTGGAATGGCGTCCACTTTCTCGCGATCAGATGATGGAGGAGCATGTCCGCAACATCGCATCAGCAGTATGTGGTTGTTGACTATACTGTATAAACTTATGCACGCCTAATTAACTGTTATTTACCGCAGGGTGGGCAAAACGTCATGGACGGCTCCAACTTCGTCTTCCTGCACAAGCGAGAGACAAAATACGACCCTCTCTCCTCCTGTATCGTGGACTTCCGTAGTCGTGCAACGTGTGTATCGGTCAAGAACTTCCAGCTCGTCCACTCCGAGCCAACGAACGAGCAAATGCGCGAACAGTACCGCAAGGCCTACCCGGATTTCGTATATGAAGACCAAGGCACCGTCTCACTGCCGCAAGAATACGTCCTCCTGCAGCTGGGTAAAGTGGGCAAGGACTGCTTCAATATGGACTTCCAGTACCCGCTGTCCATGCTGCAGGCGTTCGCCATCAGCCTCAGTCGATTCGACACGAAACAGCGCTAACTAGGTATGATACCTATTCTAAAAACTAAATTTGGTCTTTGCAAAACTATATTGTGCAATTCAAAAGACCTAGCCCAAACAAACAAAAGCACTTTAGCAAATTATCAACGGCTTTTCAAGATCCAGGATCCGCCGTGCGACTTTTCATTGTCTAAGACGCAAGGGGGACGATGCGTAGTGTGTTGGCATGGAGCGATAAAGTGCCGGAGCGCAATGGCGAGAAATTCGTCGTCCAAGACCTGGCGTTCCGACCGGACGGGGCGCAAGTTGTGGCAGCTGTGGGCACTCGAGTGCTGGTGTATGACGCGGTGGATGGTACATTGATGCATTCCCTAAAAGGCCACAAAGGAACCGTTTATTCCGTGGATTATTCCCACGATGGCAAGCGGTTCGCATCGGGTGGAGCGGATAATATCGTGATTATTTGGACCGACAAGGCCGAAGGGATCCTCAAGTACACGCACAACGACAGTATCCAGAAATTGGCCTACAACCCGCAGTCTCAGTGTCTCGCCAGCTGCACTGCGTCGGATTTTGGTCTGTGGGCTCCGGAGCAAAAATCCGTGGCTAAACATAAAGTGGTGGCTAAAATCCTGTCCGCTTGTTGGAGCAAGGACGGCCAACTGTTAGCACTGGGACTGCTCAATGGCAACGTGACACTGAGAGACAAGCAGGGGGCTGAAAAGAGACTTATCGAAAGATCCAACGCTCCAGTTTGGGCTCTAGCCTGGAGCCCAGCACATGAAGATGATTCCACGGATATTTTAGCTGTCGGATGTTGGGATAAAACACTGTCGTTCTACAGCCCCGGTGGCGTGATGCAGGGCAAAGCTCGCAAATTGCCATTCAACCCTACCAGTATCGCGTACTTCAGGTAAGGATTTTATCCAGCTTGTGTGATTTTATCCAGTGCCTAAACTGTTGATTCTGCAGCAAGGGCAAATATCTGCTTGTCGGTGGCAGCAACCGCAAGGCTGGACTGTATACAAAAGACGGCATCTTTCTCGTCGCGTAAGTAAAAAAAAAACAATTTTCCATATAAGCTATTATCTAACTTTCTACCTGAAATTTTGTAGAATTTGCGAACAGGAGAGCTGGGTGTGGGCGATCAAAGCTCGACCCAAGACGAATTTCGTCGGTGTAGGCAGCGAAGACGGTACTTTATCCATGTACTGCCTCGTATTCGGCACCGTCCACGGAATCTACCAGGAGCGCTACGCCTACCGCGAACATCTGACTGATGTGATCGTCCAGCACTTGATGACGGAGCAAAAGGTGCGGATCAAGACCCGAGACTGCGTCAAGAAGCTCAGTGTGTATCGAGACCGCCTCGCCGTGCAGCTCTCGGACCGAATCATCATCTACGAGCTCGCAGGCAACAATGGCTCGACCAATGCCAGCTACGACATGCACTACCGAGTGAAGGAGCGCATCACCAAGGACTTGCCCTGTAGTCTCCTGGTCGTCACCAGTTTGCACTTTATCCTGTGCCAGAAGCAGAAGCTGCAGCAGTACGATTTCACTGGTCGAAAAGAGCGCGAATGGGTGTTGGAGTCACTTATCCGCTACATTAAAGTGACGGGCGGAGCTCCTGGACGAGAAGGGTTACTGGTAGGTCTGAAGGACGGCTCTGTGTGGCAGATCTTCATCAACAACCCGTTCCCGATCCCGTTGATTCAGCAAAGCAGCCCCATTTCGTGTCTCGACATCAGTGCAAAGTACGTATTTCCTCTTGGTAATTTATGTTTTTGGATGGTAAACTAATGTTTTTTTTTCAGTCGAGAGAAACTTGCAGTAGTGGACGACTCCCACAAGTGTTTGGTCTATGATTTGGCCACGAAACAGCTTCTGTTCGAGGAAGGAGCCACCAACAGTGTGGCTTGGAATACCGAATGCGAAGATATGTTGTGTTTCGGTGGTAATGGACAGCTGAAAATCCGTGCGGGTCAATTCCCAGGCCACACCCAGCGAATGCAGGGCTTCGTCGTGGGTTTTTCAGGCTCCAAAGTCTTCTCACTCAGTGCGTTAAGCGTCCAAACCATCGACGTACCGCAATCTGCTCCTTTATACCGGTATCTGGAGCAGAACGACTTCGCGAAAGCGTACGACGTGTCCTGCTTGGGCGTCACCGCCGCGGATTGGCGGTTATTGGCGTGGGAAGCGCTCAAAAGCATGCGCTTCTCGGTAGCTCGCAAGGCTTTCGTCCGTGTACGGGACGTGCGTTACATCGAACTGGTTAACGCTCTGGAACTTACTTGGAAGCAGCAATTACCCCACCAAGACAATCAGGAAGGCGAAGAAGTCGGTGGGGAAGCTGGGAAGAAGGTCAAAGCTCTTTTACAAGCCGAGATCATGGCGCATCAGGGGAAATTCCCACTAGCAGCCAAGTTATTCGCTGACTGTGGGGAACCAGCGCGTGCTATCAAGATGTTCGCGGATTTGAGGATGTGGGACGAAGCCAAACGCTTCGCCACTGCTCGTCAAGCTGGAGACGTTCAACAACTCGTTCTGGCGCAGGCTCGTTGGGCCGAAGACGTTCAGGACTGGCGAGCCGCAGCGGAAATGTACGCTGCCAGTGGGAATTTCCTTCGGGCCGGAGAGATTTTAGGTGAACACGGCTGGTTGGAGGATCTACTGTTGCTCACGCGCAAACCGGAAGCTGCTACGAACTCTCAATTACTGACGATTGCTGCTGGTTTCTTCTTGAAAGGCGGTCAGTTCGCGAACGCCAGGGATATGTACTTGAAACTGGGAGATGTGGACGCTTTACTGCAGATGCACATCCGTCTGCAGGAGTGGGAAGAAGCTGTGCGTCTGGCTGATAGACACCGAGAGAGCGTCCGTCGACCGGATGAGGTTTTCGTACCGTACGCGCAATGGCTCGTGACTCAGGACCGCTTCGACGACGCGTTGGAAGCGTATACACGCGCTCAACGACCGGATCAGTGCTGTAAACTACTCTGTCAACTCATTGACAATGCCGTGGGAGAACGACGTTTCCGTGCGGCTGCGTACTACCATTGGAGGTTGTGTGAGCAGCAACTGAAGACCGTCAAGGCTGACGTAGAACTGAATGAAGAAGAACGTGCGCGACTACCGGAAGCTTTGGAGAACGAACTACTGTCCGAGCTGTACTACGCCTACGCGTTGATCTACGCCTTCACGGACGAGCCCTTCACCACTCTCCTCCCCGAATCTCTGTTCCATGCTGCTCGGTTCCTACTTAACAAGCTCTCGGCTCGAGGAAATGGGCGAGTGGGGGGCAGCAACACCGTCGTAGTGGCTCCTCCTCCGCCTGGAATCTCCTTAAGTAACATTTACTTCACGCTAGGACACCACGCGCTGCAGTTGGAGAGCTACAAACTCGCAAGACAAGCTTACGACAAACTACTGCAGATGAAACTACGTCTGGACTGGCAGTCGGTGGTAGAATGCAGCGCTATGACGCTCCAAGCCAGGCCGTATGCGGACCGAGAGGAGCTGTTGCCCGTGGATTATCGCTCTTCCACTGTGAATCCGCTATTGAACCCGAACAACACGGGCGACGTCTGTGTAAACTCCGGTCATCCGTTCGTCCGTTCCTTCGTCTCATTTGAAAACCTCCCGCTCGTCGAGTTCCAACCCGAGGTAGTGTACTACCGTATACTACTTATAAACATCACTAACATTTTTTTTTGCAGCCCAGTCTTTCGGATGAAGAAGCGGAAGAATTAATCTTGATTTATCCGGACGAGGCAAGCAGTGGCAATAAACGGGCAGGTGATGGCTGGAGAGAGACCGACTACGGCAACGGATCGCAAAGTATGAAACTCGACGATGAAGCCGAACCCGTCGAGGAATCGTCGAAAACTGGTGCCGATCTATTCGAGCAAGCGCTCAACAAACAGGCCACGTACGGCGCCAGTGTGGGTCATCGCTCCGGAGCAGCTCAGTATCGCGTGCTGCAACTGGACGCCCGAACGTTGCGCGCTCTACGTCCGAACGAGGTTTTTATCGTGAAGTATCCGACGCGCGCTCTACGCCCGAAATACTACAAGAACATGATCCCGGAGATCAAAATCTACCTGTCGCCCCACTGCCGTCGATTCTTCCACGAGGAGGACTTCGAATTCGAGTATCTTAAGGCCGGTCACTGTCCTTGCTGTCAAGTACCGGAGCTCGCTGCGCTTAACCCGCCCACACCCGAAGACGACGGTGAAGACACGCTGCTAAAGAAGAAGTAGAACGAAATGCAAACTACCATTACTGAAGAGTTACCTTTCTTGAGCAAATGCTAGCTAATATATACCGTCGTCTCAAGCGTAGATCTAGGCCTGAGAGAACGTGTTCTCCGCACGTGGGGTTCTACTGAAGAACGGAGAGCGCAGTAGAGTGCCGTCTTCGATCTGATCCCACTGGCGTCTGCGACCGGAAGGCGTCATGAGTCCGGGAGCGGCAGGAGACCGTACTACCGGCGCCAAACTACCAGGAGTGTTGCCGCCCTCCACCATGGCGTACTGCAGAGACTCCTGTTCTACCCCCGTGTCGCTATCACTCGACGCTTCCATGTTCCTCACCGCTCGTTCCGCCATCTCCACCCAGTTCGTACGGGACAAAACGTACGTGAAGATCGTGAGTTTCACCACTTCCATCGTGCACACGCCGTACCAAAGCGCAGAGAAGCCGAGCCCCATCGTAACTCCGCCGAAGTAGGCGATCGGGAGTTCGATAAACCACACACTGAGAGAACTCACCCACGCCGTAACGGAGACTTCTCCCATACCCGCCAATACAGAGGAGATCAGGATCTCCACGGACTCAATCATGTACCCGGTAATGAAGATCGGCTGGACCAGCATACACAGCTGAAGCAGAGTATCGTCGTTCGAGTACAGTCGGAAGAGTGTTTCCCTCAATGCAAAGGTGACAATAGCCAGGAAGATCACAGTACCGACTGTACACAGGAAACCGAGGAAGCCCAGCACTCTTGCAGCCTTGGGACGTCCAGCGCCGAGGTAGTTGGCCACTCGGATCTGCGTAGCTGAGCCGTAGCCCCAGAACAAAGCCCACAACAGCGACCAGAGCCCGGAGATCACTGCGTTAGCTGCGATGACGTCCGATCCGAGTCTGGCAGCCACCAGCGTCAAGGCGGAGTTGGCCAGATTGGAGACCATACTGTTGGCGGCCACGGGGCCTGCGATGCTCACGAAGATCTGGAGTCTGTCCGGCGTGAAAGCAGAGAAATCCCAGCCGCCCCAAGCCTGCAAATGCATCTTCTTGTATAAAATGCAGTAGGAAATGAGTGCGATCGGCTGGAACCACGCCGCGATGACTGTGGCCATGGGAGACCCGTCAAAGCCGATCCCTTCCCAGCCAAAGGCCCCGAAGATCAGTGCGTAGTTGGCAGCGCAGGCCACGCCAATGGACAACGTTCCGACGACCGTCACGGGCGACATGATGCCCATTGACTGGAAGTACAGACGTACACAGGCGTAGACCAGCGACGGCCAGATGCTCAGCGACAAAATGCGAGCGAAACGCACGCCCAGCACCACCACCTCCGCGTCGTCCGTAGACAAGTTCAAGACGAAGCCGATGGCCCAGTACCAGATCATGACGGGGATCGACAGCACCGAGACGACCACGAGGCCGATTTGAAGCCAGATGCCGGCTAAATCGCCGTTCTTGGCCCCCCAGGCCTGGCCGCAGAGCGTCACAAGCGCTGTAGCGCCCGACCAGACGCCGGCCAACGGGACGTTCGTCCATGTGGACGCCAGCGACGCTGCAGCGAGCGAGGACGTGCCCAAATGACCGAGGAACGCGCTGTCCACCGAGATGAGCGCGATACGCGCGAAGGTGGAGAGCGACACTTGCAGCGCCATCCACGTGAGGCTCCAGAACTCCTCGACCACTTTAACATCAGGTTCATGGGCCAACTGGCCGGTTTTCAAGAGCGGCGACGTCTCCCCCATGGAGTTTCTTCTGGAACTTGAGTGCGACGAAGCGAATTGGCGAATGACACACACATCACGGCGAGTTCGGGGCGAAGCACATCAATCTGACGTAGCGTAAACGCGCATGGACGGGGGACCCACGAGTTGCTGCTGAGCAACGAGTGACTGGTTCACGACGAGGGAACAGTCAGCGATGGAGCCGGACATGCACGGTCTCAGCTTTTTAATCCATGCAAGTACAATGCACATGTACACGTACGCCTGCAATTCCGATGGACCTCTCTGCTGCAGACACTGCATTCACTTCAATCTGATGCATCCGAGACTCCGAGATGCTACGTGTATTCGGAAGGAAATATGCGTCTGCTAAAATGCGTTGTAAAATTAAAAGGAGACTGAGTTGGCAGCTCCACCATTCATTAAACGAAAGAGGAAGTGAAAGGCTATCCAAAGAAACATGTAATGGGAGCTGAGCAGACAAGTGGCGTGAATAATTATTGAAAACGACCCCTTCATTGTTTGGTCGGCACATAACAAATACCAATGTGGAGAATTGGACCTCCACCTACTTGTTCTGTTCGATCGCAATCCTGGATTGCCCGACGGGGTGTTGCTGGTGTTGGTGGACGCCGTCGTCCACGTGGTCCCATTGATGCACGAGGCCCGTGGGCGTCAGGAGCGTAGTCGGCACGGGCGACGGCAGACCAGTGTTCGTGCCGAGCGCCGTGGTGCCGCCTTCTGCCACGGCCACGCTCACTTCCTCCCGCTCGTCCTCCACTTCCATGTTCTTGACGGCTTCGCGCGCCATCGCAGCAAAGTCGATGCGACGCAGTACGACCACGTACACCGTGAGCTTAACCACCTCCATGAGGCAGATCGAGTACCAGAGCGCCGCGAAGCCGCCGTCGAGCACGATCGCCAGCACGTAGGCGGCCGGGAGCTCCACGAGCCACGTCGCGAGCGTACTGGTCCACGCCGTGACGTGCACCTGGCCCATAGCCGCCAGGATCGAAGCGAAGACCATCTCGGTGGCCTCCACCATGAACGCGACTACAAAGATTGGCAGCACCGCAGCACACACGTTTAACAAGTCGCCGTCGTCCGTGTACAGCCGGAACACGTCGGCGCGGAACAGAAGCGTGACCAGCGCCAGCAGCGTCACAGTCACGACGGTGCAGCCAAATCCGAGGACGCTCAGCGTCTTGGCCGCCTGCGGACGGTTCGCGCCCAGCAGGTTGGACACGCGGATCTGCGTACCCGATCCGAAGCCCCAGAAGAGCGCCCAGAGCAGCCGCCAGAAGCCCGAGACGATGGCATTGGCCGCGATGATGTCCGCGCCCAGCCACGCCGCCATGAGGGAAAGCGCCGAGGACGCGACGTTCGACACGAGGCTGTTGACGGCTGCAGGTGCGGAATTCCGGTAGAACACGCTCATGCGCTCCCGCGTGAACTCGCGGAAGTCCCAGCCGCTCCACGCCTGCAGGTGCATCTTCCTGTACACGACGCAGTACCAGACCAACGCGGTCGGTTGGAACCAGGAGGCCACGACCGTCGCCAGCGCGGAGCCGTCAAAGCCCAGACCCGTCCAGCCGAACGCTCCGTAGATGAAGAAGTAGTTGGCTGCGATGGACACGAGCATGGACAACGTCCCCACCACTGTAGTCGGCATCATAACCCCCATGGCTTGGAAGTACAAACGCAAGCAGACGTACACCAAGTTGGGCCAGATGGAGAACATCAAGATACGTGAGAAGCGGATACCAAGGCGAATCACCTCTGCGTCGTCCGTCGACGCCTGCAGGCCGAACTCCACGAACCAGTAGTACAGCATCAGAGCGGGCGTGCACAGCGTCACAAGGGTTAACCCCATTTGCAGCCAAATGCCCGTCAGTTTGCCATTGCCAGCGCCCCACGCCTGTCCGCAGAGCGTCACGATGGCAGACATGCTGGACCACACTGTCAGCAGCGGAATGGTAGTCCAAACGGACGCCAAGGAAGCTGCAGCCAGCTCCGTCGTGCCCAAATGCCCCAGGAAAGCATAGTCGATCGAGTACAGAGCGATACGCGCGAAGGTAGCGAGAGAAACTTGCAGAGCGATGGAAGACAAGCCCAGGAACTCCTTCTTCACGTCCACGGGCGGCTCCGTGGCGACTGTAGTCGGTAGAAGCGGAGATTTCTCACTTGGCACTTCCAGGGGCGCCATTTTGAAGGTTTAAGCGGCGGTCCAAAGGGAGAATGACGTACGGTCTACAAATGGTGGAGACCAACTACGTCAGTCGAACAGATCATGAGGGACTCATCTCCTGATGGCCAAACACAGTCCCGCATTGAGTTTCTTTGATGTCTGGGTAGTGTTGAAAATGGACTGTAACAAAAATGTAGTTAGTATCAGTTATGTATCGGTTAAAAGGGGTATTGAACTATAACCGATATGTACTCAGTTTATAGTCCACAAATCAGTTTCTGAGGACAAACAAATAATGCCGCCGCATCATCTTGCTCAGAAGATCCTCGTTGTCTTCGTGGACGGAGAGGGAGACGTCGCCTCGCCTGTGTTCGACGATGTAGCTGCACGCGGCTGCAGTGGCTTCCTGGTGCTGTCAGATCCGAAGGAGAGTGACTTGGCGGCGCTGCTGGGCGTGCAAGGGGAAGAAGGTCTAATTGCGTGAGTGAAAAGTATCTATTTTGGGAAATATGTGCGTGGACTAAACATTGTGTCGTTATCAGATACCCGAAGATGCCCATTTCTTTCTACAGCGCATCTGATTCCGCTCTTCAACTTGCCAAGAGTGCTGGAGTGCAGTCGGTGCACAAAGAATCAGAAGAGACCAAGACTCAGATCGTGTCATTGCTGGCAGACCCAGAGATCCCCAAGGCGTTGGCCTTCGTATACATACCGCTGGCCAATGAATCGCTGTCTGAAGGCCATTGGGTGACGTCGTTAGTGTCGGAACTGGCTGAGCAGCACCAAGAGGACGGCAGCAGCAAAGTCTTTGTGTCCATTGTCAAGACTGCCAGCCAGAGAGTGACGGAGCCATCGGAACCTCACCCTCTTCGACCTCAGCAGAGCTACAACAAATGGGACCACAAGTACCCAGAACTCGGCTCGGAAGCTCGACGCCGCCTTGTTGTCACCAGTTTGTACCAGGATCAGACACGTCGTGACTCGGTGCAGACGTTTAACGAAGCAGAAGTTGACAGCCTTGGGGGATATGGAGCGATGGACGCTCGTGTCTTCATGAAGGAGATGGCGTTCCGTCTCGGGTGTGCGCCGAAATATGGCGCATGAGCTTCTGCTGCGGCACATGGGCGAGACATATCATGTGTGCTGAACGGAAGAGTTTTTCTAGTACTTCGAAGTACGTGACGTAAGACTGCCTCAAGTGACCATTTTTGTCGTGTATAGTCTTGTCGACGAACTGTCCGTTTTAGCGGGGGTTTCGGTGGGTTTAAAGTTGATGAGCTTATCAACTTCTTGAAGAAGTCTTCAAGGAGTTGTAACATGGCTACAGCGAACAGTCTCGTACATTCCTGGGCAGGTGCTATCTCATCGTAAAAAAATAAAAAAAAATGGTTGCCCGAAAACGAAAGATGCTTGCTTTTGCTTTGGCTCGGAGTATTAAGTTTGAAGCCACCTTTTTAAGATCAAATATGCCATTCAGTTTGCCAACTTGCCCTAAGGACTGAGGATGCTTTGGCGCGTTTCGACGCGCGTCAAGTGCCTAAGCTCAAGTGCAATTTACGTCGAGTTTCGACCAGCAAGGCGGCGAATCGCTGGCGATACATCCTGTCGCCATCAACTTCGTATCCATGACGGCGTCACTGACGCTGCCATGCCATGGCCCCTGGCGGTAGAGCGGACGAGACACCCGTAGGGCCTCAAAAGGTCTGATTTTGTGACTCTAATCAGTACTACACTGTAGCCTCCCTCTGCTCAGTCGAGTCAACTGCAGTCTGCAGCATGTCTTGCAAGCGAAAATTCCCAAGGAAATTGTGTGCGAAGCGCTAGGAGACAAACCAACAGGAGTAAGACAAACGAGTGGCTATGATAAACGAAAACCATTTTTTCATCCATTTTTTTCATTCACAGGAGATCTTTCCGGATGGGTTGAGAGCGGCTGAACGAGGATTCACTACGTACATGTATTAATACATGACATGAGTACATTGCACTACAAGTAGTCTTGGTCGTCATCAAGTTTTCCAACAGGTGGTGGAGTCAAGAGGCCAGCAGTCGACACTCTGTGGTTAAGAACACCCTTCGCTAGGGAGCAATCGGTGCTTTGCAATGGATTCATGGCAAGTCACTCAAGATGCTTAGCCACGTAACACTAGGCAATCGCTATGTACTGCATTTCCACAGTCTCTGTAAGTCGAGAAGTAATACTGTACAGTTCTCGAAACGATTGATCGTCAAAAATCACTCGTCAAACGAGGCAGTAGCACCTTTTGAAAGGCTAGAAAACCCTTCGCCAGTAAGCCACTAGGGTCGAGTCGCCACCTTTCTCCGTGGATGTTGATCAGTTCATTCTGCAATTCGCTTCTACGGTCGCAAGAACCCCCCCGACGCTTTCGGTTTCCGATGGATCTCGCGCTCACAGCCGTCGAGGGTCTCCGCCAGATCTACGAGTTGGTCGACGCCATCCGTCGCCAACGCTCGCAAAACCGCAAGACGTACATGCGGATGATGCAGATCTACGTCGAGTTACAGTCGGAACCTGTTCGAGCCAACCCAACGCTGCGACGCAGTCAAGCGATCGAGAAATTCGCGTATGCAGTCACCATTTTCTACCAGCACCTGCAGAAATACCACGACATGCATCGAGTCGTGCGGATCTTCAAGTGGGCCAAGATGGAGGACAGTCGACTCGAAGTCGTCGAGGAGGTCGACAAACTCTTCCAGATGCTCAACCTCGCGACGACCGTGACGGTCATGGAGGGGCACGCTGCTGCGGCCTCAAACGCTTCGAGACTGTTCGCCAAGCTCGAGGACATGCACAGTGAGATCCGACTCACGCACGACCAGATCCACGCAGCGCTTCTGGCCGACAAGCAGCAATTCCGAGTGGTGGAGAAACAGGACGTTGTGGGACGTGGTCTCAACCGTCAAGTTCCGCTGAAGATCTATGGACGAGCTGTGCTGGACAAGAAGTTGTCGATGAGGGACGAGAGCGACTTGGAGGAGCCGGAGGATGAGTTGAAGCCTGAAGAGAAGACGCCGGTGGGGTCTGAGGATTGTGCTGCTGAAGCGTGGATCGGCCCCAAGACGTTGCCGCTTATTAAGAAGATCGAGTTGGCGGAGCTCAAACAGCAGGCTGTGAACGAGGAGGAAGAGGAGAAGGAACCGTCGGAAGCTTTAAACACTACCGACGAGGAAGAAGTTGTGGAGGAGAAGGCACAACAGGAGCAGGAAGAACCAATCGAACAGGAGCCTGACCAACAGCTCGCTGTTGATTTAGAGGTGGAGGATGAAGAGAAGGAGCAGGGCGAGCAGGAGCCTGTGGTTTTAAACACTGCTGGCAAGGAAGAAGGTGTGGAGGAGAAGGAGCCCCAAGAGAAGGAGCAAGTAACTGGTCAGGGGCAGACGCAAAGTGACCAGCAGTCTGTGACGGCACAGCACGCTGTCGGCTATGTGGTGGAGAATCAACAACAGGAAGAAGAAAAGGAGATCGATTCGGAGGTTCTGGTACCAACGGAGGATCAGCAACAAGAAGAGGACGAAGAGAAGATCGAGCTACTGGCACAAGTGGAGATGAAGGAGATCGATCTGGAGCTTGAGTCGGTTCACAATGACGTGGGTGAGGTGGTAGTGGTGGAAGATCAACAAGAAGAAGACGAAGAGAAGATCGATCCACTGGCACATATGGAGGAGAAGGACACAGTCGACCCGACTCTTTCCCCTCAGCTCAGTTCCTCCTCTCTTCTGGAGGATTCTTCCGTTCCGCGTCTCATCAAACTCTTGGGGTCCGGAGAAGCAACAGCTAAAGAAACGGAACAAGCTCTGCTGGATCTCATCGGCAAGTGTGTCTCCAACAGCAATCGCGTCCAAGTGTACAAGACCAAGGGGATTCCAGTGCTTCGGGACGTCATACGCACCAGTGAGAGCTGCTTAGCGCAACTGTACGCGCTTCACTGCTTAAGTTGGTTCACCTTCTCCTTCTCTAAAGTACGAGAAGCCGAGTTCGAGGAGCTCCAGGGCTGTGTACGAGAGCCAACGCACTCGGAGACGCTCTCGCTGCTGCACGAGCTTCAGTACGGCAACGAACAGGAGAAAGAAGTCGCAGCGCTGCAATGTTCGTGCTTGGCGACTCGAGGTGATGGAGAAACTCTACGTCGTGTTGGGGTTTTCCCTCTACTAATTGATCTGCTGACGAACGGCACTGCCAACCAGAAGCTGTGGGCTACTGAAGCCCTGGTGACTCTGGCCAGTGACAGTGACGAAAGCTGTGTGTCAATCACTCGTGAAGGAGCCATCCCACCTCTCGTAGCTCTTCTGCGGTCAGGAACGGACATGCAGAAGCAGGAAGCCGCATACGCTCTGGGCAATTTGGCTGCGAACAATGCGCAGACTCGCGCTAAAATCGCTCGAGAAGGCGCAATTCCCCCCATGGTGGAGTTCGTCAAAGCTGTGGCTGATGCGCAGAACCAGTGGGCAGTGTACGCGCTGGGCTTCCTCTCGTTGAATAATGAAGAGAACCGTGTGCTGATCGCTCAAGAAGGCGCGATTCCTCCTCTTGTGGCGCTCTTGAAGACGGGAACGCGAGCGCAGAAGCAGTGGAGCGCGTACACCCTCGGAAACCTCGCGTACAGCGATGCAAACCGCGTGGAAATCACGAAGCAAGAGGCCATCGGTCCGCTGATTGAACTCCTTCGGTCGGGAACGGCCATGCAGAAGCAGCGGGCAGCCTTTGCGTTGGGAAATCTAGCGTGTGATAACGATGTCGGGTCCGACTTCGACGACGCTATCCTGCCTTTGGTCGATCTCGTTCGTGTGGGCTCCGACACACAGAAGGAGGACGCAGCATACACTTTGGGCAATTTGGCTGCCAATAATGAAGGGAGACGCGTGGAGATCGGACGCAGAGGCGCCATCGCGCCGCTGGTGACGCTCCTGAAATCTGGTAATGACGACCAGAAGCAATGGGCCGCGTTCGCGCTGAAATGCTTGTCGCACAACAATGACGAAAACCGTATGGCGATTGTTGAGGAAGGAGCTATTCCTCCACTTACTGCTCTTGTAGAAGGAGGAACCGACGATCAGAAGGAACAAGCTGCTCATGCACTGAAACATCTCACTGAAGAAGCTCGGTATGCCTTCAGTGCGGAGCGAATCATGATGCCGTTGATGGGCTATCTGCGAGCTGGAGTTGCCTCTCAAAACGCGAATGTGGCTGCGGCTATAAACTCACTGGGAACTGTGCGCGAGGGAGTGATGCCACTTTTTCACAAGTTTGTGAAGCCAGACTCGGAAGTGCAGAGGAAGTCGGCGCCAGCTCATGCCGAAGCAGGCAAAAAGAAGAGCTTGTTGGCTGACGCGTGGTAACTTTGCATCGTTGTACTTTTTCCTGTCTACTATGAGCATACTTACTGTAAGATCCTCCTTTTAAATTCATGTTATTAAAATGCCCATAACTGTGCATTGTCTTCTTCTTTTTCAATTTACAAAACTTCTCTCGTGCTTCATACATCCGAGTTGATTCGAACGTCAAGCGCCGCAGATGTGTCTCCAGTCCTGAAAAGTTCAACGCTGCGGCCTCTTGGATGTTGAAAACTGGGTGTCTCGACGTCCAAAGCACCTTTGGCCTCGAAGTCCAAATTTACTCGGAAATTAAGTTTTCCGGAAGGAAGAAGAGAACCACGTTTGTCAAGACGCCAGAGCTCAACTTCACTCCAACGGCTCTGCGATGAAGGACTAGCAGGTCAGCTGGCAACTGGACGGGTTCGGCCCACAAGTAACCTCCGGTTCTGGCCTAGCGGTTGTAGTGTAGAAATAGGAGGAGTTCCTTGCCATTCACGATCTCAACTCGTCGGACTCGAGCAGCTCAACCACGGCCAGGAACTCCAAACGCTCGGCACTCGCCAAGCTCGGCGCCGCTAGCGTAGCATATTTTAGACCCACCACACCACTCCCTAGGCTGCCTCAGCTCGACTCACAACGTGAGACTCGCCGAGGCTTGCCTTCGATAACCAAGAACGAACTGCTTTGCCCCCAAACTGGTTCTCGTATGACAAAGATGGAAACCAGAGATCCCCAAGGCGCTGGATTTCCGCTGGCCAATGAACCCCTGTCTGAAGGCCATTGGGTGATGTCATTAATGTCAGAACTAGCTGAGCAGCAAAAGAGGACGGCAGCAGCAAACTCTTTGTGACCATTGTCAAGACTGCGAGCCAGAGAGTGACGGATCCATCGGAACTTCATCCTCTTCGACCTCAGCAGAGCTACAGCAAAATTTGTTGACCCAGAACTCGGCTCGGAAGCTCGACGCCGGATTGTTTTCACCAGTTTGTACCAGGATCAGACACCGAGGTTGACAGCTGTGTAGGATTTCATGAAGGAGATGGCGTTCCGTCTTGGGTGTGGCGTGAAAGGCTCCAAAATTAGAAAACTTAGCCAGTACGCGTGCTTACAAGCTCATTAAGACACTACCCCAACTTGAAGTGGCGTTAGCAGCTCATTTGCGTCAAGAACAAGCGGCGATAAACTGTCAGTTGCCGCACTGACAGATGATGAAACTCGATCTCTCTGAAACAATATCTGTGCCTGTGATGCCCCGGGAAGATTGTATTTCTCGGCAGACTGAGCAAAATATCGTGCTACGTAGAATGGTCCCAGGAGTTTTGGATTGAAATTCTGTTTTGTTTTCGCCAGAGCTACACTCACTTAGTCGAGTTTCGACACGCACCAAGTACCTAAGCTCAAGAGCGATCCGATCGGCAAGGTGGCGAATCGCCACTCCTGTCCGACAGGCTGTCGCCATCAACTTTGTATCCGTGTCATGGCGGTCGGCGGACGAGACGCCTGTAGGTCTTCAAAAGGTATTTTTTATTCTGCTGCTCTTTTACATGTAGTATCCGTCGAAGCCGCAAGCCTGCCAGTGACAAACAAATGGCCATGACAAACGAGTACAGATTCCGCCCTCCACGTAGTCTGGCTATAACCTCTACCAGTTTTATAAGATAAATTCATAGAGGTCAAACTGTGAAGCGGAAAAATTGACCTCGCAGTTCGAACTGCGAGGGCCTTGGTTTCTCCAGCGGTACATGTAATTACGGCAGTGCAGTGCAGGACACTCTGCAGAGTTTGTGACGATCGCTCTCTTATGCTTTTAAGCTAGTTAGCCAGCGCCCATATCTTCCGCTTCCAGGGAAAAAGAGTATATCTAGCACAGTGGGCAAAGACTGTTTCCTCAAAAGCTTGCGAGAAAAACCGCTAGCGATATCATTGGGGAAGAGCCAGCCATTACGAACTCCGCGTATGGAGACGATAGCTTGATAAGGATGTCAAAGGTGACGTCCATGAGGCTTGCTCTTTTGAATGCGCTGTGACCTTGCGACCTCTTATACTACATATCCTATTAAAGTAGAGAGAGTGGAACCTCGGACGGAATGGAGGGCGGAATCTGTACCCTTTTTCCATCCAGTTTTTCGCCCATGGTACACTCAGGATCGAGATCCTTCCGGTTGGGTCGGGAGCAGCTGAACTTGAGCCGGAAGCCCTCCCGGAGCCTCTGGGCCAGAGGGCACAAGTTCGCCGCTGTAGTCGTCATCAAAATTTCCAGCAGTCAAATGCCGACACACTGGGCAATTGAAGCACAGGAAGAGCATGACGGTCGGGAAGTAGTACGTGTAACATGTACCGACTTGTTTCAAACGATTGAATGTTCGTCGGACGAGACAGCACGCTAGAAACCCCCTCGCCATCTTTCTCCGTGTTCATTCTTCAATTCGTTTCCACCGCAACAACTCCCCACCGCCTCTGGTTTCCGATGGATCTCGTGCTCACAGCCGTCGAGGGTCTTCGTCAGATCTACGAGTTGGTCGACGCCATCCGTCGCCAGCGCTCGCAAAACCGCGAAACGTACATGCGGATGATGCAGATCTACGTCGAGTTGCAGACGGAATCTGTTCGAGCCAACCCAACGCTGCGACGCAGTCAAGCGATCGAGAAGTTCGCGGTTGCAGTCAACCTGTTCTCGAGACACCTGAATAAATACAACGACATGCATCGAGTCGTGCGGATCTTCAAGTGGGCCAAGATGGAGGACAGTCGACTCGAAGTCGTCGAGGAGGTCGACAGCCTCTTCCAGATGCTCAACCTCGCGACGACCGTGGTGGTCATGGAGGGACAAGCTGCAGCGGCCTCGAACTCTGCGAGGCTCTTCGCCAAGCTCAAGGTCATGCACAGCGAGATCCGACTCACGCACGGCCAGATCCTTGCGGCGCTTCAAGCCGACAAGCAGCGAGCACAAGTCATGGAGAGGCAGGACGCCGTTGAACGGGGCCTCACTCGTCACGCTCCGATACCGAAAAGCTATGGACGAGCTTTGCCCGACAAAATAAGGGGCGAGGATTTGGAGGAAACGGAGGTTGAATCTGAGCCTGAAGACAATACGCCAGTGGGGTCCGAGGAGAGTGCGGCTGAAGCGTGGATCGGCCCCGTGGCGTTTCCCATTATTAAGAATATAGAGTTGGTGGAACTGAAGCAGCAGGCTGCAAGCGAAGAAGTGAAGGAACCGTCTGAAGTTTTAAACACTGTCGGCAAGGAAGAAGTTATGGAGGAGAAGGAGCAACCAGAAGAGGAAGAACCAATCGAACCGGAGTCTGCGCAACAGCTCACTGTCGATTTCAGTGAAGATAAGGAACAAACCGCCCAGAAACCTGTCCCGGAGCAACGCGTTATCGATTGTGCGGTGGAGAATCAACAGCAGCAAGAAGAAAAGAACATCGATTTCGAGTTAGAGTCAGTGGAAAATGGTGTTATCCATGATACAATGGTAGCGGCAGAGGATGGAGGGGACGAAGAGAAGATCGATCCCCTGGCACAGATGGAGGAGAAGGACACAGTCGACCCGACTCTTTCTCCTCAGCTCAGTTCCTCCTCTCTTCTGGAGGATTCTTCCGTTCCGCGTCTCATCAAACTCTTGGGGTCCGGAGAAGCAACAGCTAAAGAAACGGAACAAGCTCTGCTGGATCTCATCGGCAAGTGTGTCTCCAACAGCAATCGCGTCCAAGTGTACAAGACCAAGGGGATTCCAGTGCTTCGGGACGTCATACGCACCAGTGAGAGCTGCTTAGCGCAACTGTACGCGCTTCACTGCTTAAGTTGGTTCACCTTCTCCTTCTCTAAAGTACGAGAAGCCGAGTTCGAGGAGCTCCAGGGCTGTGTACGAGAGCCAACGCACTCGGAGACGCTCTCGCTGCTGCACGAGCTTCAGTACGGCAACGAACAGGAGAAAGAAGTCGCAGCGCTGCAATGTTCGTGCTTGGCGACTCGAGGTGATGGAGAAACTCTACGTCGTGTTGGGGTTTTCCCTCTACTAATTGATCTGCTGACGAACGGCACTGCCAACCAGAAGCTGTGGGCTACTGAAGCCCTGGTGACTCTGGCCAGTGACAGTGACGAAAGCTGTGTGTCAATCACTCGTGAAGGAGCCATCCCACCTCTCGTAGCTCTTCTGCGGTCAGGAACGGACATGCAGAAGCAGGAAGCCGCATACGCTCTGGGCAATTTGGCTGCGAACAATGCGCAGACTCGCGCTAAAATCGCTCGAGAAGGCGCAATTCCCCCCATGGTGGAGTTCGTCAAAGCTGTGGCTGATGCGCAGAACCAGTGGGCAGTGTACGCGCTGGGCTTCCTCTCGTTGAATAATGAAGAGAACCGTGTGCTGATCGCTCAAGAAGGCGCGATTCCTCCTCTTGTGGCGCTCTTGAAGACGGGAACGCGAGCGCAGAAGCAGTGGAGCGCGTACACCCTCGGAAACCTCGCGTACAGCGATGCAAACCGCGTGGAAATCACGAAGCAAGAGGCCATCGGTCCGCTGATTGAACTCCTTCGGTCGGGAACGGCCATGCAGAAGCAGCGGGCAGCCTTTGCGTTGGGAAATCTAGCGTGTGATAACGATGTCGGGTCCGACTTCGACGACGCTATCCTGCCTTTGGTCGATCTCGTTCGTGTGGGCTCCGACACACAGAAGGAGGACGCAGCATACACTTTGGGCAATTTGGCTGCCAATAATGAAGGGAGACGCGTGGAGATCGGACGCAGAGGCGCCATCGCGCCGCTGGTGACGCTCCTGAAATCTGGTAATGACGACCAGAAGCAATGGGCCGCGTTCGCGCTGAAATGCTTGTCGCACAACAATGACGAAAACCGTATGGCGATTGTTGAGGAAGGAGCTATTCCTCCACTTACTGCTCTTGTAGAAGGAGGAACCGACGATCAGAAGGAACAAGCTGCTCATGCACTGAAACATCTCACTGAAGAAGCTCGGTATGCCTTCAGTGCGGAGCGAATCATGATGCCGTTGATGGGCTATCTGCGAGCTGGAGTTGCCTCTCAAAACGCGAATGTGGCTGCGGCTATAAACTCACTGGGAACTGTGCGCGAGGGAGTGATGCCACTTTTTCACAAGTTTGTGAAGCCAGACTCGGAAGTGCAGAGGAAGTCGGCGCCAGCTCATGCCGAAGCAGGCAAAAGAAGAGCTTGTTGGCTGACGCGTGGTAACTTTGCATCGTTGTACTTTTTCCTGTCTACTATGAGCATACTTACTGTAAGATCCTCCTTTTAAATTCATGTTATTAAAATGCCCATAACTGTGCATTGTCTTCTTCTTTTTCAATTTACAAAACTTCTCTCGTGCTTCATACATCCGAGTTGATTCGAACGTCAAGCGCCGCAGATGTGTCTCCAGTCCTGAAAAGTTCAACGCTGCGGCCTCTTGGATGTTGAAAACTGGGTGTCTCGACGTCCAAAGCACCTTTGGCCTCGAAGTCCAAATTTACTCGGAAATTAAGTTTTCCGGAAGGAAGAAGAGAACCACGTTTGTCAAGACGCCAGAGCTCAACTTCACTCCAACGGCTCTGCGATGAAGGACTAGCAGGTCAGCTGGCAACTGGACGGGTTCGGCCCACAAGTAACCTCCGGTTCTGGCCTAGCGGTTGTAGTGTAGAAATAGGAGGAGTTCCTTGCCATTCACGATCTCAACTCGTCGGACTCGAGCAGCTCAACCACGGCCAGGAACTCCAAACGCTCGGCACTCGCCAAGCTCGGCGCCGCTAGCGTAGCATATTTTAGACCCACCACACCACTCCTAGGCTGCCTCAGCTCGACTCACAACGTGAGACTCGCCGAGGCTTGCCTTCGATAACCAAGAACGAACTGCTTTGCCCCCAAACTGGTTCTCGTATGACAAAGATGGAAACCAGAGATCCCCAAGGCGCTGGATTTCCGCTGGCCAATGAACCCCTGTCTGAAGGCCATTGGGTGATGTCATTAATGTCAGAACTAGCTGAGCAGCAAAAGAGGACGGCAGCAGCAAACTCTTTGTGACCATTGTCAAGACTGCGAGCCAGAGAGTGACGGATCCATCGGAACTTCATCCTCTTCGACCTCAGCAGAGCTACAGCAAAATTTGTTGACCCAGAACTCGGCTCGGAAGCTCGACGCCGGATTGTTTTCACCAGTTTGTACCAGGATCAGACACCGAGGTTGACAGCTGTGTAGGATTTCATGAAGGAGATGGCGTTCCGTCTTGGGTGTGGCGTGAAAGGCTCCAAAATTAGAAAACTTAGCCAGTACGCGTGCTTACAAGCTCATTAAGACACTACCCCAACTTGAAGTGGCGTTAGCAGCTCATTTGCGTCAAGAACAAGCGGCGATAAACTGTCAGTTGCCGCACTGACAGATGATGAAACTCGATCTCTCTGAAACAATATCTGTGCCTGTGATGCCCCGGGAAGATTGTATTTCTCGGCAGACTGAGCAAAATATCGTGCTACGTAGAATGGTCCCAGGAGTTTTGGATTGAAATTCTGTTTTGTTTTCGCCAGAGCTACACTCACTTAGTCGAGTTTCGACACGCACCAAGTACCTAAGCTCAAGAGCGATCCGATCGGCAAGGTGGCGAATCGCCACTCCTGTCCGACAGGCTGTCGCCATCAACTTTGTATCCGTGTCATGGCGGTCGGCGGACGAGACGCCTGTAGGTCTTCAAAAGGTATTTTTTATTCTGCTGCTCTTTTACATGTAGTATCCGTCGAAGCCGCAAGCCTGCCAGTGACAAACAAATGGCCATGACAAACGAGTACAGATTCCGCCCTCCACGTAGTCTGGCTATAACCTCTACCAGTTTTATAAGATAAATTCATAGAGGTCAAACTGTGAAGCGGAAAAATTGACCTCGCAGTTCGAACTGCGAGGGCCTTGGTTTCTCCAGCGGTACATGTAATTACGGCAGTGCAGTGCAGGACACTCTGCAGAGTTTGTGACGATCGCTCTCTTATGCTTTTAAGCTAGTTAGCCAGCGCCCATATCTTCCGCTTCCAGGGAAAAAGAGTATATCTAGCACAGTGGGCAAAGACTGTTTCCTCAAAAGCTTGCGAGAAAAACCGCTAGCGATATCATTGGGGAAGAGCCAGCCATTACGAACTCCGCGTATGGAGACGATAGCTTGATAAGGATGTCAAAGGTGACGTCCATGAGGCTTGCTCTTTTGAATGCGCTGTGACCTTGCGACCTCTTATACTACATATCCTATTAAAGTAGAGAGAGTGGAACCTCGGACGGAATGGAGGGCGGAATCTGTACCCTTTTTCCATCCAGTTTTTCGCCCATGGTACACTCAGGATCGAGATCCTTCCGGTTGGGTCGGGAGCAGCTGAACTTGAGCCGGAAGCCCTCCCGGAGCCTCTGGGCCAGAGGGCACAAGTTCGCCGCTGTAGTCGTCATCAAAATTTCCAGCAGTCAAATGCCGACACACTGGGCAATTGAAGCACAGGAAGAGCATGACGGTCGGGAAGTAGTACGTGTAACATGTACCGACTTGTTTCAAACGATTGAATGTTCGTCGGACGAGACAGCACGCTAGAAACCCCCTCGCCATCTTTCTCCGTGTTCATTCTTCAATTCGTTTCCACCGCAACAACTCCCCACCGCCTCTGGTTTCCGATGGATCTCGTGCTCACAGCCGTCGAGGGTCTTCGTCAGATCTACGAGTTGGTCGACGCCATCCGTCGCCAGCGCTCGCAAAACCGCGAAACGTACATGCGGATGATGCAGATCTACGTCGAGTTGCAGACGGAATCTGTTCGAGCCAACCCAACGCTGCGACGCAGTCAAGCGATCGAGAAGTTCGCGGTTGCAGTCAACCTGTTCTCGAGACACCTGAATAAATACAACGACATGCATCGAGTCGTGCGGATCTTCAAGTGGGCCAAGATGGAGGACAGTCGACTCGAAGTCGTCGAGGAGGTCGACAGCCTCTTCCAGATGCTCAACCTCGCGACGACCGTGGTGGTCATGGAGGGACAAGCTGCAGCGGCCTCGAACTCTGCGAGGCTCTTCGCCAAGCTCAAGGTCATGCACAGCGAGATCCGACTCACGCACGGCCAGATCCTTGCGGCGCTTCAAGCCGACAAGCAGCGAGCACAAGTCATGGAGAGGCAGGACGCCGTTGAACGGGGCCTCACTCGTCACGCTCCGATACCGAAAAGCTATGGACGAGCTTTGCCCGACAAAATAAGGGGCGAGGATTTGGAGGAAACGGAGGTTGAATCTGAGCCTGAAGACAATACGCCAGTGGGGTCCGAGGAGAGTGCGGCTGAAGCGTGGATCGGCCCCGTGGCGTTTCCCATTATTAAGAATATAGAGTTGGTGGAACTGAAGCAGCAGGCTGCAAGCGAAGAAGTGAAGGAACCGTCTGAAGTTTTAAACACTGTCGGCAAGGAAGAAGTTATGGAGGAGAAGGAGCAACCAGAAGAGGAAGAACCAATCGAACCGGAGTCTGCGCAACAGCTCACTGTCGATTTCAGTGAAGATAAGGAACAAACCGCCCAGAAACCTGTCCCGGAGCAACGCGTTATCGATTGTGCGGTGGAGAATCAACAGCAGCAAGAAGAAAAGAACATCGATTTCGAGTTAGAGTCAGTGGAAAATGGTGTTATCCATGATACAATGGTAGCGGCAGAGGATGGAGGGGACGAAGAGAAGATCGATCCCCTGGCACAGATGGAGGAGAAGGACACAGTCGACCCGACTCTTTCTCCTCAGCTCAGTTCCTCCTCTCTTCTGGAGGATTCTTCCGTTCCGCGTCTCATCAAACTCTTGGGGTCCGGAGAAGCAACAGCTAAAGAAACGGAACAAGCTCTGCTGGATCTCATCGGCAAGTGTGTCTCCAACAGCAATCGCGTCCAAGTGTACAAGACCAAGGGGATTCCAGTGCTTCGGGACGTCATACGCACCAGTGAGAGCTGCTTAGCGCAACTGTACGCGCTTCACTGCTTAAGTTGGTTCACCTTCTCCTTCTCTAAAGTACGAGAAGCCGAGTTCGAGGAGCTCCAGGGCTGTGTACGAGAGCCAACGCACTCGGAGACGCTCTCGCTGCTGCACGAGCTTCAGTACGGCAACGAACAGGAGAAAGAAGTCGCAGCGCTGCAATGTTCGTGCTTGGCGACTCGAGGTGATGGAGAAACTCTACGTCGTGTTGGGGTTTTCCCTCTACTAATTGATCTGCTGACGAACGGCACTGCCAACCAGAAGCTGTGGGCTACTGAAGCCCTGGTGACTCTGGCCAGTGACAGTGACGAAAGCTGTGTGTCAATCACTCGTGAAGGAGCCATCCCACCTCTCGTAGCTCTTCTGCGGTCAGGAACGGACATGCAGAAGCAGGAAGCCGCATACGCTCTGGGCAATTTGGCTGCGAACAATGCGCAGACTCGCGCTAAAATCGCTCGAGAAGGCGCAATTCCCCCCATGGTGGAGTTCGTCAAAGCTGTGGCTGATGCGCAGAACCAGTGGGCAGTGTACGCGCTGGGCTTCCTCTCGTTGAATAATGAAGAGAACCGTGTGCTGATCGCTCAAGAAGGCGCGATTCCTCCTCTTGTGGCGCTCTTGAAGACGGGAACGCGAGCGCAGAAGCAGTGGAGCGCGTACACCCTCGGAAACCTCGCGTACAGCGATGCAAACCGCGTGGAAATCACGAAGCAAGAGGCCATCGGTCCGCTGATTGAACTCCTTCGGTCGGGAACGGCCATGCAGAAGCAGCGGGCAGCCTTTGCGTTGGGAAATCTAGCGTGTGATAACGATGTCGGGTCCGACTTCGACGACGCTATCCTGCCTTTGGTCGATCTCGTTCGTGTGGGCTCCGACACACAGAAGGAGGACGCAGCATACACTTTGGGCAATTTGGCTGCCAATAATGAAGGGAGACGCGTGGAGATCGGACGCAGAGGCGCCATCGCGCCGCTGGTGACGCTCCTGAAATCTGGTAATGACGACCAGAAGCAATGGGCCGCGTTCGCGCTGAAATGCTTGTCGCACAACAATGACGAAAACCGTATGGCGATTGTTGAGGAAGGAGCTATTCCTCCACTTACTGCTCTTGTAGAAGGAGGAACCGACGATCAGAAGGAACAAGCTGCTCATGCACTGAAACATCTCACTGAAGAAGCTCGGTATGCCTTCAGTGCGGAGCGAATCATGATGCCGTTGATGGGCTATCTGCGAGCTGGAGTTGCCTCTCAAAACGCGAATGTGGCTGCGGCTATAAACTCACTGGGAACTGTGCGCGAGGGAGTGATGCCACTTTTTCACAAGTTTGTGAAGCCAGACTCGGAAGTGCAGAGGAAGTCGGCGCCAGCTCATGCCGAAGCAGGCAAAAAGAAGAGCTTGTTGGCTGACGCGTGGTAACTTTGCATCGTTGTACTTTTTCCTGTCTACTATGAGCATACTTACTGTAAGATCCTCCTTTTAAATTCATGTTATTAAAATGCCCATAACTGTGCATTGTCTTCTTCTTTTTCAATTTACAAAACTTCTCTCGTGCTTCATACATCCGAGTTGATTCGAACGTCAAGCGCCGCAGATGTGTCTCCAGTCCTGAAAAGTTCAACGCTGCGGCCTCTTGGATGTTGAAAACTGGGTGTCTCGACGTCCAAAGCACCTTTGGCCTCGAAGTCCAAATTTACTCGGAAATTAAGTTTTCCGGAAGGAAGAAGAGAACCACGTTTGTCAAGACGCCAGAGCTCAACTTCACTCCAACGGCTCTGCGATGAAGGACTAGCAGGTCAGCTGGCAACTGGACGGGTTCGGCCCACAAGTAACCTCCGGTTCTGGCCTAGCGGTTGTAGTGTAGAAATAGGAGGAGTTCCTTGCCATTCACGATCTCAACTCGTCGGACTCGAGCAGCTCAACCACGGCCAGGAACTCCAAACGCTCGGCACTCGCCAAGCTCGGCGCCGCTAGCGTAGCATATTTTAGACCCACCACACCACTCCTAGGCTGCCTCAGCTCGACTCACAACGTGAGACTCGCCGAGGCTTGCCTTCGATAACCAAGAACGAACTGCTTTGCCCCCAAACTGGTTCTCGTATGACAAAGATGGAAACCAGAGATCCCCAAGGCGCTGGATTTCCGCTGGCCAATGAACCCCTGTCTGAAGGCCATTGGGTGATGTCATTAATGTCAGAACTAGCTGAGCAGCAAAAGAGGACGGCAGCAGCAAACTCTTTGTGACCATTGTCAAGACTGCGAGCCAGAGAGTGACGGATCCATCGGAACTTCATCCTCTTCGACCTCAGCAGAGCTACAGCAAAATTTGTTGACCCAGAACTCGGCTCGGAAGCTCGACGCCGGATTGTTTTCACCAGTTTGTACCAGGATCAGACACCGAGGTTGACAGCTGTGTAGGATTTCATGAAGGAGATGGCGTTCCGTCTTGGGTGTGGCGTGAAAGGCTCCAAAATTAGAAAACTTAGCCAGTACGCGTGCTTACAAGCTCATTAAGACACTACCCCAACTTGAAGTGGCGTTAGCAGCTCATTTGCGTCAAGAACAAGCGGCGATAAACTGTCAGTTGCCGCACTGACAGATGATGAAACTCGATCTCTCTGAAACAATATCTGTGCCTGTGATGCCCCGGGAAGATTGTATTTCTCGGCAGACTGAGCAAAATATCGTGCTACGTAGAATGGTCCCAGGAGTTTTGGATTGAAATTCTGTTTTGTTTTCGCCAGAGCTACACTCACTTAGTCGAGTTTCGACACGCACCAAGTACCTAAGCTCAAGAGCGATCCGATCGGCAAGGTGGCGAATCGCCACTCCTGTCCGACAGGCTGTCGCCATCAACTTTGTATCCGTGTCATGGCGGTCGGCGGACGAGACGCCTGTAGGTCTTCAAAAGGTATTTTTTATTCTGCTGCTCTTTTACATGTAGTATCCGTCGAAGCCGCAAGCCTGCCAGTGACAAACAAATGGCCATGACAAACGAGTACAGATTCCGCCCTCCACGTAGTCTGGCTATAACCTCTACCAGTTTTATAAGATAAATTCATAGAGGTCAAACTGTGAAGCGGAAAAATTGACCTCGCAGTTCGAACTGCGAGGGCCTTGGTTTCTCCAGCGGTACATGTAATTACGGCAGTGCAGTGCAGGACACTCTGCAGAGTTTGTGACGATCGCTCTCTTATGCTTTTAAGCTAGTTAGCCAGCGCCCATATCTTCCGCTTCCAGGGAAAAAGAGTATATCTAGCACAGTGGGCAAAGACTGTTTCCTCAAAAGCTTGCGAGAAAAACCGCTAGCGATATCATTGGGGAAGAGCCAGCCATTACGAACTCCGCGTATGGAGACGATAGCTTGATAAGGATGTCAAAGGTGACGTCCATGAGGCTTGCTCTTTTGAATGCGCTGTGACCTTGCGACCTCTTATACTACATATCCTATTAAAGTAGAGAGAGTGGAACCTCGGACGGAATGGAGGGCGGAATCTGTACCCTTTTTCCATCCAGTTTTTCGCCCATGGTACACTCAGGATCGAGATCCTTCCGGTTGGGTCGGGAGCAGCTGAACTTGAGCCGGAAGCCCTCCCGGAGCCTCTGGGCCAGAGGGCACAAGTTCGCCGCTGTAGTCGTCATCAAAATTTCCAGCAGTCAAATGCCGACACACTGGGCAATTGAAGCACAGGAAGAGCATGACGGTCGGGAAGTAGTACGTGTAACATGTACCGACTTGTTTCAAACGATTGAATGTTCGTCGGACGAGACAGCACGCTAGAAACCCCCTCGCCATCTTTCTCCGTGTTCATTCTTCAATTCGTTTCCACCGCAACAACTCCCCACCGCCTCTGGTTTCCGATGGATCTCGTGCTCACAGCCGTCGAGGGTCTTCGTCAGATCTACGAGTTGGTCGACGCCATCCGTCGCCAGCGCTCGCAAAACCGCGAAACGTACATGCGGATGATGCAGATCTACGTCGAGTTGCAGACGGAATCTGTTCGAGCCAACCCAACGCTGCGACGCAGTCAAGCGATCGAGAAGTTCGCGGTTGCAGTCAACCTGTTCTCGAGACACCTGAATAAATACAACGACATGCATCGAGTCGTGCGGATCTTCAAGTGGGCCAAGATGGAGGACAGTCGACTCGAAGTCGTCGAGGAGGTCGACAGCCTCTTCCAGATGCTCAACCTCGCGACGACCGTGGTGGTCATGGAGGGACAAGCTGCAGCGGCCTCGAACTCTGCGAGGCTCTTCGCCAAGCTCAAGGTCATGCACAGCGAGATCCGACTCACGCACGGCCAGATCCTTGCGGCGCTTCAAGCCGACAAGCAGCGAGCACAAGTCATGGAGAGGCAGGACGCCGTTGAACGGGGCCTCACTCGTCACGCTCCGATACCGAAAAGCTATGGACGAGCTTTGCCCGACAAAATAAGGGGCGAGGATTTGGAGGAAACGGAGGTTGAATCTGAGCCTGAAGACAATACGCCAGTGGGGTCCGAGGAGAGTGCGGCTGAAGCGTGGATCGGCCCCGTGGCGTTTCCCATTATTAAGAATATAGAGTTGGTGGAACTGAAGCAGCAGGCTGCAAGCGAAGAAGTGAAGGAACCGTCTGAAGTTTTAAACACTGTCGGCAAGGAAGAAGTTATGGAGGAGAAGGAGCAACCAGAAGAGGAAGAACCAATCGAACCGGAGTCTGCGCAACAGCTCACTGTCGATTTCAGTGAAGATAAGGAACAAACCGCCCAGAAACCTGTCCCGGAGCAACGCGTTATCGATTGTGCGGTGGAGAATCAACAGCAGCAAGAAGAAAAGAACATCGATTTCGAGTTAGAGTCAGTGGAAAATGGTGTTATCCATGATACAATGGTAGCGGCAGAGGATGGAGGGGACGAAGAGAAGATCGATCCCCTGGCACAGATGGAGGAGAAGGACACAGTCGACCCGACTCTTTCTCCTCAGCTCAGTTCCTCCTCTCTTCTGGAGGATTCTTCCGTTCCGCGTCTCATCAAACTCTTGGGGTCCGGAGAAGCAACAGCTAAAGAAACGGAACAAGCTCTGCTGGATCTCATCGGCAAGTGTGTCTCCAACAGCAATCGCGTCCAAGTGTACAAGACCAAGGGGATTCCAGTGCTTCGGGACGTCATACGCACCAGTGAGAGCTGCTTAGCGCAACTGTACGCGCTTCACTGCTTAAGTTGGTTCACCTTCTCCTTCTCTAAAGTACGAGAAGCCGAGTTCGAGGAGCTCCAGGGCTGTGTACGAGAGCCAACGCACTCGGAGACGCTCTCGCTGCTGCACGAGCTTCAGTACGGCAACGAACAGGAGAAAGAAGTCGCAGCGCTGCAATGTTCGTGCTTGGCGACTCGAGGTGATGGAGAAACTCTACGTCGTGTTGGGGTTTTCCCTCTACTAATTGATCTGCTGACGAACGGCACTGCCAACCAGAAGCTGTGGGCTACTGAAGCCCTGGTGACTCTGGCCAGTGACAGTGACGAAAGCTGTGTGTCAATCACTCGTGAAGGAGCCATCCCACCTCTCGTAGCTCTTCTGCGGTCAGGAACGGACATGCAGAAGCAGGAAGCCGCATACGCTCTGGGCAATTTGGCTGCGAACAATGCGCAGACTCGCGCTAAAATCGCTCGAGAAGGCGCAATTCCCCCCATGGTGGAGTTCGTCAAAGCTGTGGCTGATGCGCAGAACCAGTGGGCAGTGTACGCGCTGGGCTTCCTCTCGTTGAATAATGAAGAGAACCGTGTGCTGATCGCTCAAGAAGGCGCGATTCCTCCTCTTGTGGCGCTCTTGAAGACGGGAACGCGAGCGCAGAAGCAGTGGAGCGCGTACACCCTCGGAAACCTCGCGTACAGCGATGCAAACCGCGTGGAAATCACGAAGCAAGAGGCCATCGGTCCGCTGATTGAACTCCTTCGGTCGGGAACGGCCATGCAGAAGCAGCGGGCAGCCTTTGCGTTGGGAAATCTAGCGTGTGATAACGATGTCGGGTCCGACTTCGACGACGCTATCCTGCCTTTGGTCGATCTCGTTCGTGTGGGCTCCGACACACAGAAGGAGGACGCAGCATACACTTTGGGCAATTTGGCTGCCAATAATGAAGGGAGACGCGTGGAGATCGGACGCAGAGGCGCCATCGCGCCGCTGGTGACGCTCCTGAAATCTGGTAATGACGACCAGAAGCAATGGGCCGCGTTCGCGCTGAAATGCTTGTCGCACAACAATGACGAAAACCGTATGGCGATTGTTGAGGAAGGAGCTATTCCTCCACTTACTGCTCTTGTAGAAGGAGGAACCGACGATCAGAAGGAACAAGCTGCTCATGCACTGAAACATCTCACTGAAGAAGCTCGGTATGCCTTCAGTGCGGAGCGAATCATGATGCCGTTGATGGGCTATCTGCGAGCTGGAGTTGCCTCTCAAAACGCGAATGTGGCTGCGGCTATAAACTCACTGGGAACTGTGCGCGAGGGAGTGATGCCACTTTTTCACAAGTTTGTGAAGCCAGACTCGGAAGTGCAGAGGAAGTCGGCGCCAGCTCATGCCGAAGCAGGCAAAAAGAAGAGCTTGTTGGCTGACGCGTGGTAACTTTGCATCGTTGTACTTTTTCCTGTCTACTATGAGCATACTTACTGTAAGATCCTCCTTTTAAATTCATGTTATTAAAATGCCCATAACTGTGCATTGTCTTCTTCTTTTTCAATTTACAAAACTTCTCTCGTGCTTCATACATCCGAGTTGATTCGAACGTCAAGCGCCGCAGATGTGTCTCCAGTCCTGAAAAGTTCAACGCTGCGGCCTCTTGGATGTTGAAAACTGGGTGTCTCGACGTCCAAAGCACCTTTGGCCTCGAAGTCCAAATTTACTCGGAAATTAAGTTTTCCGGAAGGAAGAAGAGAACCACGTTTGTCAAGACGCCAGAGCTCAACTTCACTCCAACGGCTCTGCGATGAAGGACTAGCAGGTCAGCTGGCAACTGGACGGGTTCGGCCCACAAGTAACCTCCGGTTCTGGCCTAGCGGTTGTAGTGTAGAAATAGGAGGAGTTCCTTGCCATTCACGATCTCAACTCGTCGGACTCGAGCAGCTCAACCACGGCCAGGAACTCCAAACGCTCGGCACTCGCCAAGCTCGGCGCCGCTAGCGTAGCATATTTTAGACCCACCACACCACTCCTAGGCTGCCTCAGCTCGACTCACAACGTGAGACTCGCCGAGGCTTGCCTTCGATAACCAAGAACGAACTGCTTTGCCCCCAAACTGGTTCTCGTATGACAAAGATGGAAACCAGAGATCCCCAAGGCGCTGGATTTCCGCTGGCCAATGAACCCCTGTCTGAAGGCCATTGGGTGATGTCATTAATGTCAGAACTAGCTGAGCAGCAAAAGAGGACGGCAGCAGCAAACTCTTTGTGACCATTGTCAAGACTGCGAGCCAGAGAGTGACGGATCCATCGGAACTTCATCCTCTTCGACCTCAGCAGAGCTACAGCAAAATTTGTTGACCCAGAACTCGGCTCGGAAGCTCGACGCCGGATTGTTTTCACCAGTTTGTACCAGGATCAGACACCGAGGTTGACAGCTGTGTAGGATTTCATGAAGGAGATGGCGTTCCGTCTTGGGTGTGGCGTGAAAGGCTCCAAAATTAGAAAACTTAGCCAGTACGCGTGCTTACAAGCTCATTAAGACACTACCCCAACTTGAAGTGGCGTTAGCAGCTCATTTGCGTCAAGAACAAGCGGCGATAAACTGTCAGTTGCCGCACTGACAGATGATGAAACTCGATCTCTCTGAAACAATATCTGTGCCTGTGATGCCCCGGGAAGATTGTATTTCTCGGCAGACTGAGCAAAATATCGTGCTACGTAGAATGGTCCCAGGAGTTTTGGATTGAAATTCTGTTTTGTTTTCGCCAGAGCTACACTCACTTAGTCGAGTTTCGACACGCACCAAGTACCTAAGCTCAAGAGCGATCCGATCGGCAAGGTGGCGAATCGCCACTCCTGTCCGACAGGCTGTCGCCATCAACTTTGTATCCGTGTCATGGCGGTCGGCGGACGAGACGCCTGTAGGTCTTCAAAAGGTATTTTTTATTCTGCTGCTCTTTTACATGTAGTATCCGTCGAAGCCGCAAGCCTGCCAGTGACAAACAAATGGCCATGACAAACGAGTACAGATTCCGCCCTCCACGTAGTCTGGCTATAACCTCTACCAGTTTTATAAGATAAATTCATAGAGGTCAAACTGTGAAGCGGAAAAATTGACCTCGCAGTTCGAACTGCGAGGGCCTTGGTTTCTCCAGCGGTACATGTAATTACGGCAGTGCAGTGCAGGACACTCTGCAGAGTTTGTGACGATCGCTCTCTTATGCTTTTAAGCTAGTTAGCCAGCGCCCATATCTTCCGCTTCCAGGGAAAAAGAGTATATCTAGCACAGTGGGCAAAGACTGTTTCCTCAAAAGCTTGCGAGAAAAACCGCTAGCGATATCATTGGGGAAGAGCCAGCCATTACGAACTCCGCGTATGGAGACGATAGCTTGATAAGGATGTCAAAGGTGACGTCCATGAGGCTTGCTCTTTTGAATGCGCTGTGACCTTGCGACCTCTTATACTACATATCCTATTAAAGTAGAGAGAGTGGAACCTCGGACGGAATGGAGGGCGGAATCTGTACCCTTTTTCCATCCAGTTTTTCGCCCATGGTACACTCAGGATCGAGATCCTTCCGGTTGGGTCGGGAGCAGCTGAACTTGAGCCGGAAGCCCTCCCGGAGCCTCTGGGCCAGAGGGCACAAGTTCGCCGCTGTAGTCGTCATCAAAATTTCCAGCAGTCAAATGCCGACACACTGGGCAATTGAAGCACAGGAAGAGCATGACGGTCGGGAAGTAGTACGTGTAACATGTACCGACTTGTTTCAAACGATTGAATGTTCGTCGGACGAGACAGCACGCTAGAAACCCCCTCGCCATCTTTCTCCGTGTTCATTCTTCAATTCGTTTCCACCGCAACAACTCCCCACCGCCTCTGGTTTCCGATGGATCTCGTGCTCACAGCCGTCGAGGGTCTTCGTCAGATCTACGAGTTGGTCGACGCCATCCGTCGCCAGCGCTCGCAAAACCGCGAAACGTACATGCGGATGATGCAGATCTACGTCGAGTTGCAGACGGAATCTGTTCGAGCCAACCCAACGCTGCGACGCAGTCAAGCGATCGAGAAGTTCGCGGTTGCAGTCAACCTGTTCTCGAGACACCTGAATAAATACAACGACATGCATCGAGTCGTGCGGATCTTCAAGTGGGCCAAGATGGAGGACAGTCGACTCGAAGTCGTCGAGGAGGTCGACAGCCTCTTCCAGATGCTCAACCTCGCGACGACCGTGGTGGTCATGGAGGGACAAGCTGCAGCGGCCTCGAACTCTGCGAGGCTCTTCGCCAAGCTCAAGGTCATGCACAGCGAGATCCGACTCACGCACGGCCAGATCCTTGCGGCGCTTCAAGCCGACAAGCAGCGAGCACAAGTCATGGAGAGGCAGGACGCCGTTGAACGGGGCCTCACTCGTCACGCTCCGATACCGAAAAGCTATGGACGAGCTTTGCCCGACAAAATAAGGGGCGAGGATTTGGAGGAAACGGAGGTTGAATCTGAGCCTGAAGACAATACGCCAGTGGGGTCCGAGGAGAGTGCGGCTGAAGCGTGGATCGGCCCCGTGGCGTTTCCCATTATTAAGAATATAGAGTTGGTGGAACTGAAGCAGCAGGCTGCAAGCGAAGAAGTGAAGGAACCGTCTGAAGTTTTAAACACTGTCGGCAAGGAAGAAGTTATGGAGGAGAAGGAGCAACCAGAAGAGGAAGAACCAATCGAACCGGAGTCTGCGCAACAGCTCACTGTCGATTTCAGTGAAGATAAGGAACAAACCGCCCAGAAACCTGTCCCGGAGCAACGCGTTATCGATTGTGCGGTGGAGAATCAACAGCAGCAAGAAGAAAAGAACATCGATTTCGAGTTAGAGTCAGTGGAAAATGGTGTTATCCATGATACAATGGTAGCGGCAGAGGATGGAGGGGACGAAGAGAAGATCGATCCCCTGGCACAGATGGAGGAGAAGGACACAGTCGACCCGACTCTTTCTCCTCAGCTCAGTTCCTCCTCTCTTCTGGAGGATTCTTCCGTTCCGCGTCTCATCAAACTCTTGGGGTCCGGAGAAGCAACAGCTAAAGAAACGGAACAAGCTCTGCTGGATCTCATCGGCAAGTGTGTCTCCAACAGCAATCGCGTCCAAGTGTACAAGACCAAGGGGATTCCAGTGCTTCGGGACGTCATACGCACCAGTGAGAGCTGCTTAGCGCAACTGTACGCGCTTCACTGCTTAAGTTGGTTCACCTTCTCCTTCTCTAAAGTACGAGAAGCCGAGTTCGAGGAGCTCCAGGGCTGTGTACGAGAGCCAACGCACTCGGAGACGCTCTCGCTGCTGCACGAGCTTCAGTACGGCAACGAACAGGAGAAAGAAGTCGCAGCGCTGCAATGTTCGTGCTTGGCGACTCGAGGTGATGGAGAAACTCTACGTCGTGTTGGGGTTTTCCCTCTACTAATTGATCTGCTGACGAACGGCACTGCCAACCAGAAGCTGTGGGCTACTGAAGCCCTGGTGACTCTGGCCAGTGACAGTGACGAAAGCTGTGTGTCAATCACTCGTGAAGGAGCCATCCCACCTCTCGTAGCTCTTCTGCGGTCAGGAACGGACATGCAGAAGCAGGAAGCCGCATACGCTCTGGGCAATTTGGCTGCGAACAATGCGCAGACTCGCGCTAAAATCGCTCGAGAAGGCGCAATTCCCCCCATGGTGGAGTTCGTCAAAGCTGTGGCTGATGCGCAGAACCAGTGGGCAGTGTACGCGCTGGGCTTCCTCTCGTTGAATAATGAAGAGAACCGTGTGCTGATCGCTCAAGAAGGCGCGATTCCTCCTCTTGTGGCGCTCTTGAAGACGGGAACGCGAGCGCAGAAGCAGTGGAGCGCGTACACCCTCGGAAACCTCGCGTACAGCGATGCAAACCGCGTGGAAATCACGAAGCAAGAGGCCATCGGTCCGCTGATTGAACTCCTTCGGTCGGGAACGGCCATGCAGAAGCAGCGGGCAGCCTTTGCGTTGGGAAATCTAGCGTGTGATAACGATGTCGGGTCCGACTTCGACGACGCTATCCTGCCTTTGGTCGATCTCATTCATGTGGGCTCCGACACACAGAAGGAGGACGCAGCATACACTTTGGGCAATTTGGCTGCCAATAATGAAGGGAGACGCGTGGAGATCGGACGCAGAGGCGCCATCGCGCCGCTGGTGACGCTCCTGAAATCTGGTAATGACGACCAGAAGCAATGGGCCGCGTTCGCGCTGAAATGCTTGTCGCACAACAATGACGAAAACCGTATGGCGATTGTTGAGGAAGGAGCTATTCCTCCACTTACTGCTCTTGTAGAAGGAGGAACCGACGATCAGAAGGAACAAGCTGCTCATGCACTGAAACATCTCACTGAAGAAGCTCGCTCTGAGGAGCGAATCATGACGCCACTGATGGACTATCTACGAGCTGGGGTTGCCTCTCAAAACGCGAATGTGGCTGCAGCTTTAAGCTCACTGGGAACGGTGCGCGAGGGAGTGATGCCACTTTTCCACAAGCTCGTGAAGTCGGACAAAAAGACGCAGTGAGGCTCAAGATGATGCACGTATTGGCTAACCACGTGGTTCATGTAGATCTGCATTGTTGTACTTCCTGTTATTTAGTTTTCACATTGAGGTACATTGATGTCACTTAGCTTTTCTAACGACTTTACCGATGACCTTGTCGGCCGATGTCTCTAACCATCCGCCCTACAAATTGTACTTCCTGTTATGAACATATTGTAGGATCTTTTTTAAATTATTTTTTATGTTACCGTAATGTCCATAACTGTGGAATACTTTGTCATCTATTCAATTTACAAAACTGTTCTTTACTCATCAGTCGATTGTTGGGTCGATTCCAACGCAAAGCGCCGCAGATGCGTCTCCAGTCCTGAAAAGTTCAACGCTGCGATCTCCTGGATGTAGAAATTTGGGTTCCGGTACACATCTCGACGTCCAAAGCACTTTTGGTCCGCCTCAAAGTCCAAATCTACTCGGAACATCTGAATGGCGTAATTCCTCCTGGCTGATCCCTTCTGGAAGCGTATGACATGAGTCCAAATCGCAGGGTCGGCATACTTTTCCACAGAAGCGGCCTCCACATCAACTTTTTCCTGCAAACTTGCGTCTCCAGCATCATTTGTGAATTTACCCGTAAGTTTGTGCTGATTCCGGTGCATGAAGAGGATTTCTCCCTCTGGGTCATGCTGAACCATCGTCATTCCACAGAAATCGGACCGCAGCAACGTGTCGTAGATAGTGCCAGCCATTCCGGGGGGAGTCTGGATCATCGTGAACGGGACTTCTAGCTTCAGCCACGCCAATCGGAATAAGTCCTTATCGCCCCACACAAGCCTTAACGACGTGAAGAAATCTGGACGGTGGAGAGCGTAAAACTTCACGAGTTCAAGCGGAGCGGCATGTCGTCTACGGTCCACCATCAACTGGCCGCTCTCCTGCTCGAACATGTCCACAAACGGCATATCTAGCAGCTCCCACAGCATCGTATTCTCGTGAATACCGAAAATCGTGTAGTCCGGGTGCCAGAAATCCGGCCAGAAGATCGTTCCGGTCTTCATGAATTCCGGAGACTCAAACAGGTAGCTCGGGTCTCGCACTGGGACGTTATCAGCATCCAAGAACAGCAGGCGGTCGAATTTACTGTGGTAAACAGCGTGAATCTTCGCCACGAAGCGCTTGGCCTGTGGATCAGTGATCTTTTGGAACGTGATATTGGCGTAGGTCGATGCGAGGCGCCTCAGTGGATCCATCATCTTAATATCGTGCTTGATCTCGTCCCGTCGGAACCAAATCTCAATAGGCAACTGACAATTCAGCACGTCTCGAAGCGTACGAATAGTAGCATACGCACTCGCGAGGAGTTTCGGATACACCACCATGACGATACCATCGCGAGGGATTTCCTTACTTTCATCCACATTCGGCAAGGTAAATCCAGGCTTGAGCGCTTCTTGAGCTTTATTGTGCGCTTCCACTCGAAAATCCACAAATTCGAGCGCGTTTTCGCATTGGAACGACACCTGATACTTCAAACTGTTGCAATGCCTTCTCATGACTCGGAATCTCTCTCCAGTGTCGCCATCTTCCACCTCGCAGTACCCGCTTAATCCTTTGGAGATTTTCTGAGTACAATTCTGGTCGTTTTCAGGTTCTCTCGGTCCGTTTGGGCTGCAGTCGCTCGTCGCTCTCCACCCCACACACTTGAGGTTCCTCCTGCTCGTTTCTCCACTTGGGAAGTCTCGGGGTTCCGTCGAATCTTGTTCAGTTGTTGATACTACCGCCAACAAGTTCGGAATTGGGTTTTGCAGTGTTCCATCGCCTTTTCCGATCAGCGAGTCGTCCAAATGCGAGGAGAACGCCCCGATACTGCGAGCCGACCAGAACAGCGCCACTGAGGCGTAAATAACCGTTCCTAACAGCAAAACTCGACGTGGAGTTGGAGTTTTAGGCCGAGAGCTCGACACCAGCGACGGATTAGCGTCCACAACGCGTTCTCTCTGCCCGTTTTTAGCTTGGATGGAGCCGCTCGACGACATGTTGCAGCTAGAGAAAGCGGTCGAGTGAGACTAAGACGCTTCTCCTTGATATTCCTCTCTCCCCGACCAGGAAGTGCACCAGACGGTGGCGGTAGTGGCAGCAACAGCAGGCGAAAAGTCTCACACTGTCAGTTTCGGATTCTTTTGCGTCGGTTGTGCTAGTACATGAACATGGCTCGAATCATCACGTCTGAAGCGGGAAATGGCCGGTGGGTTCAGCGTCAATGAAAGGAGCACCGCATCTGGAGGCAAATGCCGCTTTGCCTTGCTGCAACTTTGTCAAGTGTTATGGTGCGCTAGGAGTGATGGTCTTTTTACCAAATTTGTGAACTGAAGAAGAAGAAAACTTTGAACCCAAAATGAAACTACCGGTACAGAACTGGAACTGAACCGATTGTGTTTTCTTCTGAAAAGAGAAGACCAAAATCTCGAATCTAGAAGAGACCAACAGTTGCAGAAGAACTTGTTTCTGGCACTGCACCGTTTACGCAACACAAGCAACATATCCGCAACATTAATTAAAAAACACAACTCTATTTCCGCAACATAATCTCAATTCCATACCGCGTCTTCAGTAATTTTCCGAATCTGAGAATTCCACGAGAGGTCGAAGACACGAGAAGTCCCAGGAGCTCCAATTCTCGCCCGCTAATGGCGTCCCGCATGGAGAACAGCGCGGCGCAGATCCCTCCCAAGTCCGCGCAGCTCTCGTCCATCCACAGCAGCGCGGAGGCGCAGCAGGAGCAGCGCTACAAGCTCTACAGCATGTGTCAACGGCACGAGCTCACGGACGTTGTGCTCCTGCTGCAACCTGAGCCGCTCCAGAGCCAAGATGAGGCCATGGACGACGTCCAAGAGGTTGCAGCTCATCGCGTGGTGCTGGCCACTGCCAGTACCTTCTTCCACGCGCTGTTTACCAGTGGAATGAAGGAGTCTCGAGAGATTTCGCCCCAAATTCCGATTCCAGGGGTCCCCGTTGCAGCCTTTAAAGAACTTTTGAGATACATGTACGTAGGGGAGTTAAGAGTGTCAGGAGATACGATTCTGTCCGTTCTCCATGCTGCCAATCGACTGGAGCTGCAGGAAGTTGTGGAGATCTGCTGCAAGCAGTTGATGCTGGAACTGAACGTGAATAACTGCGTGGACATCTACATGTGCTGTGAACAACTCCAGATGCGAGCGGCGTGCAGATTGCTGGCTCAAGCGGCTCGAGCTATGATTGATACGTACTTTTGTGACGTGTATCGGAGTGAAGCATTCAAGAATTTGTCTCTGGATGCGGTGATGAGGGTTTTACGCCATAAAGAGAGTTACAGGAACGGAGTGGACGTGACGACGGACGATGCAGCTGTGACCGCGTGGATGTTGCATGATCCGATGAAGAGACAGAAAGAATTGTCCGAAGTCTTACAGTCGCCTATGAGTGATAGTGGCGATGAGACGGCGCAGGTGATCTTAAGTCGACGGAACAGTGACAGTGCTATGGTGAACAGCAAGGAGAGATTGTCGCCGGTAGCAGCAGAAGAAACCCTTGATGTGGATGCAGTGAATACGCTGGCGAGTGAGATTGAGGACAATGTTAAGCACCAGCTGACACCAACCATTTTCGTTATTGGAGGTTTTAACAACCCTGGTGCACTCAATACGGTGGAGTATCTGGACTTCCACCGAAGGGAATGGTATCCTGCGGCCCCAATGGCGATACGACGTTCGTATAGTGGCGTTGCTGTGACGAGAGAAAACAGAATTTACGTTATGGGAGGCACTAGCAGCAGTTCCCACCACCATAAAACTATGGAGATGTACGATCCCGAGGCGAATGTCTGGACGTCGATGCCTTCGATGAAGAATGCGCGCAGTTACCTTGGAGCGACGGTTGTGGACGACTTCATTTACGCGGTGGGGGGATTTAATGGGCAAGCGCATCTGTCGTCCGTGGAGCGCTTTGATCTGAAGACTCAGCAATGGGAGGACATGCCTCCTCTGTCGACTGGACGCAGTGGATTGGCTGTTGTTGCGCTGAACGGACTTGTGTATGCTATTGGCGGCTACGACGGCCGGAAACACTTGAAAAGTGTGGAGGTTTTTGACCCACAGACTAACCAGTGGTCCTCTGCAGTCAGTATGCGGTACACGCGCAATGGCCCAGCGGCGGTGGTGCAGGAGCACAGTAACAGTATTTTAGTTTTCGGTGGAGAGTCTCGTCATGGAGCAAGAATGAACACGAGCGAGCGACTGGACTTGAATAGCGGCACGTGGAGTGATGTGGACGCGTTCGCAGATTGTCGTAGCGGTCACGTGGCGTTCAGCTTCTTGAGCGAGTCCTTCCTGTTTTGCTTGGGGGGATCTAACAAGAAAGACGAGTATCTCGACACTGTGCACCGATACGACTTTTTGTCCAAACAGTGGACTCTTCACTCTCAAATGCGCGCCCAACGCTGTGGACTGAACGTCGCAGTGGTAAGGGCATCTCCGTATGCGGAATGTTTTGTGGCACAGAAGCAGAGAGAACAGCAAATGTACAAACCATCATCCCTCTTCGGTCGAAAGAATTGCCAGGGAATGGTCTATGCTCAGGGAGCCTGATCTTCAAGAATGTACTTCAAATATTGTATTTTAATATTTACTTCGAAGTAGTCGATAATTTCTATCTCAACTTGAAAGTGGCAGTGAACAGTGATGTCAGAATCACAGTGGGTCTTTTAGCTGCTGTAATAATTCCCCTTTAAGTCGAAGCTAATCTCTTGTGCTCTCAACTTGGTAACCTTGTCAAAATCTACTTTGAAAAAGCTATCAGTACGTTTCTAACGGGTCATTCGTAATCTCTGTACTACATCAAGTAAGTAGATTTTGTTCGAGTAATACAAAGATTACAAGTGAGGGAGTGGCGATGGTTTATCGATGGTGCAATTTGAGGTTTTGCTTTCAACACGTCCCCTTGTGAAAACAAGGTTTTGCTCAAAAGTTAATTTCCAAATCTACCATAAGTCTTGTCCAGCTTCAACACCCAATGCGTCTCCCGTGGATTCTGCTGGTGCTCTTCATCGCCCTTTTAGTCGGCGTCGTGATCCTGGCCGACATCAACGCTGCCAAACCGTCCGATTTCACGACGTTGACGCGCGTTCTCGCCACAGACGACAACGCTCACCAGAGTAAACCACAACTGCGAAAGGCTGATGACAATGGAGGCGATCCCGCTGAGGAAAGATTGATCATCGTCGGCACAATTCGGAACAAGTTGCGTGGTATTATCGCCCGCATCAAGCAAGGTTGTCGCGGCTTCAAGACCCAAGTAAACAATGCTAAGAATGACGATTGGCTCTTGTACAACGCCAGAGTGTAATGCTAGTGCATGGTACAATGAGGGGCAGGAACGTGAACAAGCACTAAATTAATTCACAGGATGTTTCTTGTGTCCCGTGTTTGAGGTTGATGCTATCTGCCTGAAGCCCCATCCGTCTGACAAGATAGTACTTAGTATTTCTTTAGACAAATCCACCTTAAGCAGAGAATAATGCGTCACCGTGCCATCCAGCATCGTATTCCTTTTGTTCCAGCACACCAAACAAAAGTGGTGTGAAGAGTAATAAGATGTTCGTTATAACGGAGAATTTACGTCATGGCAGGAATTCCAACCGCCATTAAACCATGAAGGTGTCCACTTTTATCTAACAGTGAAAACAAACAATGGATATTGGACTGAAGGTTGCCGTCTCCATATGCGGAATGTTTTGTGGCCCAAAAGCAGAGAGAACAGCAAATGTACAAACCGTTCTCCTTCTTCAGTCGAACGAATTGTCAGGGAATCGTCTACGCGACGAGCCTGATCTGCAAGAATGCACTTCAAATATTGTATTTTAACTTTCTAATCGAGAACTACAATGACATGTTCGTGTGCTGGTGTGGAAAGATGCAGTTCTGCTCTTGCAGATCGTTTTGCAACAATCTTAGCACAGTCAAGTTGGTCATAAGAAAGTCATTACTAAGTATTCTGTATCTCCTGCTGAAGAATTCGCCGTATAACGTTTTTAGTTCGCGTGAACTGTAACCAGCCCTCTGGCATTCGTAGATATCGAGCGTGAGTATTCCGCAACATCCAAAATGCTGTCAGTTTAAAAACCAACTTTCAAGAGCTCGCTGTTGACTGCAGCCACTTTTCACTTTCACTGGTGTACAAATCATTTCCTTTTTGTGGAGCTAATCTTACATGCACGCAACCTCGTAACCTTGGCAAAATCAGGGTACAGTACATGTGTCGTAAATATAAAAAAATTGGTAAATACTGCGAAGAACCTCGAAGTACCCACTACATTACATGTAGTACATGTACATGTACGTACTTCGAAGTAACAGTACTGTATAAACTCTATTTGTTGGAATAACAAAGGACTGTTAGTTCTTTTTCAAACTTCGAAGTACGATAATTCAAAGCTTATACTGCCCGAAGTCCCAAAAGATACATACAAAATTTCTGTTAGGAGTGGAGCGATGGTCTTTATCTATGATACCATTTAAAGCTTTGCTTTTCACGCGTCCTAGTATCAACAAGGCTTCGGATACAAACTCACTTCCAAATCTACCCTCTCCTGCTCAAGTCTTCAACACCCAAGTTTGCAATGCGTTATTCGTGGTTTCTGGTGCTTTTCGCCGTCATTTTAGTCGACGTCGTGGTCCCGGCCGACATCAACGCTGCCAAACCGTCTGATTTCACGACGTTGACACGCGATCTCGCCACAGACGACAACGCTCTTCAAAGTAAACCGCTTCTTCGAAAGGCTGATAGCAACAGAAGCGACTCCGCTGACGTTACCGAGAGATTAATGCTCGTTGGTACGATTCGGAACAAGTTGCGTAGTATAATTGCTCGCATCAAACAGTCTTATCGCGACTTCAAGAGTGACGTCAACAATGGCTACATTGACAACTGGATCCTGTTCGGCGCCGTCATGAGACGATGAACTCCAAATTGCAGTGATGTAGCAGTGAGGCGTGTAATGAGTACGAACGTGCACAAACAATATATTGATTCACTGGGGCATCATTTGTTTCTTGTGTTCAACGTCACGCCGTGTACCAGCAGTGAAGCGCTTCCGTCTGACAAGATACTTCGTAGATTGTTTCTTTAAACGGATCCCCCGTAAGCAGACAGCAAGGCGTCACCGTGGAATTGGCGCCATCCAGCCACGAGCTCATCGTATTCCTTTGGGTGGTTGCGGTTGAACGCAACCGGATCCTGCACAACGTTAACAACAGACAGAATTAGAAAAGATGCACCCAACAGGAACAACAAAATGAGCTGCGTACCTCAGCAAAGCAAACAAAAACGGTGTGGAGAGCCGCAATAATAACGTGTGCCAGGATCAGAGCCATGCTGAGTCCGACCATGAACCCAATAAGGGCCATTGTTCCGTACACGCCCGAACGAGAACCCAAAGCCATGAACCACTCCACCGGCGATAGACGCACCATCAGGAGTCCAACACAGCACGTGACGATACCAACTCCCATAGCACCGAACGACAGAGCACCCGACGTCAAATCATCGTTAATCACGGCCGTCCAGCCGCGGTTGTTGAACAGATCCATGACAGCCTTGCCACTCGTACGGAACGAGTAGCCGTACACACCGACGTAGACGTAGGCCCACTGGTTGACATACTCCATGACATTCGCCAAACAGCTGAGAATACATTCCGCCATGCAAGCCAGACACGCGAGGCCTCCGTTGTTCTCCTCACTTGCACGACGCTTGGCCATGTCTGCCATGGTCCTCAATGCCTGAAGCACGGCAACAATCAAGGAGCCGAAGCAGATGGAGCCAAAGCTCGTCGTCACGGAGCGGTAGAGCGCTCCGACCGTCGCCTTCTGCGCATTAGGCTGGTACCACCACGTCGCGACCACACCTGCCGTCGTGCAGGTCAAGATGTTCTGTAGCACTTGCTGCCCCCAGTAGACACTCACCAGCATGTAGAACAGCGCGGCATAAGCTGGAAGTCCCACACAAAGTCCTCCATGGCTGTGTCCTCGACTGGCGAGATCAATTTCTCGGTCGCAATCTGGATCAGCCTCCACGAACAATTGGTGCATGCCTAAGCTGGCAACGCCCCACAGAGCCATCCAGGCCAGTTGCTGTAACACCAGCACGAAAGCCACCACAAACACGGCCGAATGTTGCTTTAAACCTGCACAAGCCGCCTTCAAATTGGCCGAAGCGAAGCCAATCCGGTTCTGGACTGCGTAAATGTACCAGACGTTAATTGCTGCCATGACTAAAAAGACCAGAGCAGCCCAGACGTTGACAGAAAAAGTAGAGACGGCGAACACCAGCACCATCCCCACATTGAGCCAAAGAGCCACTCGGATCATAGAGGAAGCGTAGACCATGAGCAGTTTAATCCACGCTAAAGACAGCACTGTACCCACTACACAGAGCAGTCCGATCATCGTCCAGGCGACGGAATGGCCTTGAGGGATACGACCATCACTCCTGTTTTTGCCCATTTCATCTTTTAAGGCAGGCACACCTTTCCAAAAAGCCAAAATCGCCAAAATGACCACATTGGCTAAAAAGACCACGGCGAAAAATAGGTCGTTGCATTTCGACGCGGGGGCTTCAAGGCGCAGACTGTGCACGGCGCTGGAGGGCGGCGAGCGACGCTCCTTGCCGCCGCTTGGGCTCATGAGCATCGGGTCTGTCTCGCTCACAGGCGCGTACATGGCTTCAGAGTCCGAGTCCGAGTCGGAGGCGATTAATGGGGCGGAAGCAGCGAACGTCTTGGAATTAGGGAGTGTCCTATAGTTTTAGGACTTCAGTAGGGTTTTTCTTTTTTTCTCTTCCAGAATCTTCCGATGGTGAAAATGTAGCCATGTTGATGTGGTGCACATCGTGTTATGCAGGATTATGATTGGCTATATTTCACCAGCGAGTCTCAGTAGGAAGATGGCGGATATGAGGCCGCTGGGGCCGACGAAAGGTGCGTTCAGGGACTGTGGAGGCGTGTAATAAGGGTGATAACGGTGTGGTGTATGCTCTAGTGACGCTGCAGTTCGTGGCGGTGGGCAGTGCGCCGCTTATGAAGCGGACCAAGTTCACAGTCAGCGGCCACGACCAGCTCAGTGTCGTGTACAAGTTTCTGAGGAAGCAATTGCGACTCAAAGACACGGAATCGCTGGTATAATGACCCTTTTTGAGTCTTATTTGTGTATCTTTTTACTAAGGATATATGGGTAGTTTGTGTATTGCAACAGTTCATTTGCGCCGTCACCGGATCAGCGGCTGAGCTCGTTGTTTGAAGTAAGAAGAAACTTGTAACTATTTGGTAATGGCGTTGTATTGATTGTGTGATGTGGTGGGTGGCAGAGTTTCCAAGTTGGCGACGTGCTGGTGCTCAACTACAGTCTGACTCAAGCGTGGGGGTAACAAAATACGAAATTGTGATTGTGAAAATGTAATTTATTTTTATAGCTTTCTGTGTGGAAAGAAGACTGCAGCAGGAGTGAACTGGTAGATTATACGGATCCAACGAGAGCTTCAACCTCAGCACGAGAAGCTTCGTGACGTTGCTGGAGCTGCAATAGCTCTGCATTGAGCTCGTCTTCGTCCGAGTCGTCATCAAGGACAACATGTGGGTTCTTCGACTTGGGGATCTGTGTGGGTGGGACGCGCGAGTTGATTGTGGGTATCTCTCCTTCAGCCGAGTCCGATCTCTGGGATAGGCGTGGCTTTGGCACTCGCTTAGCGAAAGCAAGCCCCTTCTCTCGAGTCGACTTTGGCTTAGAGCTCGCTGTCGACTCTTTTGTCCCTTCAGCAGGTTTCTTTGACTGAGCGTTTCTGTTGATCACCCGCAGGTTTTGGGAGAAAGCTTTGATGCGTTCCTTCTTCGCACGCATCTCCACCAGCTCGTCACTGTTCAGATCAGGCTGAAGCTTTCCCAGCTCGTAGTACCCGTCAGGCTTCTCTTTCTTGTACTGGGATAGCTTGCAAGGCTCATACTGGATGGGTCGAGCCTTGCGACTGAAGGCGAGCTGATCCTGCTCGGTGACGACGCGACTCTCGTTGATTTCTCTTGGTGATCGACACTCTTTTGGGGGATTTTGGATTGATGGGCTCTTGGTGTTGCGGTCGGGAGATCTGATCGAGAGGGTTTGGCGCGGAGGCTGGACGTCTGGATAGTCGTCGCGAACGTGACCTGGCATCCGAGTTGGTTCGTAGTATTCGTACTCTGATGCACCACGAGCGCTCTTGGACTGGTAGCTGTTTGCTTTTCCTCTGGGAGACACGACTGGAGGTTCTTGAGGTGGAATTTTTGTTGGAGAGCGCTGAGTTTGAATCGGTGGAGGAGCAGCTTGGGTAGCTGCAGTTCGACCTTGATCGCGGACTTGGACTTTCGTTGGCTGTCGTAACATGGTCTGGCCTTCGTGGTGGGGGTTGTTATTTCCCACCGCACGTTGTTGCGGTGCCTTTTGCTGTTGCTGCTGTGGCTGAGATCTTCGCTTTGGCGGCCCGACGCGAATCTCTTCGCTTCCATCTGCCTTCTTCAAGTGACCCTGAGCCGTCACGGTCGCGATTTTTCCCTGGAATCGATCGAGGAAGCTCATCGTGTCGCTAGTCTGTGAAAAAAAACTTTTGGCTATGGACTAACGGACGAACCATGGTGCTTGAAATAGCCGACAGAGCCACCTATTTTAGAAATTAAAAACAGTGTTTGTTTTCAGACAATAAGGCACCTTATGCCGCAGCATTATGGTAGTCTTCAAGGTCGTGGGCCACCTTGATTCTGGTTTTCGGAATAGCTTGCGCTCAAAGTTGTATACTGGTACATGCAGAGTATGTAGTATTGGTCATGGACCAATGGTCGAGACTTTTGGGTAGAGGTCATGTTGACGTCGCGGAGACCTCCATCCTTGGGCTTTGTAATATAGCTGTCGCAGTGAAGTACCTCGGCTTATCCGTATCTCTTTACCTGCGAATGGCTGCAACTCGAACGTGATCCAACGCGTAAGATGATTCATGTACATGTACATGTGCATGTGCATGTACGAGGAGTCTGCATACTGGTACGCGGCACCTATCACTCAAAGCCGAATGAGACTTTTTCAATGAGAAGTGAAGCGTACAGCCAAAATGTTGGACCAAAAGTTTAAAGAATACCGAAGGACTAAAAGATGTTTGATGGCCCATCCGGTGCAAACGACAGCAAAAGACTGTGTGTTCGTCGGTCGTTTTGATTGTATAGCAGGACCGTCTTTTAACTCTAATTTGTAGGTTACACTTCGACGACGACTTCTGTAGGCTGTACTGTAGTGCATGCACTGATACTGGTCGATCACAAGGTCATGTACGACGCTGGCACTCTGGACATCAACGTGCGCGAACGACAGTACATGTACATATATGCTGTACAATGTACTGTACAGTGTACATCATGTGCAGTACTTCTACCTTTGGCCTTCCAAGATGTACTAACGTACATAAAGCGATTTTTTAGTACATGTACACCCTGCTCCATGTACATGTATTTGCTTATTACATGTAGTAGTGCATATATTCCCAATGTTACAATGTATCTGCTCACTGACAAAGGACACTGCAGGTCAATCTACAATCGATTACGTTGTACGCTATCCAATGTGTACTTCGAAGTATGAAGGTACCGAGTGGTTTTACGGAAAGATCGGCAGCAACTATATGAAGTACCGTGGTACGATTTAGTCTCAAGATAGCAGATCATGCTTTGCCGGTAGACGAGGTTTCTCTATCTGCACAGACTCTGTGTCAGAGGGCTCTGTACATGTATTGGTCTCAGCAGTTCACTTTGAAACTTGCGCCTTGGACCTCGTACTTCTCTACGGATTAAATCATGCGGTTGTTGCTGTGGGTCCTCCTGCTGACATTAGTCGCCTTTGTTTCAAGCATCAACGCGGAATTGGCCATCGACTCCAAGGTGACTCAGGTTTCCGAGGAGGAGATCGATGCTTTGACCCGTCTACTCGCCGTCGACAACAGCGATTCCGCCAAGCGATTTCTGCGAGGTGATGCCAAGGATTTGACTGCAGCTGACGACGATTCCAAAGAGCTCGGCGCTGAAGATGAAGAGCGAGGTCTCATTCCGTCCAAGCTCACTAATTTGATCGGCAAGGTGAAGACTGGCTGGGCGAACTGGAAGGCAAATGCTGTGGAGAAGGCTTTCAAGCACATGATGAACAACAATGAAACACCAACGACACTTGCCAAGCGGCTGAACATTGGGGGCGCCACGGAAGCGAGACACGAGAGGCTGTACGAGCAGTTTACTGCTTGGTGGATCAACTATCACACTGTTGCTGGAACTTAGACGGCAAAGATGTCAACACGCGGAAATTCATGTACTACAAAAAGAACTGTAATGGCGCAAATACTACTTTTTCAGTAGATGAACAACAAAAAACTAGGCGTACAACGTTTGTAGACATTGTTACCCGCTATCTAAGTATTAATACTCGAAGTCTGAAGAAAGCTAAAGCAAAAATTCTCTTTTTCATGTTACTTCTGAAGTAGCAACGATAAACCTCATATTTGTCATAAAATTGAAATATGACGCATAATAGTTTCAATTTTTGGCGGGAGACAGTCCTAAAAAGCCGCAAAGAGTCGTAATGGCGTCCACTGCCGCTTACACTTCCTGGCTCAGTCAGCGCGAGCACAAGATCTACAGGCCGCCTGCACGTTCCTCGCTATCACATGCCGCTCCAGTCACCCCATCAGCTTCTAAGACACAGCCCAAGGCCGACGCAACCCAGCAGCAGAATGACTACAAAACAGCTTCGTCCATTTTGCTCTCGACTGAGATGGAGGAGGGCCCAAGAAAGAGACCTGGATCAACTGCCTCAAAGCTGGTAGCACTACGGTCCATTAAGCGTCGCCTAGCGGAAAGTACCAGGAAGAAGCGGCGGCGTGAAGACGCTAGCAATGTTAATTCTCGAGCCATGACTCGATCCACAAGCTCTGAACAGCAGAACCAGAGTAACAACTGTCCCGTGCTACTGGAAGAGTCGAACTACTGGCTAACCGTGCAGAAATTCTCTCAGTTTTAAGAAAAATAATCGATAAACTCGAGTATACTACAGCACGATACTACTTAGGCCCTTCGAGTTGTGGTGCATTTGGATTTAACGTGCGTAATGCGAACCTGATGCTAGTTTCGTAACGTCCGTTGTTGAGAAGGAAATCTACTACTCCAGGAGTGCTAGTGAAATACATGTAGCGTTGAAGAAACTCAATTCATTCGGAATACATTACCATGAAACGGTATTGTTTAAAACAAAATGAGGTATCAACTAAATGCAATGATTGTATTGTTAGTAAAATAGTGCAATTATTGTTTTTAAACAAATTAGAAACTCATTACAAATTTTAAAATAGCTAGCCGAAAAGACCAGAAATGGCGACCTCCGCGTACCAGTTATGGCTCGAGAAGCGTGAGTTCAAGGCCCCACATCCGCCCCCTAGTGCCGCAACCACGTCCACAGCCGCCATATCTCTCGCTACGTCGAAGGAATCACTTCAAGGCGCCTCCAGTTCCTCTCAAGATGCTTGTGAGGGCCCTCAAACGCATTCATCCAAGTTTCACGCTGTTTCTGGCGCGGAAACGACCCAAGTGACGGTCAAATCTGTTGCCAGGCCTTCTGCAACGAAGAAGCGAGCCAGGAGCTGGCTCAGCAGCGAGGGAGAAGCAGCAGACGAACAGAGGCCACGTGACGCGAAAGTTGCTGGAATTGATTATGTTGCTGGAAGTAAAGTTGCTGGATCGAAGCGAGTGCGTACGAGCAAGGAGCTCATGAACGCCACGACGATCAAGTTGGCGAGTGCAGCGAAGGTTTTGCGACAATCATCAGCTAAGAGAGGTGTGGAGAGAGAGGTGTGGGCTGGGAGAGTTGATCGGGAACCTAAAGTTGCTGCAAGAGTGGACAGTGATGCTAGCACTGCGAAGAGGGTCAAGAGCTCCTCGGTGTTGCTGAAGCAGTTGGTTGACACAAATAGGAATGAAGTGGGGCAACACCGAAGTTTGGCGATGGGCACAGAGTGCAGTGGGGCTGATGGAGTCAAAAGTCTTGGACAACTTCAGAATTTGAGACCGCAGAAAGAATTTGTGGAAAGGAAGCGGGATTTTGATGAGAAGACAAGCGGTGGTGATACAATGAAGCGACTGTGGTTTGATGGAGACGGAGATGAGAGTGGACCGAGTGGATTGCCCCCGAAGAGCCCTTTGAAGCTGAGGAAAATACGAACTGCAATGTTGGATGAGAGTCAATATTGGATGGCAGTGGACAGATTCTCGCATTTGACTTAAGCATCGATAAAGCCTTATGCAATGTGTCTCTTTCGAAATAGCGGTTGACTTTGCGTTGAAGGAGTGTCCGTGTGCTGGAGCTATACGTTGGAACGGCTCAGGATGATGATAACTTGCTTCATTCGCTCTGGTACCTTTCTGATGGGTGCTTCGTCGTCCACTTAAGCGAACGAACTTATTGGAAGACAGGAGCGCTGAAGACGTTCAAAGAGATTGTCCTGCGTGCTCGGCTGCATGCAAACGACCCGTGAAGGTGTCGAGTTACCAGGCAAACAGTAACCTCAAATGGTAACGAAAATAGACACCTTGGAACTTTTCGACCAACAATGGATATGACAACGTGTAGCTATGATACGGTAGTCGAGGTCAGAAATGTTTAAAGTTTTTTGGAAAAAGGAAAAGGAAAAAGAGTATGGTTCACTAACTTCTCATATCACTCCACTCACTCACGCTGCCTTGGAATAGCGACAGCGGACGTTCATCAATGGGGGGAGGCCAAGTCCAAAAGAGAACCCAGCACTGCAACCACCGACATCCCGAGTCAATGAATGAAGTCGAATACGATCATCAAAGTTAATGGAAACTATCTGACTGGAAAGTCAAGTAGAAAAGAAGGTACTATAGAAATGATCCTGTAAAAGTACGGTCTTGGTTTGCTAATACTAAAGTTGCCGCAGCATATATGTAAGCATCCAAACGTATGGACAGCACGATTTGGATTCTGCACGTTTTATTGGGTTAATAGCTTCAACATCAATCACTCCTCAGATGTTGTAGATCAAGTGCTGAACAAGCATCAAATGTCGTAGAAGCATTGGAGGTTGTGTACATGTACAACTTCTACAAAGCACCTCAAGATCTATCAACGACTCTTCAAATCTAAGCTTACAAATTGGGGGAATATGGTAGCGTTCATGTTGTAAATGTCAGACAACAGCACAATGCTTTTTTTCTCTTAGTTTTTGTCGTCTACCTCTCTAGCACGCCTTGCCCTCCGAGCCGTCCTGTGGGATGTACCAGCAGTGTTTGGTCGCCACGCCACCGATCGTCATGTCCGACCACTTCTCCGTGAACTTCCACTTGCTGTCAGCCGTGTGGTACTGCAGCTTCAGCCAGTCCTGTGATCCCTCCACAGAGAAGAACCCGTACTCGTCGCCCGTGTACGCCCACTCCTTCTTCACGTACGGAGTGGCGAACGCCGGGATGGTGCTCGCGAACTCCTTCTTCATACCGCCACCAGCGCCGTTCTCCACGAAGTGGATGCGCAGCGACTCGGAGTAGTCGTGCTTCTCGCCGTGGGTGTGGCCGTAGATGAACGCGTGGATGCCCGTGCCATTCAACGCCTCGAACCACTTGTGCATGCCGTCCTCCTTGTAGTGCTGCACCGGACTGAAGTGGCTGTTGACGATCTTCCACGTCGCGGTGGACGCCTTCGCCTGCTTCGCGAGCTGCGTACGCGATTCTTCGGCCCACTCCACGAACTTGGCCATGCACGTGTCGTACATTTTGTTGTCCCCGCCGCAGCAGTACTTGTCTCCACGAGCGATGCTGCCACACCCGCCGTTGTCGTCCTTGGCGTAGCCGTAGCACTGGCAGCAGACGCCGTGGGAGCCGGCGATGTCGGCGTCGTTCATGTCAACGTTGAAGATGTCGATGCTCACGCCGGTCGCAGCGTCCTGGATGCGACGCACGTAGAAGCGGTCCTCGAGAGCCCATCGGTCGTCGTTGGGGCTCGTGTAGTCTGCCTGGTACCGGAACTTGTTCTCCAGACCCTGCAGCATCTCCGCCGTCGTGTTGCACTCGACGAGTTTGTCGCCGACATTGCAGACGTAGTTGGCGCCGCCGTAGTCGTGGTTGCCCATGACGTTCACCCAGGGAACATTCTTGATGTTGTCGCCGTTGTACCTCGACTCGAACGTTGTCTGGAAACGCGAGTCACGACTCTCGAGACTGTCGATACCCGTCCAATAGAAGCTGTCGCCGTGTCCGAGAACGGCTTTGGGCTTCACTGCGGTGCCGGCCTGGATGTCCATGAGTTTCCCGACGACTTCCTGAGCGTGAAGATCGAAGTTGTTGTACGTGCCGCCGCAGCACGATCCCTTGTCAAGGGTTTGGCCCCAGTCTCCGATAGCGTACGCTGAGACGGAGTAGGTAGCCGATGAAGGTTCGGTAGCCTCTCCAGCATTTGCAACGCCAGCCATGACAAGTAGAAGCGCAGCGTTCGCGAATTCCTTGCCGTTCAACATTGTTGCGTGTTCCTCGTTCAGCTTACTCAGATTGTAGAAAATTGAAGAATGAAACAGCTCTGAGGTGCTTCTGGTGCGAGACAAAACACAGCGGGTGGCCCGAGAACTTGTAATCGAAAATAACGTGCATCCACGATACAGATGGAGGAATCCTACGATGGGGTGAGCCTCAGTAAACAGATCTGTGGAGCGATGGAAAAGTGCCAAGTCTGTCAACCTAAGGGGCGTTTTACCTTGGTATTCAGGGGTAAGTTTGCCCCGCACCACCAGCAGTGAGAACGGGCGAGAAAGCGAGTGAGTTTATGCAGCGCTGTGCATCAACTCGAAGCCGTCATCAAATATTGCGTTATATCGCCACAACGACTGGAGTTGGTCAGCTACGCGCGCCAGGGAAAATGAACAGCACAGATTCCCTTACAAGCTGATGGTGTTTTAATACGTAGATGTGCATCGATCAGAGAGGATATCGAGATCATTTAATTTTGTTCAACACCCGATTCTTACCTGTTTCCTAACTGGGTAACCTCAGGTTTGTACGACAGTAGCTCATCTTTGACAAACGAGCGATGCATCCCGTTCATGCTCTTGAGTCTACAACACGGATAACCATACCGTGTACCAAGTTGAGCATCCACATACATGGTACATGTACTTTCCTAGAGCCATAACTAACTCCTAGGCGTGACGCTAATCTTGATGTAAGGTATCGCTATCAAAGATTGTTTGTCGGAGACACGTTGAGCCCATCCGGTGTCAAATCTGCGCGTTCTCTGGCTTGCGCACAAACAAAATAATCGGGAACACTGTACACTTTAAATGTACATGTACAGTACATGTATGACTGGTAAAGTTGAATCACGTAAGTACAACGTGATCCCTATTTCCAGTCAGATATGAGTAATGCAATTCAGAAATGAGGCGAACATGGCACAGTACATGTACATGTACACGTACTGTACATCTTCGCTAAAGCTCCACAATTGGCCAAGTCGCTTCGCCGTACTTAGTTCTGTACTTCTTCGCAAAAATGCTGAAGTTAGGCTCCAGATCTTCAAGTATATATTGACATAATTTGGTTAGATATCAACGACTGTCTTGACTGTGTTATTGCAGGGAAATAATGAAGAGCTTCCCTACTAGGGACCCTAGGTCGTCTTGAAAGGCTGCTTAAATCGTTAACCGCCGACGCGTCCGTCACCCCAAGTGCAATTCTTAAGTCATGCAGATCTCGAGCACGATAATACGTGTACCCGCGCAGCCGATATCGAATACTGCCAGATCGGACTTGTCTCTAGCCTTGACTTTCTACTTGATGACTGTGACAGAATTGTAGATCTTCGCGAATATACAGTAGCCCTCGATCTAACATGCTGCTTACCATCACAGGATGCCCCGACAGGGAAATGCTTGGCCGCTGGGCTGTATTTTTCAAATGGAGCTGTCATCACTAAATTTGCAGCGATCGAAGCGACCTCATTTTTGTTTCTACTCGAGAGCAGAACGATGCTCAGTTGCAAGGTGCTAGTAAACACGATAGCGTTGCTAGCCATCGTTGGGGTTTCCAACTGTGAAGCGGCGACCTGCTCACCCCTGACAAACAACGTAGACTACCAGGGTGTCGACATTGGCAGTTCTAGCAGTTCATCGGCCAGTGGCTGTTGCTCAGTCTGCTCGAAGACGAATGATTGCGGCGCGTTCACTTGGACGAACTACAACGGCGGCACATGCTGGCTGAAGAAGTCCAAGGGAGCTACTAAAGCCAAGAGCGGCGCTGTATCCGGCGTTCTCCAGCAGACATCATCGACCTGCTCATCTTTGGAGAAAAATACCGACTACAGTGGTGCTGACATTGGCAGTGCTCACAGTACATCGGATAACGGATGCTGCTCGATCTGCGGCAAGACAACTGGGTGTGGCGCGTTCACTTGGACGGACTACAACGGCGGCACGTGTTGGTTGAAAGGCGCCAAAGGGGGCGCGAAGCGGAGCCCAGGCGCTGTTTCAGGGGTTCTGAAGACGTCCAACTCTCAGAATCCATCGGCAGCTACCTACTCCGTCTCAGCGTACGCTATCGGAGACTGGGGCCAAACCCTTGACAAGGGATCGTGCTGCGGCGGCACGTACAACAACTTCGATCTTCACGCTCAGGAAGTCGTCGGGAAACTCATGGACATCCAGGCCGGCACCGCAGTGAAGCCCAAAGCCGTTCTCGGACACGGCGACAGCTTCTATTGGACGGGTATCGACAGTCTCGAGAGTCGTGACTCGCGTTTCCAGACAACGTTCGAGTCGAGGTACAACGGCGACAACATCAAGAATGTTCCCTGGGTGAACGTCATGGGCAACCACGACTACGGCGGCGCCAACTACGTCTGCAATGTCGGCGACAAACTCGTCGAGTGCAACACGACGGCGGAGATGCTGCAGGGTCTGGAGAACAAGTTCCGGTACCAGGCAGACTACACGAGCCCCAACGACGACCGATGGGCTCTCGAGGACCGCTTCTACGTGCGTCGCATCCAGGACGCTGCGACCGGCGTGAGCATCGACATCTTCAACGTTGACATGAACGACGCCGACATCGCCGGCTCCCACGGCGTCTGCTGCCAGTGCTACGGCTACGCCAAGGACGACAACGGCGGGTGTGGCAGCATCGCTCGTGGAGACAAGTACTGCTGCGGCGGGGACAACAAAATGTACGACACGTGCATGGCCAAGTTCGTGGAGTGGGCCGAAGAATCGCGTACGCAGCTCGCGAAGCAGGCGAAGGCGTCCACCGCGACGTGGAAGATCGTCAACAGCCACTTCAGTCCGGTGCAGCACTACAAGGAGGACGGCATGCACAAGTGGTTCGAGGCGTTGAATGGCACGGGCATCCACGCGTTCATCTACGGCCACACCCACGGCGAGAAGCACGACTACTCCGAGTCGCTGCGCATCCACTTCGTGGAGAACGGCGCTGGTGGCGGTATGAAGAAGGAGTTCGCGAGCACCATCCCGGCGTTCGCCACTCCGTACGTGAAGAAGGAGTGGGCGTACACGGGCGACGAGTACGGGTTCTTCTCTGTGGAGGGATCACAGGACTGGCTGAAGCTGCAGTACCACACGGCTGACAGCAAGTGGAAGTTCACGGAGAAGTGGTCGGACATGACGATCGGTGGCGTGGCGACCAAACACTGCTGGTACATCCCACAGGACGGCTCGGAGGGCAAGGCGTGCTAGAGAGGTAGACGACAAAAACTAAGAGAAAAAAAGCATTGTGCTGTTGTCTGACATTTACAACATGAACGCTACCATATTCCCCCAATTTGTAAGCTTAGATTTGAAGAGTCGTTGATAGATCTTGAGGTGCTTTGTAGAAGTTGTACATGTACACAACCTCCAATGCTTCTACGACATTTGATGCTTGTTCAGCACTTGATCTACAACATCTGAGGAGTGATTGATGTTGAAGCTATTAACCCAATAAAACGTGCAGAATCCAAATCGTGCTGTCCATACGTTTGGATGCTTACATATATGCTGCGGCAACTTTAGTATTAGCAAACCAAGACCGTACTTTTACAGGATCATTTCTATAGTACCTTCTTTTCTACTTGACTTTCCAGTCAGATAGTTTCCATTAACTTTGATGATCGTATTCGACTTCATTCATTGACTCGGGATGTCGGTGGTTGCAGTGCTGGGTTCTCTTTTGGACTTGGCCTCCCCCATTGATGAACGTCCGCTGTCGCTATTCCAAGGCAGCGTGAGTGAGTGGAGTGATATGAGAAGTTAGTGAACCATACTCTTTTTCCTTTTCCTTTTTCCAAAAAACTTTAAACATTTCTGACCTCGACTACCGTATCATAGCTACACGTTGTCATATCCATTGTTGGTCGAAAAGTTCCAAGGTGTCTATTTTCGTTACCATTTGAGGTTACTGTTTGCCTGGTAACTCGACACCTTCACGGGTCGTTTGCATGCAGCCGAGCACGCAGGACAATCTCTTTGAACGTCTTCAGCGCTCCTGTCTTCCAATAAGTTCGTTCGCTTAAGTGGACGACGAAGCACCCATCAGAAAGGTACCAGAGCGAATGAAGCAAGTTATCATCTTTCTTACTTCACTTTTTGGCGTACTTCCAACCGACGTTATCGGATTTTCTTTGAGAAAACAATTTGAGTGATCATTGTTCGACCAGACATCTACGTATTACGCTTGTTTCAAGGCTCAATTTACACTTTTTTGCGTTCAACACTGCTGAATTAGCAGCCTCTGCCCTCGGTGCCGTCCGAGGGGATGTACCAGCAGTGCTTCGTAGCCACACCTCCAACCTTCGTGTTCTGGAAGTTGTCTCCGTACTGCCACGCATCATCCGCCGTGTGGTACTGCAGCTTGATCCAGTCTTTCGACGCCTCTAGCGACATGAAGCCGTACTCGTTGCTTCCGTACGTCCACTCGTTCTTCACGAAGCTCTGCGCGTAAGACGGAATGCCACTGGCCGATTCCTTCTGGATGCCACCACCAGCACCGTTCTCAATGAAGTGGATGCCCAGAGACTGCGAGTAGTCGTGCTTCTCACCGTGCGTGTGGCCGTTCAGCCACACGTGCACACCGGAGCCACGCAGGGCATCAAACCACTTGTTCATGCCATTTTCAGCGTAGTGGTTGTACGGACTGTAGTGGCTGTTCACGATCTTCCACGTCGCCGTCGACGCCTTCACCTTCTCGGCGATCTGACGGCGCGAATCGTCTCCCCACTGGTTGAACTTGGCCATGCACGAGTCGAACATGGCGTTGTCACCGCCACAGCAGTACTGGTGGCCACGTCCGACGTTGCGGCACGTGGCGCTGTCTCCGTTCGAGTAGCCGTAGCACTGGCAGCAGATCTGCATGGCGCCGTGGATGTCGGCGTCGTTCGTGTCCACGTTGAAGACGTCGATGCTGATTCCCGTGGCGGCGTCCTCGATGCGTTTCACGTAGAAGTGGTCGTCCAAGTTCCAGCGGTTGTCGTTGGGACTCGTGTAGTCCCTCTGCCAGTTGAACTTGTTATCCAGGCCTTGTAGCAGGGCCTCCGTGCTTTCACATTTAGCGTTGTTATCGCCACTGTTGCACACGTAACTGGCGCCACCGTAGTCGTGGTTGCCCAGCACGTTCACCCACGGGATCGTCTTGATGTTGTTACCGTCGAATTTCTCCTCGAACGTCGTCGTGAAACGCGAGTCGCGAGCCTCCAGACTGTTAATTCCCGTCCAGTAGAAGTTGTCGCCGTGGCCGATGATCAGCTTTGGCTTGACGGCCGAGTTGCCGGCCTGGATGTCCATCAACGTCGCCACTACATCTTCAGCGTTAACGTCATAGTTGTTGTAGGCGTCGGAACGGGAGCAGCACGAGCCCTTGAAGGTCGTAGTTCCCCAGTCACCAATAGCGAAAGCAGCCAACGGATAGCTCGCAGTGGTTGGGTCCGTAGACGCAACCGAGCCGGTAGGAGTGACGGTCGACGTGGACTTCTGGACGACACCCGAGACGGAGCCGGCGCTCGCCTTGGACGAGCCCTTGGAGCTCTTCAGCCAGCACGTACCGCCGTTGTAGTTCGTCCAGGTAAACGCGCCGCATCCGTTCGTGGTGGAACAGATCGAGCAGCATCCGGTAGCCGCAGCACTACGAGCACTGCCAACGTCCGGACCTGAGTAGTCGACGTTGTTCTCCGTCGACGTACAGGCCGACGAAGGAGTCGAAGACGACGTCGAGAGAACGCCCGAAATGGCGCCGCTGCTGGACTTGGCAGTGCCCTTGGACTTCTTGAACCAGCAGGTTCCGCCGTTGTAGTTGGTCCACGTGAAGGCGCCGCACCCGCTCGTCTTGGAACAGATCGAGCAGCATCCGTTGGCCGAGGAGCTGGGGGCACTGCCGACATCAGCGCCGTTGTAGTCGACGTTGTTTTCCAAGGTCGAGCACGAGGGAGATGCCTGAAGAGAGCCAGAAACTGCACCGCTACTGGTCTTAGCAGTGCCCTTGGACTTCTTCAGCCAGCAAGTGCCGCCGTTGTAGGTGGTCCACGTGAACGCGCCACATCCGTTCGTGCTGGAACAGATCGAGCAACATCCGTCGGGGGAGGCGCTTTTTCCGCTGCCGACGTCCGCGCCGTTGTAGTCGACGTTCTTCTCCAAGGTCGAGCACGTCGCCGCCTCCGAGACGGCAATAAGCAGGCCGACGCCGAGGATCAGCACTTTCGCGTTCACCATATTTGCCACTTTTTCCTCCTGAACAACTGGGAGCAAATTGATGAATGAAATCGAAGTGTGCGAACCACCAGGACGAGAGTGGGCAAGACTTCAGAGCACGCCACGGACTTGTCTGTGCGCCGCTACGTGGGTCAGGTGTTGAATTTCAGCGCTTTTTTGGTGTTGGCACGTGGGAGCCTATCCCATCTGATGCAAAGAGGACGAGGCATCTGGCAGATTTGATGCGAGAATTCGGTTCGCGGTTAATCAAAGTATCACCGCAACTTTACGATCAAAGTGGTGTAATGTGAGAAAAGCACAGTTGGCATCAAACGACAGACTGCGACCGCTTCGAACGGCAATACGATCCATGCGATCCTACGGTCACAGAGGAATCTATCACCATTGCCAAAGGCACTGGGAAAACTTCTTGCAACAAGTGCAGATCATCGAGGTGAAAATCCATGCAACAACAACGCGGTGCTGCCGTTGGATCGGGGAGGCAAGGCAACGAACGTTGGGATCTTTAGGATCCATCGATTCGATGTGGCAGCAGCAAAAGAGCCGTAGACTTCGACATTGCACCACGTTGACCTTGTTGCAGAGCAGAGTTTTTGTGCTTAGTGATCCATTATACCTTTCTCCTTCGTATCTTACTCCGTTCTGATGCAGGAGATTAACCAACAGAATGCAGTGCCTAGGAATAGCTACGGGATATGTGAGCATTTTGTCCAGGTATGCAGCAAACTTTGCAGTAAAATATTGTATGTCTGCAGCTTCTTGCTGGGTGGGTTAACTGCGGCATGCTGGATTCATTCCAGAGTTGTGTTGCCTCATTGTTGCGGCACGTCATTGTCTCTATTGCGACCAAGCCATGACTGCAAGTCGTCTTCTGTACAGCCACGAACATCAACCTGTTCCTCAAGATACTCTCTTTTCCGCTTCAACAAGAGGAATGTTTCATCTGTAGTTGAAGCGTATGAAGCCACATGAATTGGAATTCTACAACATGTTTAAAGCGTCAAAAACTGTAGCAATTGCAGCTACACTCTTGTTAAAGCTTAGATTTCTCAAACACGTAGTATGGGTTTCCTACTGCTGTAGTCGTTAGAACACCTCCCTCACCAATCCCCGAGCTTAGCTCGATCCCGAAGGCAGCGACAGGTTAGGGAACGAGTAGCCCGCGGGCGCCTTCTCGCAACCAGCTTCCGCTGACGAGCACACCGAGCAGATCTGCGTGTACAGCGAGCGCTTGCAGCCGAACTGGGCGCGCGCGCACGTCGCGCTGTTCTGGTAGCACTTGGGGTTGGCGGCCGTGAGGCTGTTGATCGAAGGCAGAGGCGACATGTTGGGGCTCTGGCCGCTGCTGGCCAACTGGTTGTACATGTTGACCATTTGCGTCGCACGGTTCGAGTTGGCGCCCTGGTCGCCCGGGTTCTTCCAGAAGTCGATACTCTGCTCCACCTCGAAGCCGCGGCCGGTGTTCCTGGCCTTGAACTCGATGCCGCCGGCCTGGCAGAACTGCTGGTAGTTGGCGTGGCCCATCTTGGTGATGCCCACGAGGTCGTCGATGTTGATGTAGCCGAGAATCTTGTAGCTGTATGTGCACGTCTCTCCATCAGGTTGCACACCCATGGGACACAGGCCACCGTTGTACTGAGCACGGCACTCGTTCGTCTTGTCATTACGGTACTTCTGCGCGCACGAGTTGGGGAACGAGCACCAGTAGTTACCGGGGTACGGCGCACGCGGGTCCGAGCCCTGCGGGTTGCAGCCGACGTTCGGGCCGATGTCCATGACGCCGTCCAGTCCGTAGTAGAGCTTGCAGCTCTTGGGCAGGTCCGAGCCGGCGTTCGTGCACTTGGCGCCGTCCATGGCAACGAAGTCGCCGTACTCGGGAGGGCTGTGGTTCTCGTAGTACTTGATGCTGTACGACGGCTGCACGATGGTCATCTCGTAGAACACAACGTACTGCATGTCGTTCTTGCGGTGGCACTTGACGGACTGCTCGTTCACGTTGATACCTTCAGCCTGCACGTACATGAGCGCACCTTCCACGGACGCCATGTTGACAGTGTCCAGGTTGTTCATGTAGTTGGCCTCAGTGTTCGCGCCGTACTTGGACAACCACAGACCGACCTCCGGGTGAAAAACAGGGGCGTCACCCTGGACACGGGCCTGAAGGACCTTGACGGGGGACATCTTCCAGCCTCCGTTCGTGTTGGAGGTGGACTTCTGCACGACACCCGAGATGGAACCGGTGCTCGCCTTCGCCGTTCCCTTGGAGCCCTTCATCCAGCAGGTTCCACCGTTGTAGCTGGTCCAAGTGAACGCACCGCAGCCGTTCGTCTTGGAGCAGATCGAGCAGCAACCGTTAGCCGAAGAGCTGATGGCACTACCGACGTCAGCGCCGCTGTAGTCGACGTTGTTCTCCAACGACGAGCACGTCGAGGACGTCGAAGCTTGGAGAACTCCAGAGACAGCACCGTTGCTGGTCTTAACGGTGCCCTTGTCCTTTTTGAACCAGCACGTTCCGCCGTTGTAGTTGGTCCAAGTGAACGCACCGCAGCCGTTCGTCTTGGAGCAGATCGAGCAGCAACCGTTAGCCGAAGAGCTGATGGCACTACCGACGTCAGCGCCGCTGTAGTCGACGTTGTTCTCCAACGACGAGCACGTCGAGGACGTCGAAGCTTGGAGAACTCCAGAGACAGCACCGTTGTTGGTCGTAACGGTGCCCTTGTCCTTTTTGAGCCAGCACGTTCCGCCGTTGTAGTTGGTCCAAGTGAACGCACCACAGCCATTCGTGCTGGAACAGATCGAGCAACAGCCATTGGCCGAAGCACTGCGAGCACTTCCGACATCGGCGCCGTTGTAGTCGACGTTGTTTTGCAGACTCGGGCACGTGGCTGCACTGGCGACGGCGCCGAGCAGGCCCAGGTAGACAAACAGGAGTTTGGAGTTGAGCATCGTGACTGGAGACTCGATGCAGTACTGGCGTGAGCTAGTAAATTGGGGAATGAGGGGAAAGACCGGAGGAAGACCACCATCGTCTGATGGTAGAGCCTTGAGAGAATCCAGAGGTTTGGTTTGCTACGTTGCCATGTGTTGAATTTGGGGCGTTTGGTGTTCGTGCGAGGGGAAGGCGACATCACCAACATAGCAATGCGCTACGAATGGACGTTGCCGACAGATTGCGTCACGCGACCTTGGGATCTGTTGCCAACCTATGCCACTTTCAGAGCATTAATTTCTTAGCGCCTGCTGAGAAAGTTAATCTTGTCGAGGACGATCAGCATGGTATGTGCTTCGAGGTGGCGTTTTGTCGCCGTGCAGTGTACGTAGCTTCATGCACGGGAGGTCTGTGCTTCAGGAGTTGGTTTAGAAATTGGCGTTCGTATCGATCTTAAAAATGGAATGTGCCATTTTTAGTGCCAAAATGTGTGTCAAAATGCAAAATAACCAAGTTTTGCTGAATTATGAAAGTTGCAGATCTCGAACCACTTTCCGCTAATTTTGCTGGTCTTGATCGAAGACTCTTCAACCAACGATGCGGGAAGTGGATTCGAGTCGGGTCCACCACCAGCATGAAGAGAAGGGAGGGCAACCGGTACAAGTACAAGTACAGGTATGTAGCACCAAACTGACTGTCAATTGTGATCATCGCAAACTTGTTGGCCATGTTCAAGGTGGGTTTAAACAAGCGCGACGTTGAGCTTTGAGGGCTGATCCAGCAACAAAGTGGCAAAATCAGCTGGCGGATGTCTTTGCAAGCCACAAGTATGACAAGCTGATGGCGTGCGATGGCAGATGTGTGGGACATCTTAGCTATAAAATATAAGGCCAGATAAACTTTGTGCCGAACGCACTAAAAAAACAACTCATCAAGCCTTGAGCTTGACATAACTTTGGGTCCTCCTCGTTGCTTTGTCCTGGTTCAAGGCTAACCACACGGAATGTCGCCTCAGCATTGCGAGGAGCGCCCGACCGAAACAGAAATGGATCAATTCTCACTGCTAACAGATCTCGTTTGTCATGAATTCTTCTTCGGCTGACGCGGATTTTGGTTATATCCAAAGTTTCCAGCACATCATGAAGGGGCGTAGACCTCCCCATTAGGGGGTTTCAAATTGACTCGGCTCACGAGTGGATAGCCGCACGAACAATACAGGTCTGCGAAAGGAGACGCGGGCGTTTTCCTCTAGGGTGGCCAAAACAGCAAGGAGAACGACAAAACTGGCAAATGCAACTTCATCGTAGATGTTATTTTAATAACATCATTAAAATAGCAAACATGTACCGGTGCCAGTTTGCATTCTTTGCGAATCAAAGATAACCCGCATCGTGCTGTTGTTCACGCCACATGCATCACGCCACATGGCATTAAGTTGTATTGTCAATAGTTGCCCAAAACAGTCGCAATTCTCTAGAAATGTGCCAATTTTCATTTAAAAAGATCACAAAACAATTTTGATGCCTTTACAATATACTGTATCAAAACAAAATTATTGATTTTCAAGGTTGCTGTTATTTCAAAACAATAAATGTTCTAAAACGAAAGTTTAGGTTTTGTTTTTTTAAAAGTCCATATTTTTGCGTAAACTTTAATTAAAAAAGTTGAAACATAATTTTCGAAGTACAGTGTACATTTAAATTCAAGAGTTATATTGCAATAATTGATATTGCTCGTGAAGCAATACCCTTGAACGATAAAAAATATTGAATAGTGGTTATCAAAGTCTAGTTAGGAATCACAGAAGTAGGCAGCATTTGCATTGTGGACCTTAGCTGCTGCTCTATTCCATGCATGTAGAAGCACGGTGGTTGCTGTAGCCCAGAGTACACGACATTATATAAACTGATCGATCTATTCTCATGTTGAATCTTTCGTTCTAGCAATCATGAATCCAGCTCAACCTCGCCCTTCGTCTGCAGCTTCGACAGCGCAGATTTCTTAGCATTACGCTTCGCACGACGCTCCAGCTTGAGCTTTTCGCGGTTCGCACGCATCGTCTCCTTGTCTACCTTCTTCTTCTTGCCGCCACGAACTGGACGCGACTCGTTGTCCGACAGATCATCGAATGCAGCCCCCATGTCAATCTTCTCCGTCTTCATCTTCTTCACCGGGCGCTGCTGCACTCCCTCCTGTTGGCGTTCCTCCTTCTGACTGCTGGCCTGTACCTTGGCCTTCCACTCGAACTTCTTCGGCATCTGCTTTTCCTGCTTCAGGCGCGGTTTTTGCTTCAGCTGAGGCTTCTCCTCCTTCTTCTGACTTGCCATGAAGCTGCTAACATGCGCCGCTAATCCAGAAGTAACTGGCACCTGTTTCTTCTTTACGTTCACGGCCTTCACTTCCTCCATTTCCTCGTCGCTGCCCTCCTCTTCTTCGTTACTCTCCTCGTCACGTCTTCGTTTCTTCCCCGCCTCAGTCTTCTCATTCACCACCTCAAATGTCTTCTTCTTTTCCTTCTTCTCCTGTTTGTCGCCCGCATTTTCTCTATTCGGCAGCAGTTCGTGTGCATACAGGCACTTTTTGCCACGATGGCACCTTCCGTTCTGGAAACTGTAGCACACTCGTTTCTCTGGTTTCTGCTTTTGCGTCTCCTTCTTCTCCACCACCACCTCTTCTCCTTCCTGTTCTTTTTGAGGATGATTAAACTTACAGTTATCGCCACGTTTGCACTCCCCAGTCTGCACGAACTCGAAGCAGTTGCCGAACTCTCCGTCCTTGATATCGTGCGAGAACGGACAGTTGGCTCCTTTGGTACATTTTCCTTTGCGCAGCAGCCAGCACGGGCGCTGGCTCACATCGGCCGTCTCACTCTGCTGCTTCTGGAACTGGTCCTTAGGCACCAGCTGCCGCACGTTCAGTGTGCGTCCCTGCACCACCTTCCTGTTCATTCCCTTGATGGCTGCGCGCATTGCGGAACCGGCGGTGAACGTCACGAAGCCGAAGCCCCGCGACGTGTTGGAGGCTGCATCCAGCACCACTTTGGCCTCCGCTACGGCGCCAAAGTCGCTGAAGAGCTCGGACAGCTGCGCATCGTCCAGGGTCTTGGGAATCCCCACTACGATGATCTTCTGGCTGTCGTTGGACCGCATATTGAAGAGTGAAATGGCTGGTGGTGAACTATAATAAAAATCGCCACCAGTCTTACACAAGATTGGTGTAAATCTGGTGTGTCAAATGTTGGTTCGTTAAATCCATCTGGTTATGTGGTCCACATCATCGAGTTTCTCGTACACGTGGCCCTACGAGCCACTTGTCAACTAGATCGTCTACTGATGGGGCGTACGGTGCTGTACGCGTCGAGTCCGCGCGACTCGAGCATCCTCAACCTGCTCATCTGCATCGCCGGCATCTACACGTGCTACCTCAGCTATGGTATCTTCCAGGAGAAGATGTACGACTTGCTATCCGTTCATATAGCTATGATCTCACTAACAATCTATTGTATTGTATTGTATTGTGCAGCTTCACGTACCGATCTCCCAGCGGCGACAAGTTCACGTCCACTCTCTTCATGCTGTTCGTGCAGTGCGTCACCAATTCGCTGGTAGCTTACGCCGCCACGTTCGTCTGGAAGCCTGAACGGGCCCGCATGCCACTGGCTCCGTTCGCCTTCACGGCTGCGGCCTACTTGGGCGCGATGTTGTGCAGTAACGAGGCGCTGAAGCACGTGAGCTTCCCCACGCAAGCGCTGGGAAAGTCCTGCAAGATGATCCCCGTCATGCTCATGGGCGTGCTCATCCGTCGCAAGAAGTACACGCTGCGGGACTACATTTGTGTGGTGGTCATCACTGCGGGTATCGCTGTGTTCCAATTGGGGAAAGCGTCGGCCAAGCACGCGGAACGGGAGAACAGCACGTACGGCCTTCTGCTGCTCTTCTCATCGCTCACGCTGGACGGCATCTCGGGTCCCAAGCAGGAGGAGATCGCGCACCAACTGCGTCCCTCAGTGCACCAGCAGATGCTCAACACCAACATTTGGGCGGTGATCTACACGGGCATCGGCGCTCTGGTCACTGGCCAGGCGTTCGAGGGCTTCTTCTTCTGCATCGAGAACCCGGCCATCCTCAACTCGGTCTTTTACTTCTCGGTGTGCAGCGCGCTGGGCCAGAACTTCATTTATTTCACCATCCAGCAGTTCTCGGCGCTCACGTGCACCACGATCACCACCACGCGCAAGTTCTTCACGATTCTGTTCTCGGTCGTCTGGTACGGACACGAGCTCAGTCTCATGTCGTGGCTCGGAGTGGCTGTCGTGTTCCTCGGTCTCGGGTGGGAGCTGTCCAGCAAGTATCAGAAGTACCAGGCGCAGAACGCCAAGCTTACCTAAAGCATCCGCAACAGTGCACTAGACCCCATCTCTCATCATAAGAACCTCGCAATGCACTCGGCTGTTTGGTTTAAATATCGCCTTGCTCGTGCTAGCTTCTGTGGCTAGCTTGTCTCTAAGTTGGTGTACTTGTACTGTTCATTCATTCAACACGTGTTCGATTCTCAAACTTTGTGTGGAGTGTGCGCGCGATTATTCAGGGACTGAGTGCGAGCACGAGAAGGAGTGACAATTCGCTGACCACTGCCAGTGGCGGTCGCCTGGAGGTTCGAGCTGCTTGAGTTGGGTGTCAGCGAGTGTTGCTTCGAGGGACGGCGGACAGTGCCCAAGTCCAGATGCATAAGCCCAGTGTCGGTGTTCATCATGTCCAGCAGCAGGTTCTTGAGATCCTCGCCGAGCACGCTGAGATCAAACTCCCCGTCCTCATTCTCGAGCCAACGCGTAACTTCCTTGCGAAGTGATGCGAGCAGATTTGGATAGTGTTTGGCCGCCATTTTACGGAAACGTTCCTCCTCTAGCAGTCTCAGCGAGTTGCCAAATAAGCGCTCCTTCTGACTTGCGCTTGTTTCAAACTCAGCAATCTTCGCCTTGAACTCATTGATCTTGTTGAATATCTTCATAATTTTCTGCAGTGATCGAAGCCTGTTTTGCGTGCTGTTTACGGTGCGCTTCACCTCCTCCATGTCGGCAATCGAAGTGCGAAGCTTCTGTAACTGTTGATCCCCGAATGACACGGAGTAGACCCAGCCGAACTCGCTAAACGCTGGATCCAGTCTGGACAAAAAGGAATCCTTGCACGTTTGCGGGATCGTGGACGCTGGTGAGCACTCCTTTTCTTCAGTCTCCGACGAAAGCACTGCGTATTTGTCTAGGATAGCACGTCGCGTCTCCTGTCCTTCGTCTTTGGAGCCTAGAAAAAAGCTTATCCGTTGCTCCTCCGTCTCAATACCAAAGGCTGCAAAGTCGTCATTCATAGAGTAAAACAAGCTACGTAGCAAGCTCTCCACAGGTTCACTCAGACCAACCAGCAATTCCTTCCCAGTAGCTAAAGTGTCCATAAACCTTTCGTCATCCTGCAGGTCCTCGGGAGTCTGAGGTAGCGAGACAGTGAAACATCGTCTTGAAGTTTCGGCGTCGACTTCGTCTCCAATAGTTATCTCCTGCACCACAGTCACCGATTCTTGTCGAGTTCTGTGAAGGAACTCTAGTGCATTGGATCGTCCTGCTTCAACCTCCTTCAAACCCTTCAGTACTTTAGCAAGGCTCTCAACGCCCTTCTTGCTAACATCAAGCCGACCACCCGTTTGAAGAATCCAAGCACAAAGCTCCTCAAACACATCCGATCCGCTCGCAGCCACTTCAATCCCGTCAGCATCGCGTAAGGCATTGATCACCGATACGATATTATCGTGAGATAATTGTGCTTTTCGAGCCACCGCTCTGGCAGCTCCCAATGTCTCTTCCAGCTCAGTGATCCGTCTTGTCTTCTCTTTCAGCATCCCGTTTAGAAGCAGTTCATATCGCTGCACAGACGGACCAGATATGCTGCCCCCATCGCCTAAGCTCTCTAGTAGTTGATCGAGTGCATCAGCAGAATCCTTATTCTTTTGGAAGTATTTCCAAGCTTCCAAATCTGCAGCGACTGCATGCGCATAGTCCGCGTCAAAGTTACCGACTTCCTCTTTGCCCACGTGACGAAAATTCTCGATCGATGTTACTTGGAGATCAGCAGCTAACTCTCGGATCCCTTCAGTAGATCGGATGCATGCGTTTATCCGTTGCCACAGATCATTTATCAGACGCTTCCGCTGCGATAGCACATATTTTTCTTGTTCAAGCAGCGTTGCACCAGCCACTGTAGGAAGTGACTGAATGTCCACGCGATCGGCCACGCGCAGGACCGCTTCCATCCGGCTGACAGCATGATATGCATCATCAATTCGCGCTTGGAGCTTCTCACGAGCGGCTTCAAGTCCTTCCAGCTCTTCTGAACACTTCTTTACCAACAGAGCGTTAATATCTTGGAACTTGCTGACCTGGTCTTCTTCGTTTAGGCCCAATTCTTTCCAGATTTCTTGGCATCTCTGGTGGCACAATAAGCGGTCAGACAAATACTGTATAAAAATGCAAGGCTCGTGAATACTCCTTGAAGTATCAGTAAAAACTTACACTCATCAAACGAAAGGATTCCTCCTTCATCTCCATACTTTTCGCAGACGCTTGAAAGGCTTGCAATTCTGTACGCATTGCCTCCATTTCTTCTTCCTTTTCTGCCAGCTGGCCAACGAGTAACTTTTCGCGCGCTTCCAAAACAACAATTCTGTTTGTCGATTCTGTCTGAACGTGCACGCGATCACCTGACCCAACAGCGTCATTGAAACTTTTCACCATCTCCAAAGCGCACCGCACATCCTTCTCATACTTTGCCTCGAGTTTATCTAAATTCTTCTCCATGTCAACCTGCATCGTTGCCAGGTTTTGCCTCATACACTCCTCTGCTTCTCGACGTCTCCTCATGTCTTCTTCTTCATCAAAGACCATGTAAATCCGCCAGTGCGAATAAATCTCAACGATAAGCCTTCGAATCACGTCCTTTGCAACATCCAAGGTCTTGATTGAATCGAGTATTTCGGTCATTGACGCCCGTTGATCACGTTTAGCCCGCATTGCATCACGAATCTGCGAAATGCTGTCCTCGCAAGCTTTTAGGTCTTGCTCATTTTTCTCCATGAACTCTCGTTCTGTCATCTCCCCACGATTACATGAGGTCAACCCACTCGTGATATTCTGAAACACCTGCGCTCTTTTGCGTAGTTCTTGGTGCATCGAAGCCTCAAGGGCTTCTTTGTCGAACGCAATCTATAGTAGCCACAATAATACATCAACATTAATGGCCTCACAAAGGTATACCGCGTTAGGTTGTAATTAGGCACACTCACTCGAAGCTGGTCTTGAATCATCGATAACATCTCTCGAGATTGCGATGAAGACAACTCTTCCTTCGTAAACAAAGGAGACATGAACGATATTGCCGCGTCGTCTTCATCGATGAAGGCTGCCATTTCCTTTTCTTCATCCTTCAGATACTGCGAAATGCTGTCTAGTTCATAGCTATCAAAGCGAACCTGCACACACGAGACAGGTTAGCCAATAAGACAATTTGCCACAGCATGGTGACACTACCTTGATTTCAGTCCGCCGTGTCAGCACATTTAGCGCGTTTATCGTTGCTTCCTCTGGCGTTTCCCTCAGCAGCTTCATCTGAGCCTCCTTTGTCTTCCATTCCTTTTGACAGCGCGCAGTCTCCGCCTCCAGCTCAGAACTCAGCATAGTTTTTTGCCGCTGCATCTCACCCATCTCAATATCTACCAGCTCCAATTTCTCCATGGCATCAGCCAGGTTGCGGTCGATAGTAGTTTTCAAGTCTGATTCTTGCTGGAGTGAAGACAGCCACGTTCGCATCCTCTCTATCGTGTCTGTCATACCATCTCGTAACAACTCTTGACGGTGACACCGAGTCTCCAAGCTCGTAACTTTGGCTTTGAATGCTTCCTTCAGACGCTTTTCAACTTGCTGAATCTCTTGCATTTCAAACGCATTGTTCATGATCTCCAAAGTACGGCATAGTTTTCCAAGTGGATAAGGCGTTACCAAAACTTCATCGGAATTGGCCTCTTGTTCCTCCAAAATAACAACAGAAGATCCACTGTCGCTAATGAAGTCCAAACTGTCATCCTGAGGCTGGACACTTTCAACTTTGTCTCCAGTAAAGCTGCCCAAAGAAGCAGCACGCCTGTGACCATTACCCGGCACCAATTCATGCAGATAATTCGTGAGGTCATTCACCAGGCGCCGCGTCTCGAACAAGCGCTCATCGCTAGGGGACTCCATTCCTGCTGACACTGATAACTGTTGAATGTTATTCAAGTATGCCGCCACCTTTGGATTTGCCATACAGCCGTCCGTCAAGTTATCTGTATCAACAGGGCCCCCTTCCCCCAAAATGGCCTTGATAAGCTCACGACACAGCAGCTGATTAAATGCCTTCAGATTCACCAGCTCAGCTGATCGGCTATCAATGTTCTTCACGGCCTTGTTTTGAATGTTTTTGGCACGGTTGGCATATTGAAGTGTATTTAACGTTTCATTCGCGTTTGAGTCCGCAGGGGACACACATGCACTACAATTACAAACACAGCAAGTTAGTGGTCGCCGTTCCAGTTCAGAACATAGTTAATCAAAGTACTTACATGAAAAGTGTTCTACTGTTGCCACCAAGTGCGTCTTGAAGTAGCCGCGTTAATATTGATGATCTGTACGGAACATGAGCGTGTGAAGCTGATCGACGCTTCTCATCACCAAGCGCATTGATGACATTGCCAAGCGCGAACAGACCAACATTGATTTGAATTCCCTCCTTCATGCGTTCACCTTCCGCGAGGGTTTTCTTTAGCCGCTCACTGCCAGCCAAATCCACAAACGTGAGCTTCGAGACGATTACCGCGTCAGTTTCTGAAACCTCAGAACCCACACTTTCACCACAAGGTAACTTAGCCGCCTGCCTCGCATTTGACATGTTCTGGTTGTTGGATGCTGGAGGACCTTTGTTGGCGCTCTGCTCCGAAACTCGTTGGACGATCTTGACAGTGTAAACTGCATGTGACCGACTCGACCGTTCGTTCATCTGTGTGCTAGCAGTGATTCGTTGCAGAGATCCTCGTCGCATCTGGTCCATGGCTTCCTGTGTACTCGACACCTTCACCTCAGTCAGGCCTTGCACCCACACGCCATTCTTCTTGTTCTCTCTCAACTGTAGCGGCTCCGAATGCCGAGTGGATTTCCGTGCCTCAGGATTTTCCAGTAAATCGTGAATATCCTCTCCATAGATCTCCAGAAATGATACCGAGAGCTGATGATTAGTTCCCCTTTCGTTTAGCGTAGTGAACAAATGGTGCAAGAACCTCGGGATGAGTCCTTCGTTGCTATCCAACGTATCACCGCCTTCTTCATCACTGCTATCATCACTGGATGGCGACCTCGCAAATAAACTCTTGGCCATCGTGGATGTAGACGGCATATTGTTTCCCATAGTGTGCGTCTTGCCGGAGCCTGTCTGTCCGTAGGCAATCACCGTCACATTAAATCCCTGCAGGAAAGACGCCATCCAAGGCTCCAGTGCCTCCTGATACAGCTCTGTCTGCTTCGTGGGCTGTGGAAACACGTGATCAAACCTGCCATTAAAAAAGTTAGCTAAACGTAAAATAAATTATAAAATTAATAGCATAAATCTTACGTGAATTTCCGTTCGGCAACCCCGTCGTGCAGCTCAATGGCATTATCCACCTCCTTAGACTTATGTACACACGCAGCAGCGTTACGCACCAGCTCTCGAGGCAGCATGGGGCGGATCCGTACAGCAACACGCACGCTGCCGTCCTTTCTGGGCCTCATGGGCGTCTCCAGCGGCCGCACACGCGCGTCCTCGGCGCTGGAGATGGATCTAAACTCGTCCATTGAGTCGTCGTCCGAGTCTGTGGACGCGGTGCGCTGTGAGGCCGAGGCGGGCGCTGGCGGGGGCTTCAACGCGCGGTGCATTCAGAGTGATGGTCTTCTGGCCAATGCAAAAGATAAAATGAGTGCGCAACGGATGCAATGCGGTTCAACTTTGAATTTCGACCAATAAAAGCGCGGGAAAATGTTTGATTGGTGGGTTTTGGCAAAAGTTTTCGCACATCAAGTTGTCAGTGGCAACCTGAACGTAGTTTATCACATTTTTTCCCAGCTACTGGCAAATTGCAAGTGGCAATGCTAGAGAAGCTCCATCAAGAGTCTGTCACAGATCATTTCTCCGAACGAAAAAGTTTGCTCTGCCAGCAAACGTGTCCAGGAATACGCAAAAATGCAACGGTCAGCAAAAAATAGCAAGCCAAATTGTCAATGGGGTGCAGTGTGTCAAGGACAGCTCGATCTCACAGACAACAGCTTAGTCGGCTGTTTCGCTTCAACATGGAGGAGCTCAAGGTGCAGCCTCTTTCGCCCAAGAAGAGCCCCACCAAGAGTCCGAAGCGACTTCCTCCACCACCTTTGGCAGCTCGAGTGAAAGTTGCTGTTCGAGTCCGCCCACCAGTAACTTGTGATGGAGATGAACCACCTCCGCTGTGTATCGAAAGTGAGACCAATACTAGCGAAAACTCGATCCATTTCCAGCTCGAATCAACGCAAAAGTCGTTCCGGTTCGATCACGTTTTCTCCAGTGAAGCAGCTCAAGTTGGTACGTTGCATTTTTCATCAATTGAGACGTTCGAACTAATGACATTTGTGGGCAGATGTGTACAATTCCGCTCTGCAGCCGCTTCTGGCATCATTAATGCACGGCTTCAACGTTACGGTACTGGCATACGGACAAACCGGGTCAGGAAAAACCCATACGATGGGAGGCGCAGAGCCTTCAGAGGTCCGATCGGGCAATGGCGATGGGCTCATACTGCACTTTGTACGTGATCTTTTCGATGCATTAACAACTGAGGCGAGCTTGAAGACGACGGCCAAAGTGTCATTTCTGGAGATCTACTGTGACGAAATTCGCGATTTGCTGGTCGATGGGGGAGAACGACCTCGAAGCTTTTCGCAAAATAGTTATCGAGCTTCAAGGCTTGCAATTCATGAAGACGACCATGATGTAAGGGTCGACGGTCTTCAGCTAGTCAAGGTAAAGAGTGTTGCTGAGGCACTTGGTCTCCTTAGAACTGGGCGTCAGCGGCAGACCATTGGTGCCCACGCTCTCAACGATCAATCCAGCCGATCACACGCGGTGTATACGCTTGAAATTTCACGAACATTCGCCAACGAGATCAAACGTGCCAAGCTAACTTTTGTGGACTTAGCGGGAAGTGAACGCGTGAAAAAGACTCTGATGGAGGGTCAGGGAATGAAGGAAGGCTCCCATATCAATAGTACGCGTTGTCTGGATAGTCGAAATTTCATATCCAGCGTGTCTAACGAGCGTTTTCATGATCAGTTGGTCTTTTAGCTTTAGGGAATGTGATCAATGCGTTGGGCTCCAGACACCGACGTTTGCAGCGTCGAAACAGCACTGGAATCAGTGGCCAAAGAAGTAACGTAACTGGTAGTGACGATATGGGTTCACTTGGACCAGCTCACGTGCCGTACCGGTCATCAAAACTTACGCGACTACTTCGAGACGCTCTCGGCGGCAACTCGGTGACTCTTTTCATGTAGGCTTAATCACGCATGTACTGTATCATCGTGGAAACTAAACTGTAGCTGCCTGTTGTTCCACACAGTGCTTGTATTTCACCCGAGATCACCAACTGTAACGAAACATTGTGTACACTGCAGTACGCAAACCGCGCGCGTTCGATTCAAAACAAAGCCCAGAAGAATATAGAGGAGGCAGTCTCTGAGGACGCGGTGGAAGATATTTCTGTTGTACAAGCCACGGAAAGTCAGCGTGAAATTTACGCGTTGCGAGAACAAGTTGCAGCGCTCAAAATGCAGTTAGACCAAGCCGTTGCTGCCGTAAAAACAGTAGAAGTTCGTGATTCAACGCTTCCTGGAAAACCGCAAGAACTCAATTCGTCAGGAAATGTTGCCCCTCGCAAATTCCCGAAAGGCAAACGTCGGCCGCGATTTGCTGCTTTGGAACTTGATATACCCGAGCACTCAAGCGTGAAGGACCCCAAATCCAGCTTAGAATCTGAACAATGTGAAGGTGTCGTGAAGAAAAATATCGGGAACTTTAAAGATCATGGCTTCTCTGTCTCGTCGAATACTGCGAATAGAACGAAGCAATCCACCGCGGAAATGCAAGCTCCTTTCGACCCAGAACTACCGACAACTGCCAAACAAAGCTTTGCTTCTGCAAGTTCCAGTCTAAAAGCTATTAGTTCCAGCGAAAACGGGGCGGGGAAATCGCTTTTAACCGAGGAAGGTACCAACGAAGACGTCACCGCAATGCCATCGATTTCCGTTCGCGCGATGCTCGACCAAAGCACCCAATACGAGCCTCCATGTCCACAACACCAGCGCAAGACCCCGGTCGACTATGTTTTACTTTCTCCAAGCCAGATCTTCCGTGAAGTGCATAGCCAAAAACAAAAGGCGCTCGGAGCTCATTCAGCCTGGCCACACCGACGCCGTCTCGAGGTTCAACTCCACGAATCAACGTGCTGCTCAACGATGCTGACTTTGAACAGCAACTCTCCAAACCCCATCGGTATTTCATGCTCTAAAACTCCAGATGTGCTCCGTGGTCTTCTTCAACGTACTCAGTTGGTCATAGACAACAGCTCACATCTTAAAGGCTTCGAAAACAAGCTTGAAGACCTCAAAAAGAAAGAAGAACAGGACCCACTGTCATTTGAGACTTTCGTGGATCAAATGACGGCGTTTTTTGATCAGCGACGTCGTCAGCACCAATTCGTGCATAGACTCACACAGCGTTTTCGCCACCTCGCGACTGTACTGGGTGTCCCAGACGTCGATAGCCACTTGATCGAACTGAACAAGTACACTTTGGAGCACCAGCAGGACGCACTTCAAGAACGCCTTGAAGCTTTTGAGCGTCTGGCTGCTGATAGACTTTGGATCCGCCTGCAACATCGAGAAGTTGCCACTGAAAATTACGCAGACATCTGGAATGACAAGTTGGCGGAAGTATTCTTGTCTGAAGATCAATACGAGGCGTGTACATCCTGGCACACACGCCGCGTGGACCACGAATTCTTCCAACATCACATCTTGCCGTTCATTCTCAACGGTTGGATATCAGTCGTGCCTAGCGACCTCGAAACTGAGCAGCTCTGGCTCACCTTATAATTACCAACCATAACAAATACCACTACCGGTACTGAAGTACAGGCAAAAAAAATATGGCAGCTCGGAATCTTCACTGGCTGGTGAACAGACAATAATAAAGAAGAAAAAATAATTAATGCCACGCCCGAAAGCAGATAACAAAAATATCACCGGCAGCGTTTGCTGACAGACTGACCACAGTGCTTGACGCCAACAGCCGAAAAGCTCAACGCTGGGAACTCGAACTCTATCTATTCTCTATCGAGTTCTCCCCAGCGACGCTCCACTCGAGTTGCAACTGACACAGCAAGTCATCCAAACTCCACTCGTTCATTCTCGCTTTCCCTTCCACTCGCAGCCTCTATGTCTTAACGAGAAGCCATTTAGCCCCGAAATCACTGGAGCAATTGTAAATTCAACCGAAAAAGCCGAAGCGGTCGGGCGCGAACTTGCTCATGTCCAGCTGTGGTCGTACCCCGCTGATCTCGTCTGCAAGTAGTGCCCCAGCACCAAATGAAAGGGTCCATCCTTTGGAGCCGTGGCCAGCATTCACGTACAGGTTTCGTATCTTGGTACGCCCAATCAGGGGCACGTCGTCTGCTGTCACTGGGCGCCAACATGTGTGCGGCTGCATTTTAGCCACATCCAAGTACCCGTCTGGGAACATGAGCTTGGCTTGTGCCAATAGCCAGTCGTACCGCTTCTTCTGGTCTCTTGGAGACACTTCGCCCGTCTTCTTCTGACTCACGAAATCCACGCCACCCGAAATCCGCAAAAGGGACTTCCCTAACGGTGCAATCAGTGCATGTCCACCAGCATAAATGTTGTGCACCGGTGCACGGAAGCCTTCGGCCACTGGAACCGACAGTACATACCCCTTCACCGGGTAAATGGCCAGTTTGACCCCTGCTCGCTTTGCCACTGGTGCAGTCGAATTGCCCAGTGCCAAGACGAACTCATCTCCTTCGATAAGCGACCCTCTCCTGGTCTGCAACGCAATCACCGACGTCTTGTCCGTCAATATGTGCTGCACTTCGGTATTAAAGCGGAACATCACACCTTGCCGCATGCAAAGACGGTAAAGTGATTGGCACATTTTGTGCACGTCTCCACTGGTTCCGAAAGCCGATAAAACCGCTCCTGGCTCGTACATTTCCGATCGCAACGCAGGTTCCAAGTTCTTGGCTTGCATCGCATTGAGCGCTTGCAAGTCCATGCCCAACTCAACCAAGTGCGCACTTCGGTCGCTCTCCATAGTCACTTCCAGCTCGCTGTGATCCCGGAAAATTTCGATAGTGCCTCGTGCCGTTTGGTCCATGACAATTTCCCCTTTCTTGGTGTTCGCCTGCAGCTCCCGAAGTTTCAACATGCTGTAGAAGCCGAGTTCTCGAATGGTGCGACTGTGCTCGTTGGACCGCCCTTTTTTCGAGTTGTGCCAGAATTGCAGACCCCATTTCCAGAATTTCGTGTCTCGCAACGCCGACATTTCGACTTTCATGGGTTTATCCCTCAGTGGCCACTTGGATGCCACGCCACGAGCCGGACGAACGGCAACTGTTACATCTGTAGACGAACCGGATGCAGCAGCTGCGGCAGGGCCTCCATTGACGGTTACGCTGTTGCCATCTGCTGACGTTGTGATAGTCGCCGCTCGACTGGAAGTGTGACTTCGGCCCGAGCTGATCCCTTTGCGCAGATTTGCCACATCCGACCAACTCGCGTATAGGGCTGGGTCCAGGAAAGCTCCGTTGCAGAAACTCACTTGCGTACCCACTCCTCTTTCCTTTTCCACACAAAGCACTTCGTGACCCTGTTTTGCCAGATAATAACACGTTGTCAACCCGATGATGCCAGCGCCACACACAATAACGCGTTTTGTCTGGCGGCGCTGGTTGATGCCTGGGATCGGCTCCATCTTCATGTTCTCCGGCAATAGAGGGATACGCATTGGCGGTGGCCGCATGTGGTCGATGGGAGGCAGAAGTTCGCCCTCCAAAGACGCCACAGGCGGCAAATTGCGGTGCGCCACGCTCACTAAATGGTCGCGAAGATGCGGCGGCAACTCCAGCGCCGAGCCGATTGCTTCGCCCACCGACGACGCGTCCGAGTATCCGGACGAGCTGATGGACGCCAAGCGGTCTCGTCGGAGGCCTTTGCTCTCCCCCAGCGGCCGCCGAGCGGCCTCGGTCTCAATATCCATAACTGGGTGCAACTCATCCTCCATGGCGCTGTTCGAGCCCATTCGCGTTCCTGTTTTTTTCACTCGGCAATTGGCAAAAGCTATTGCCACTTCACTGCAAAAACCTGACACCCAGCCCTGTTCGCGTAGGCTGCGTCGCTTGCCGTCCGAGGCTCGTTGCCTCCCCTGTCGCTTTAGGCGCTCGCCCGCCTTCTCTTCGCGGTTCGCTTCCGCTGTTGGGATTCAGTTAGTTTGTGAAGGGAAGTTTGTTGGCCTCCGTTAGGGAAGCCCCTTTTCTCCCTCGAATATTCGAAAAAGAAGGATCGCCGCGCGGTCTCAGCCAATCCGCGGTTTTTACTTAACGACAGACCACTCACAGCTCGCCATTCGGGATTTTTAATAAGTGCAAAAATCAGACACCCATCCTCGTCGGGACAACAGCTCAATTGGAAGCGTTGCCGCACTGACATGCCCTGCACCATGGCGTCAGTCCGGAGCTCACACGCGACGACACGACTGTAGGAGCAGCACCGGCGAGATTCTGGCGCCGGCACCGAGCTGCAAAACCAGCTGAGGCGAATTGGCGCCCGAAGGTATCCGTTCGCCACGTGTTTGAAGAAGCGCCGCATGAGGCCAGCCAGAAACGGCTAGCCCTTGAGACACCTGGCTTGGTGTATCCTGGCGGGAGGGCTCCTCCAAGAGGATGACGCCTCCGATCGCGACACGTTTGCCAGCCCCAGAGCTCCAGCATTTAACAGCTCAGCACCGCAATTCGGCGATCAGTGCTCCGGTCTTGCTCAGAGCGCGCACTTGCTCTAGCACCTGCCTCCTCAAAAACTACACTTGCGAACGAACTCAAGTGGGACCAGCGGAGACTGTCCCTGTGACCAGCGCTGACTGGAATTGATCGCCGTGGCAGCACATGTCCTGTAAAGCTTACCAGTATTGATTTCCGTAAGGCGTGCAGTTGGTACATGTAGTTGCTCTAGAGCCCGCCGTGAACGAGGGGGAGAAGATCGTACTTATGAATACCGCCTCAAATGGTGGAGGATAAAACTGCAGTGGAGTTGACACTGGTTTTTCTCGTTTGCACCTTGTAGAATACAGTAGTGGATAGTCACTCAATCGCTATGATATTTTCACGAATGCAGACCGCAATGCACCGTGGAATTTTTTTCAAGATCGCGTTGTGACGTCGATTTTCACAATTTGCGAAGCTCATGATCCGAGTGTTCAACAACTTGTTGATCTCTACGAGTTTGAAACGCCATGGAAATCGTGACAAGTGGCAATTCCAGGACCAGGCCGTACATTTTCGCCGACCAAACTTACATTTGCATCAAGAATTGCAATTACCGACTGTCACTGGCACCGCAGCCCACAACAACTTCACGTCGTGGATGGAACGGCGCCCACGACAACACCACTTGAGACAGTCTGCCTCGGTTTCAACGTGTACGATTGGTGCATTTGTACTCCGAAGGATATGACGTAAATGTAAATGCAGTTGCTGTAAGAATAAACAGCTACTTCGAGGTAGTACGTACATTTACGCAGGCTAGACGTACAAGAACACTCGAAAATTGAGGAACGTAAACCCTGCAAAGCTGGGCTGTTCATTAGAGAGGGGTTCCTAATGAACATGTAAGGTACCTTAGGAGTTATCAGCCCGCTTCATTCTCCTCAACACTTGTATCCAGGGATCCCAACATTTTCCCTTTCGAATCCGCTGAGCTCATTGGGATACTGCAGAAGAAGCAAGTGAAGAAGCTCAGGAACGACGAAGGCGAACTCTGTGTTGCCTCCGAGTCTTTGGCGTCCAGTGTGTCAAACGGGAAGGCTTTTCCCCCACGTTTCTCCGCATCGGAGAACTCTCGGGACTGCCGTCGATATAGTCCGGACCTGAACGTTGTCAAAGCGAAGAATCCCCCCCCCCCCGGACGAATCCCCACGCGTTTCCGATTCATCGCCAGTGTCCGAATCCCCTTGGGAGTTTTGAATCGCTTCCCCAAGCAATGCTGACAGCCGTCGAGCGTCCGTTTTCACCTCCTGCAACTTGCTCTTAACAGCTTCACGAGCTGCCAATTTGTCCTCTCGCTCCTTCACGGATCGTGTTAAGTCTTCCGTCGTCTTCGCTTGAGTTAAAAGCTCATCTTCCACCGCGTTGGCCCACCGTTTCCGCTCCAGACTGGACCGAGCTCTGCACTTGACGTGTCTACCAGGAAGAACATGGAGCGAAAACTCAGTTTCGTCCTCTCCGTCGGCCTCTAACAGCTCGTACACAGCTACAGAAGTGGAGGAGGAAATGGCCTGCGACTGGTTCGTGTACACCAGCCAATGGGGGCCCATGACCACGCAGTAGCGAGTCTTCCAGAGCTTCAGCGGCTTCATCTTGATGGTTTTCTTCTTCTTCTGTGGGTCTTTGAGCTTGAGATAGCCTTCTATTCGAGCTCCAGAGATAAATGGCAACATGGCATCACGTGAGACCGAAGTCTCCAGAAGTTATAGCTGTTTTCCATGTAGTGGCCTCCTCTGCTGTCTTGGCAGTGAACTCCAAGTACACGCCACTGCTGGCTTCCGCTAACTTTGATCTCAATTAGTTGTTCAAACGAAAATAAAAATCGCCTGAAGAAGAACATACATATATGTATCAACAATACGAAAGTGCATTTCAGTACTTCAAAGAATAAAATACTCCAAATTTCATGGTTATTCACGTCATACACCTTCTCGAAGCTCAAAGACTCTTTGAATACAGCTCGTGCTTGACTGCTGCGCTTCGTTCTTCCAGCCGCTTCGAGTTGGGAGGGTCCACACGCATTGTGTAATTATACCGACGTCGAAAATCTTTCTTCTCGGTCAGGGACCGCAGTGCAAAATAGTACTTGGCATACACAGTCGCGGAAATGTAGAGGTCCCACTGGATATGGTGCAGGAAGAGCCGCTCCAGACGGTTGATCGAATGCAGTGAGAACTGCGGATAAATATTGCTGATCTCGACGTTCCACGAGCTCAGATCTTGCCACACCTTGGACGCGAGCAGCAGGCCGCACACCACAATGGGTCTCCACGTAGCCGCAAGCAGTGGCACGTTGGCCTGCTCCATGAGTCTCTCGATGTAGATCAAGCACACAATAGTGCACTCTGCGCTCAGCTGCGCCTTATTGAACAAGTTCTTGCAGAACCGAAAGATCTCGTCCACACTGGGGATATGTCTCTTGGACGTGATCTTCTCCATTCGGTACACTGTCAAGGGATGAACTCTCGGCAGCCGCACAAAAGTGTATTTGTACTGCGGCGTGACGAAATGTTCTTCCCGGAACGTTTCTTCCACCGGCAAGTCCACCAGTCTCGGGGAGGAAATACTACTTGGGTTCGTGGTGTTTCCCCCGTCTTTTTCCTTTGCTTCGTCCACTTCAAACATTGAATTTTCGTCAGCAACATTGTCGTGGAACGTTGCCGTTTCCTCTGTTGGCGTTGGAGATCGAGACTCACTTTCATCTGATGGCTTGAGCGCTGACATTGCTGCGGCAATTGCCGTGGAAATCCCTCCGTTGTTGCCATTGCCGCGTTGCTGCTCTCTATCCCGCTTCTCGCAGCGTCGGATATGTTGATACAGCACAACGCTCACACGTCGCAGGAAATCGTCGTAGTTGGGTTGAGCGATGGACGAGACAGAGGAAGGCGGCGCCAGACTGACGCGGTCGTCAGGCTTCCGGTACTGTAGAGAGCTGGTCTCGCTCAGTCTGGGGGTGAATACCGTGTGTGTGGGCTGGAAAACAGGCTGGAAGCGCACACGTTTGCCCTCTCCTCGGTCGGAGACACCAGGCGGCGTCTCGTCCTCAACGGAACTCGGCAGCAGCGGCGACAAGGACACACTGAGCGCAGCCTCCGTCATGTGACTGTTGCTGCGGGTGTCCACCACCATGTACTAGGGGGCGAGCTGCTTTGTTGCTTGGGGCTCAAATGGTTTCTGACTCAGATATGGTGGAGAGCCACTCGAAATTCGAAACGTTCGCGTATTTATGTGGTTTCGCAGACTGGACGTGGTGCGCGCTGTCCAAGCATACAAGTGGCAGGTTGAAGCAGTGGTAATTGATTTGGAAACGATCAAAATAGTCAGGTGATGTGATTTGGAAGGATAGATGAAAAGCGGATACCTCCGCACATCGATTCTGCAGCCCACAACTTTCGGGCGGTAGTTAGACTGCTTGCTAGTTGATAAATTGCCAGACCTTAGGGCATTGTTGATGGACGCGTTTGTATTGGTTCCTTCGCCGTGCATTCCCGACTGTCTGTCGACCCGGCGCCGGTAAGTGTCAACACGAGATTCTGGTGCAGATCAATCTCCAGAGGAAATTGTTTACTGGAATTCAGAAATTCACCAATACACGTGTACCTGGTGAAAGTCAACCCACCCAACAACGTAGACAGACATCGGGTAGGCACGCGCTTCAGCAGCAGTCAATCCAGGTCAGAGTTGTGAAACGAGGTCACAGAGTTTTACCATTTAGGCAGGATATACTTACTGTACACACGCTACAAGGCATTGCTCTCAGCACGGGAGCAAGCTTGTGACAACATCTTCGAAAGTATATGTAGTCTATCTCCTGTCTGTCTTGAGCTTGGGTCCGTGCACGAGGACGGGGTTGTACGCTGGCCCCTTGAGATGCTCGTAGAATCTCAGAAAATTGATGTAGATGCGGTAGTTCTTGTCAGCAGGACCGGTGGTGTTGATCACCCCCAACTTGTTGTACATCATCTCCGGGGTTCTCCTTCTTATCATCCAAATCAAGAAGCGCGTACCCCAGTACGCAGTTCGGAAAGGGTGGTCGAGTTTGTTCCTGACTCGCCGATAATACCTCACCAAGACCCCGTACAACCCCGTTTCAAGCCGCTTTCCGGTTCCCCCAATGTGAATCGTGCTAGTGTCGTCTGGTTTCTTGAGTTTTTTCAGAGCGTCTTTCACGCTTTGCGGTACAATCCCCCTCTCCTCTTGGTCCTCAGGGCTCTTCGCTGCAATGGCATCCCCTTGCAGTAATCTCCCATGGGCGTCGAAACCGCTAACGCGAAAGGAAGGCGTAGTCTTGGCTGCGATAACATTGTCGGAGTCTACGGCCACGGAGACAACATCCACGAGAAGAATGACGGCTACCGCTAGCATTAACAGGCTTACGAGACGCATGATGATTCCTGGAGTGAACTGCGTCAGTGATGGGTTCACACGGAAGCCCACACGTTCGACTCCGACGGCTTTTTGTGAACTGGTGCCGAATCTCGCAGAAATTTGGCTTTGCCGTGTTCTTGGGATCGTCGAGAGGATAGTGGTGTCCAATCAACCTCCAGCATTGCCAAGTGTTCGCCAGTCGAGCCTATCTCAAGATTGAACCTGGCTTCCAGTATGCGTACTTCACCCTAAAAAAAAACCAAAGCCGCGTTTGTGCGTGCAGCTGGTAGGAAAGATAACGTTACATGTCGGTACGCTCAGACTGACTTATTAAAACATGTGTACCACAAATTTAGGTTTGCATTTCAGCGGTTCCTTGTGTCCTTATTTGGCAAATATCCAAGTTGCGCTCAGGTCGATTTTTCCTCCTTTGCGTCCTTCAATGAAGCAGCTATCTTCTCTGCATTCGACTTGTAGTCCCACCGGCGCTTCACTATATGGCGCAACATCTCCTTGTTCAGAGTTGCGAGCTTCCCTTCTCGAATAAATCCACCCAAGTTCTCAGGTGGGAGTGCAAACACATTGGCAACCTCATGAAGAAGGTCGAAGGTATCGTCAACAGCCGTCGGAAGCCACGGAGACCGGAACGCTTGTCGGTACTCGCTCACATCGCGAAGCAGCATGCAGGCACCGTCAGGATCAAATCGGAATTTGCGTAGATGTTGCAGATACAGATCTTTGAACGACCTTGCGAGTGAAATTAAGAAACGAACGCAATTTTCCTCAATCTGCAGCAACAAATTAGTGATTGTTAGAGAAATATGGACGTGAATCATCATAATGCCACGCACCAGAACACGCGAGATCACGTCCACAAGCGGCTGTAAATATTCAGTGCACTTCTGGCAAGCCTTGGACGATGAGAGCGACATGCTCGCTTGACTGCCGAGGAAGTCGGCTTTGCTCTGGTTTGTGGTGAGGATCTGGCCAATAGCCTTTTCGATCACTGTCAATACTTGTAAAAGACTTGCTGAAATCAACCCTTCGAGTTTGTCCAGGCATTTCTGTTTGCTCTCTTGGCAGATTCTAACAAACAAATGTACATCAATGAAATTCTAGAATGAGATTAAGGAATGCCAGGCATGAACTTACGTGAGCTGGGTAGGCGAATCCAAATGCAGGGGCACAACTAGATCCTCGAACTGCTCGTCCAAAAAGTCAATTCGCTTGAGTAGAGCCTATTGTTACAGCCAGATCATCACTGTTAGCTCATACACAACGCATGCTTCAACCCACAAAACGTTTTTTACCTCTGTGATAATGAAAAATTGCAAACCTGAGTCTTGCGTTAGACGTTGTTCATGCAAGATTTCCTTGGTCAATTCCACGAGTTTCTGGAAAATAAGCAGCAGAATTGTGAGCATTTTGCGGAGAAAAAGCACGTTGGCAAACGTACCGCCAGGTATTCATCTCCAAATGACGCAACAAAAGACGTAAACACCTTCGTTACGAGTTCTCCACGAAGCTCCGATCCCTTCAGAACCACCTCACAACGGCCAAGCGCTTCGTCCATGACTTCCGTGTAATTACTGGGTACATCTCGATCTTCAGCTAGTTCTCTGAGGCTCTCAAAGAATACTAGCGACGACTCCAGTTGCAAACCTCCGTCTTTTTCGAAATTCGACGACGATATCGAAGTGGTTGACGCCGACGACACCAATTGAGTGGAGGAAGCAGATGGAGATGGCGTCGACGTGTTTGCCACAGTAATAGCAGCTCCTTTCGTCTTTGATGCGCCACTCTTGCCCTTTGAAGGAACTGGCGGCTTGGGGAAGGTTACAGCGGTGGTAATAGCCTTGAATTCATCTTGCAACAAATCCAGTTCTGTCTGTAGATATTTTTCGCGATGGTTGCCAAACAGCGAGTGAAGCTGGAGATTGAGGAAAATATGGATTCTTTCATCGTCGGCAGCAACAGATAGGCTGGAATGATCGTCGTCACTTAGGTTCTGATTAGAACACACTTTTTGCTTGTGATTTTCGAACTGATTCGCATGTTCGATGGACTCGATCTCTGATACCATTGAGCACGTTCTCTCGTATGCAGCGCAGAGTAACTTCACATAATCTCTGCTAGGCGACGTAGGAGTTTCTTCCCCGTTAGACGCAGCAAGACTCGCCTGCTCGGTGTACCGCCTCGTTTTGAGAAACTGATCCAGGAAGGACAAAATCCCAAAGGCTGGATCATTAAACAGCCGTTCCATCAGCAACTCACGGGTGGAGTCGCACGCAGCAGCAGGAAAAACACTCTCGATGACTGGGAACTGCTCTGTGCAAATAGCCGTAATCTTCGTATACAGCGCATCTAGATCGGCAATGGGGTCTAACGACGATTCCATTGGTTCTCCCGCAGCTCTAAACCACAAAACAAGTATCAGTTGACGGATTTAACGGACTCCGAGGGTAAGACTGTACGTACTTGGCAAGCCGATCACACATAACGTTCCACACGTAGCGATCGGCCACTTTCTCCTTATCGTTGTACTCAATCAGCGACTGAGCACATTTCCGCATCCCCAACAAGTTGCCCTTCTCCTGTTCGTTGCTGAACTCCGATAGCAAATTGTTCTCCGTCGTCTGACTTAGCCTTTCAATTTCCGCTACAGCATACGAAATGGTCGGAGATGACAACTCGGAGGAGAAAATACTCATCTTTTTGATGATCCTCGAAGCTTCGTGCAGTTGATTCGGGTCGTGCAGTGTGTTAACCAGTCTGTTACTCGACTTGGTCAACTTGCTGCTTGGGTCATTGAGCGCTAATAGCGCCTCCATCAACTCGTCCGTCTCCAAAACTCTCGATCTTTCGCCATCCAACGTCGCTAGTTTATCACCGATCAATACGGCGGATGAACTGACTTTAGTGAATCTCTCCTCCAAGTCTTCCATCTGTGCACAAATATCCTACAGCAAACCAACATTAGTACGATTTTTTCACTAAAAACATTAAATCTGAGCCTTACATTCAGTAGCAAGTCTGGTTTTACCAGCCCTTCTTGGAATTTGCCGCTTACTCGTCGACTGTCTCGTTCCAGTTCTGCAATGCGGCTGGACACCAGTTGACGGTGTTGTACTAGACGGTCAATAGACTCAGCCAGCACGTTTTGCAGCGCATTTAGAGACGTTTCTTGCTGTGTGAAGGAGGCGTGGCGAACTTGACTGCTCTTTGTGTCAAAAGTTGGGTCTAAAGACTCCCAAGCGCTGCTCAGGAGCTCGTCCACCATCGTTTCGGCGTTATAAGTGCTCGTCTGGGTACGACTGGCGTCTGCTGCAGAGTCCAATAGCTTCTCAAGCTCTGCACTTGGACCTGAAGAGCCCATCAAGAGCAGGAGGGGTCAGTCACTTCAACGTGAGATCTAACTTAAAATGAGGTAATATAGGTGTACGATTTGCACTCGTGTTTAATAAAATTGAGTTGATTTATGACGAGCTAACGTTACCGACCAGAGGATTCAAGAGGAAGTCAAGCGAAAACTTGGACGGTCCCGTTGGATGTAGGTTGCAGGTGGATATTTCACCAGTAGAGGGGGAAGTCGAATCGTTCGAGAGAAATTCCTTTCCATGTTGCTTGCAGTATCCTCGCATCTGTACGAATTTCTGGCAGGTGGAGACTTTGCATCGTCGGCCTCCTCCATGGGCAAGACAAAAGCCTGTGTACTGCCCCAGTTTCAAACATCCTTCGTACGAACAGCGACGTCCGCCACCGTGAGCGACACACAGCCCTCGTGTTTGTACGAGTTTGTTGCAAGCAGTGACGCGACAACGCACGCCGCCGCCGTGAGCCTTGCAAAGTCTTCGGGTTTGTGCGCGTTTGGTGCAACCGACCACACAGCACCGACGGTCGCTTGTCGACCGAGCCATTACTGCGGCTGGATTGCAAATGCTCGAGTGAGAAACGCATGCTCGGCTTCTTATTTTTTCGTACACGAAGCTTGCAGTGTGGTCTATGACGGGCCGAGAAGTTGCAGTGCGAAATCACACAGATTGAGCCGAAGAACATAATCAACTGCTTGCAACCAACGATAAGCCACCTGCATAATCCTCCGGAGGTCACGATAACGCGTAATACGTGTAAGATCAATCTCTCGCTCTAAACGCACTGTAGATGTCGCCATTCAAGCCATTGTGTCGTCCGTCTGTTGCCTTTAAACCCCTGTTGTTGTTTTCTTGAACTAAAAAGTTACTGTCTATAACAGAATCGATCTTGCTTAGAACTGGGACCCCTTCTTGTTGCCGATACCCTTCTCGTTCGCATCCTTCCAGTCGTCCCATGCACGATCCTTGTATGCCGCTTCCTCTACTAATTTCTCGTCGTCCTCGTCACCGTCTTCCACGAGCTGTTCATACCGGCGCGGACCTTGCGGTGCCTCCCTGTGAACAGCGGCATCAAATTGCCAACGTTAGCTAACTTCATACCGGTCCATCAACAATAGCCAAACTCAACATACTGCTCTCTCTTTTGCCTCTCCATGGCATCGGCCACTTCTCGGTCCGCATACTCCTCCAACGACATCGTCGGCAGCCGGTGGCCAGGCTTGAACACGCCCGACCGAATCGTCTCGCGACGCATCTCCATCTGCGGGTTGATCCGTGTTACCTCCTACGAATAGCAAAGCAATCCACTCATCAGCATTTACCAATCAATAATTAGATATCTCCTGTGGAACCGTACGATTCCCTGCCCTTGTGGCGGCGGAGGCGGTCGGTGTGCCTCCGAGAACAGATCCTGCTTCTCGGTGGCCGCGTTCATCTTGAGCATGCTCTCCAGCATATCTTTCTCTTGGTTGATGCTGGCCTGCTCCTCCATGCACTTGACCACAGAGAGCTGAATGAATGTCAGGAGCTGCTCACGTTCCAGATCCTCCATGTCGTCTTCGTCCTCGTCCAGATCGTCGGCACCTTCATTCTTCGCTCCACCAACGTGACTATCTCCCTTCTCCTCGCGCTTTCTCTGAACTTCCTGCAGTTTCTTCTCCATCTCGCGCTGCATCTGAAAGCGTTGGATCTTCTCGTCCCTCGAGAGCGAGAACTGCTTGTTCTCCAGCCGCTCGTACTGCTCGCGCCGCTTCTTCTCCGTCAGCAACCCCACGCTCTCCGCTCTGTCCAGGAACTCGGTCAGGAACACGTCGGCTTCGCGCAGGAACTTAATGCGGTACACGACGTTGCGTGTGTGATCGGTAGGTCCTGAACGCTTCTTCTCCTCCTCCTGTCTCTGCTGTGGCTGCTGGAAAAACGTTTGCTTGGGTGTGAGCATGCCCAAGTAGTACTCTACACAGAAGGCGTAGAGCTGCGTGTTTTGCAGCTCGAAGAAGCGCTCATTGGTTGAAAGTACACCATCCAGTTGACGCTGTTGGACGCACTTCTTCATGTACTGCAGCGCACGGGTCAACTCATCCTGAAAGGCCTGCGAATTGGGGTCCGAGACGGATGTGCTTGGGTTCTCCAGCGCCATGAAGCGGCGATGCGCTTCCACGTAGCTCACGCGGTCCGGCAGTGCAGTAGAAGAAGCCATGGCCATCGAGATCTGCTAAGTGTGAGCTTGAAAAAAGGAGTGATGGTCTTTTCCTTAGAGTGGACCACATCAACATACTCAAGAAGAAGAAAGAAGAATGATAACTATAAAAAGTAGACAACTCTTTTGATTCATTCTGGGGGCGTAGGATTTAGCGTAGGGAAAAGATAAATCTCAGCAGTAAGTTTATCCCTTCCTGTCATTCTTGAGGTGTTTCTTCCTCATGAATCGATCCACCAGAGCAATTCTTCTCGTCCGCCTCATTTCTTCACGTGCAGGTGTAGACAGATGCTTACTCCTTCTTGCCGGTGCCCGTGGCCATGCAGACCTCGCCGCGGATGATCTGGGCGAAACCAAGGCCCAGGCCAAGGAACATACCGGTAAGCAGCGGGCCGTCCGACGCGCGCTTGATGTAGGTGGGGCGCTTGACGGTGGCGAACAGCTTCTGGTCGGCCACGATGTGGCTCTCCTTGTTCACGAGGCCGGAGTAGGCGCGGGTCTGGCGGGCAATGCGGGCGGTCTGACGGGCGAGCATGGCGGCGGTAGGCGTAGGAGTTAGGGAGGGAACGAACTTCGCACCTGGAGCTTCTTTTCTTCACTGGGGGCGGCAAGGGAGCACCAACGGAAGGAGACAAAGACAAGGAGGCGCAAGGACAACCTCACATTTCTATGCGAGTGAAAACCGCTGTATACGGACACATAGATGCCACACAGATTTCTAACATTTTAGTTTTACGTATATGTCAGTAAAGAGAGTACGTTCGTATCGTAAATGGTTGTATCTAGGTTTTTGTGGTAATCGAAGTGCATATTGTGGCAGAAATTCAGTGGCACTAGTGTTCTACTCTGAAGCATTTTTGCCAAAGAAATTCATCTTTGGCAAAAATGCTATCATACCGAGGTTACTGTAGCACCAACACCCTTTATCAATGCGTTTGGGCATACATTACCTAGGGAATACATGTACTCACAAATCAAACATTAACATATACTCATCGTGAGCAAGATGCGCGTACAGGTATCGAAAGTAAAACTCCAGAGTTTGCACAAGTTTCAAAATCAAGGTTCATGTACAACATTTGCTGACAAATAGCAGTGAGAATACATTTCTGTATCTCGCAGTTCCTCTCGCTGTCCTCTTCCTCACAGCGAGCAGGTTTGGAATAATTCACTTTCGTATCTACAGCAGGCGTTTGCGTAGTTGTTCAAGGAACACAAACGTCAGCAATGTTTGAGGCCCCAAGCGCATGTACGCGGGTAGCCAGCCCTTGTACAACCCCCGCAGTCCTTCGTGCTTGACAACCTTCACAAAACAATCCGTGGCGCTCTTGTACTCGTTGTGGTGCATGTTCATCAACCTTGTCTTGACCACGTCTGCAGGCGCACAAGCCGTCGTCGCCACAAGACCAGCTACCATACTGGCCAGAATGTGCGTCTGTAGATTGTCGTGCATTGGCACCACTTCATTCTCGAGAATCGTTGACTTGGCCAAATCGTAGGCAGCAATCTGACCCGTCGTCAACAGCATGGCACGGATCATATTGGGCCTCACTCCGCGCAACAGCGCCGCAAGTCCCTCCTCTTTTTCCACTCGAATGAGTCCGTCCACTGCGTGTTTGTAGTTGCGTCGCTTCTCAGGCGGCAATCGACTGTCCGCTTGCATTCGGATGTTGACGATATCTGCAGGATTGCCAACAGCTCCTCCGATTACTCCACCGGTCATACCAAGCAGGACATTGTGTCCAGTGGAGATCGGCTGTCCATCATTGCGACGCACCGCGTCGTCCTTGAGGTAGTGGTAGACAGCGAAGCGCATGGTAGAGTACGTACCCTCCCTCATGGCGCCACCCGAGATACCCTGGTAGAGTCCACGTAGTCCCTGCTGCTTGAGGATGCGGCGAACAGTGGTCGTTAGCCCGAGATTCTCCTTCTTAGACGTCTGCAGGTGGATCTTCAGTAGGTCAAACGGGTGTGTGAAGAACACGGCACCGACTGCAGATATTCCACCAAACGTGTAGCTGGCTAGCGGGGGGCGGGGCTTGAGGAGGTCAGTGCCACCGCGGTCGTTGCGCTTGGCATGGGGGTCCAGAGGTAGCTTGACGGCAGTGGCGGACATCGTGAGGTAGGGGGCCAAACTGAGACTGAGCTGACGTACTGATGGAACTTTAGTTCCGACGGTAGCACTGACTTGTTTCTTGTATGCGCATACTGAAATCAACTTGTGACGAAGAGTTGCGGACGATGGCGATTGGCGAGAATCGCAATAAGTTCGTCTACGTAATTGGATAAAAAGAAGAAAATTGAAGTGTTCGTCAACAAAGTGATGGGACGAATTGACATTCCTGTTTGACAGTTCTTGAAGTGAAGAACTTCTTGAAAGAGCTCATTGAAAGTTCCACACTCTATTTTGTTGGTGCTATCCAATTTACGAGGACTTGGCTGCCTCGTCCTCCAGGAAGGGCTGGTCCGTGTAGCCCAGCTCGCCCGGCGCGTAGAACGTCTTGGCGTCGTACGGGTTCAGCGGGGCATCGATCTCCAGACGCTTCACCAGGTCCGGGTTCGAGATGAAGTAGCGGCCAAACACCACCAAGTCGGCATCGCCGCTTTCCACGACATTGATAGCCGACGCACGGTCGTAACCCGACGCCGTCATGAGCACACCGTCGTAGATCTCGCGGAACGTGCGCGTCATGGACCCGTCCGTCGGCGCGTTCGGGTTCTCGTGCAACGCGAAGGCACGAGGCTCGATGAGGTGCACGTAGGCCAGGTTGTAGTCGTTCAGCCTCTTAATCACGTGGCCGTACATGCCGACGGGGTCCGACTCGAACTGACCGAAGCTCATACCGTAAGGCGATAGACGGATGCCTACACGACTGGAGTCCACCACCTCCAGAATGGCTTCCAGAGCCTCGAAGAGGAAACGCGCGCGGTTCTCTATGGATCCACCGTACTTGTCCGTGCGGTCGTTGATACCGTCCTGCAGGAATTGCTCTTGCAAGTACGCGTTGGCACAGTGGAACTCAACACCGTCGAATCCAGCCTTCAGTGCGTTCTCGGCTGCCTTCTTGTAGTCCTGGACAATGAGCGGGATCTCGTGGGTCTCCAGAGCACGAGGCAGCACGTGAGGCTTCGGCCCTTCGCGGGTGTAAATGTGAGCACCAGACATGTCCACGTTGGAGCTAGAAGACACCGGCAACTCTCCATTAGGCTGGCTGAGCGGATGACTCATGCGGCCAGTGTGCCACAACTGCAGGAACATGTGCCCTTCCTTGGACTTGACGGTGTCAGTGACGCGCTTCCAGCCGTCGACCTGCGCCTGGTTGAAGATGCCGGGAGAGCCGACGTAGCCACGAGCAGTAGGCGAGATGTTGGTAGCTTCAGCAATGATGAGGCCGCCCTTGGTGGCGCGTTGGCCGTAGTATGTGGCCGTGAGCTCCGGAGGAACTCCTTCCTCGCCGTGTTTGAGCCGAGTCAGTGGGGCCATCACCACTCGGTGCTGCAGCGTCAACTGGTTCTGCTTGCCGCCCAGCGTCAGGGGCGTGAAGAGCTTGGCGACTTGCTGCGTGGACACCATGGTAGCTTGAATGGGATCTGCGGTGGGGAGCGAATTCGATACTGCAGTGAGCGGAAAAGGGGTAATGCATCATGGGATGTGCATTGCTGGTCGATCGAGGAAAATCTTGCAGCGGATCGGTGACCAAGCTCTAATTAGAACGCAACCCACGACTGCGGTCATTATCGATTCCTGGAGGTGAAAGCATCGAAAGCTATAGCCATTCGGGCGATAGAAAATGACCTCTGATATTACCCTTATATAAGTGTTCGACCAGCCGATAAACCAGGGTAGAGCCGACCACATTGAAGTTGATAAAGTTTGGCAGGTTACTTACGTCAGCACATTGCATTGAGTAAACGCTTCAGCACAGCTTACCTGAATGTTAAAACCAACACAAACCAGCTACAAGCTTCCCACCCTTTCGACACGAGTGCATGTGTTGCCAATTTCTTCAATCCAAGTGCTTTTTTATCAGTCTACTGCGGGTGTCAAGTCACAGTACTCTTCCCACTTCACCTGTATATCTTTGTGCTTTCACTCCATACACTCGCGGATCACGCTCGGGTTCTGGACATGGACAAATGTTCGCATCTCCAAGCGATTCTCCAGGTGAACTGAGCCTTCCTTCAAACGCATCGAAATCAGTTTTGCGTATTCAGCATCGAACGCACGTACGATCAGGTTCACCTTTAACACCGCAAATACTGTCATGTACATTCAATTCAATTGGTGCGCCGAGAGCTCTTACCTTGTACCTGTTCCCGATTACAGGGCCTCCAGACACGGATTCAACGGAAATATTCATCATCGGCAAAGCAACATCGCGGCCGTTGTACCAGCAATGCATTTCCATCGAAAGAGCGAGGCGATTGCTTCGATCATCGTCATACTTGTGGTAGCTTGATGTCTCCTGGCAACGCTTTCTAGGCATTAACTGGCAGCTCTGTGCCTTACTCAAACTTCCAAATCACTTTTCCTTCTCGATACGCTGATACTTGAAATCGACAGTCTCCGCATTAAGGATCGAGGTAGTTGTCGACATCGCAACTTGAGACTCGGTATCCTCTGGAACGTAATGCAAGCTGTAGATGCGCCGTAGTGCGCTTGACTCCCGAGAAACTAAGACTACTTTTGTCGAGACTTTGTGGCCAACGATTGGGGAAATTCGAGTGATATCAATAAACTCACTCGAACAGTTACCTTCAACCTGTAATTCATTCTCGAACAGCATAGCATCCCTCTCTGTGCAGTACAGAATCTGTAAGACATCAAGCACAGTTTTATAAAAACCAAAGCGCATATCCTGCCGTCCTTGAACACAGCATGAATCTGCAATGTCGCTTCATCATACCACAGCGCCTTATCTATCGCCAACGCGAAGATCGGGATCATAGTATCCAAGATATGATGACACCAGGCGGTAAACTCTGCAGCGAATACCTGCCGTGTTCAACGCCATTTCAATTGATCCACTGACTAGCCACAACCCCGTTTGCTGTTGTACCAGTACGTTCACAGGGCCCTTCAGGTCCGCAAGTTGCTCCTCAGAGACTTGGAGTCGCATATCGTCTTCCAATAGTCCAACACTGCCAAGTTCCGCTCGCGCCGATTGCAGCAGCTTCAGATCGGAGGTGTCACTCACTCCGCGCATCACTTCTTCTTCCGTCAGCCACACGCCGCGGCCTTTGTCTTTCTTTGCCAGGAAGAGCTGCAGTTTATTGGCATCGGCATCCCGAAATCTGTTCGACATTTCTGCCTTAATCGCTTCAACGCGGAAACTGACTCGCCGCCCAATATGCACAGGAAACGGGCTTCCGGCTTCACCTACGACCGCACAGAAGAGCTCCACCATCTTTCCTCGAGGCGACGGATTCTCGAATGGGAGGGAGGAGCTACAGGTGGAATCAGTGGCAGATTTGGCAAGGATCGACCTGCTGTAGGCGTATCTGGGCATGTCCGTCGGACATCACTCACCTAGCCAACAGATATTGATATGACTTGAAGTCATTGACTTCTGAGAATTGGCGTTTCTGCTTTCAACCGCAACAAATTGCTCTAAATTTGCTTCTCCCCCTGTTGACGGCAGGCCCCCACCTTGTCCGAAGCAGACCTTTACCGTCCAAGACCATAAATGGACGTGCAAGTTGCAGCGGACATGAAACCGTTCGCTTCATGCTGCGACAGCACCAGCTAATTTGGCATAGGACAAGACACCATGGCGGTCTGACCGTATTTTCCTCTCCATCAGTGCGTTATTCACCAACCAACCACGGACCGGAGACTTCACACAGCACCATGGGTGGAGGCTACCACCGAAGCGCGTATCGCGATATGGACGAAGAGTTCTTCGCGTCGCTGGAAGCTGCCAACTACGAGTGTCACGAATCGCCCGTCAAGAAGGCAGCGTCAGAGTCGACGATGTTGCACAAACATTACGCGCAGCGTCGAGCAACTCGGACCAGAGTCGTTGTGACATTGAGTTTGATGCTGCTGGCAGGCGTCGGTTCTGCCGCGTTGTATTCGTCGGTGGACGCTTCTACGTTGGCGTTGAAGGTGCGAGCTCCGTCCCCAATGTTCCGAGGCAGTTCGACAAAAACCGGTAGTGATCCGAAGTCCGGTGAGGTGTTTCCTGGTGACGACTCGCCGGCATTTGGAGATGCTATCCTTGCTTCTGATGAGACTTTAAGCCAGGGTGAAACAAACTACGCGCTGGATGACGCGATATTAGATGAACTTGACCCGTACGACGAGTTCCGCCAAGATGGAAAGCAGCTTGAAGCCAACTAGAACAAGTTTAGAATAAAGTAAAAATCTACCTTATCTATTGCAAAATTGTAAAAACTACGAGCGCACTTCATCTAACGTGAAGACTTCGTGATAGTCGCTCGGGATCTCGAACATCTTGGGGTCTAGCTCCGGATTCAGTGTGATTTTCTGAAAAGTGTACGCGACGCGGATGGTAAACATCATCGGCAGCTCAAACTTGACCGGAAACCCAGGAGGTAATTTCTACAGTCGAAATAAACACAATTGTCAACTTACAACTTGAAAATTTTCACACTTCATGCAGAACAAGATTTGCCGACTTACCATTTGGAAAAACTCCTCAAGGTTCTTCACGTGCTCTCCAGTAGTGGAAATGAATTTGACGACAGGCAGAAAGTCTCGGAGTTGGAACGGGAAGCTTTCCGTCATCACCACTTTCGCCTCAAAGTCTTTTCGTACTCGACGCGTCGCTGGGAGAAGAGTCAGACTCCGGTAAGTGTTTTTCATCCCGAAAACCGTCTCCGCCCCGCTGTTTCTCGAAGAAACCGGTTGCTGGTGTTGATTCTTGTCCTCGAACATCTTGAAAAACGATGACTTCTTCTTAGACTCGTGTTGCTTGTCATCCACTGCCTCCTTCGACTCGCTCGCAATCTCGTTTAGCTTGAAGTAGTCGACGAACGATGTGGTGGTAGTAATTGGGTTGGGGATATGATCCGGCTGACAGAAGAATTCGCACTTCTGGTCATCTGTGAGCCTGGCCAAGCCGTTGCTAGTTTCCTGTTTAGTCTCAGTGGACTCGGGAGAGAATTCAGGCTCCTCTAGGCTACCAGCAGCCGGTAGACTAGCTTGGACCGAAGATTCGTCAACTGCCGCTCGAGTGTGAACAACGTTGTACGAGATCTTGATCCCATTCCGATCAATTGTGAAGCCTTTCTGTGTGTTCTGCCACATGAGCACGAAGCTGCCGTTGTGTTCAACCTCAAACGCCCCCACAATCGCCAGGTTCTTGACGCCATCGCTGCGGCAAACTGGTTGTTGCTGATCTTCGTGGAAGTACGTGGCGATGAAGCAGAAATCGCTGCTTTTAGATAGAAACTCCCACCGAATTGTGTCTCCCGCGATCACATCCAAGTGCATCTCGACTTTGCGCCCCTTCTCAAGACGCAGTGTCTGCCCCGAATTGCTTCCACTGCTAGAGCTGCTCTTGTGCTTTAATTTCGGTCCCTTCTTTTCCTTGGAGTGAGGCACTGACGACTGCAAATGATCCACAAACTGCTGCACTTCCTCAAATGGCGAGTCCTTGCCCATTGGAAGTTGTTTGAGCTTCCGATCCGGATTGACAACCGGTCGGAACTGCGCTTCCATCGAGAAATTCTGCATCTTGTAGGTCGTTCCTGGCCACGGACACTTCCTCTGTCTACTGCGACTTTTCTTCTCTTCGTCTTCTGTTATCCTTCCCTCGTCTCTCTTTCCCTGGGCCTTGACATCCCTCTGCTTGATAAACTCCAGCTTAGTTGCATCCATACTAGACGACGACATGGCTGTAGTCAACGACACATGTAGAGCCAAGTCCATGTTCCCCACGGACGAGTTGTGCATGGCTTCCAGTACATCGTAGAACGCCTTGCTGCCATGATCCATCACCACTGCATGGCCTGCTCTCTCCCCACCGTTTCTCCCAATATACACGTGACTCATAGGCCCCTTCTTCCACTTGACTCCATCCAGTCCTTTCAATGCCGAGTCAATGCGTAACTGAGTCCCTCGTTTCCAGATCCGAATGGTGTCGGACGGTAATACACTCGACACTATGGGGACCCACGAGTGGGCCTCAATGAAGATTTCAGCCTCAAAGTCCGGCAATTTCTCCAGCGCCTGCATGAAAGTCTCTTGAGCTGTTTCCAGTGATTTCATAACCTGCTTTTCCCCTCGTAAGTAAACCTGAGCCAGCATCAACTCGTCATCACACAACGCTGCGTCATGTGCACAGCTCCAGCCGTCGGAATTACGCGAGGCCACGTTGGCATCTCGGTCTAATAGCAGTTTCACTATGGCGTGCTGTCTGGGCTGTACAATTCGCACCGCCAAGTGCAGTGCGGAATTCCCGCGAACGTCTTTGAGCTCCAGGAGGTTTTTCAGCGCATCGGCTTTCACGGGGTCGCGGATCTCGTCACCTTCGGGGCAGACAGCGTTGAGGATACTGCGGACGCGCTCGATGTCGCCCTCCCACACGGCGACGTGCAGCAACGGAGGCATGTCACTTGAGGAACTCATTTTGAAATGCACAAGTGTTTTATGCGATCCAAAACTGATTTTTGTGGATTTTAAGCGGATAGTTCGGATAGTTCATGCAATTATGGGTGAATTTAGCAACGTTAGCGGCGGTGGAGCCCGATACAGACTGGAGCAATGAGCCCTGCGTAAGTAACAGACACGTAGAAACCCTATGGCGGAAGTGACGGAGTTCGTACGAGGGTTAAGCAGCAGTCTACTGTAGTGATCAAGAATCGATGCAGATGTCGTATAAATTGTTATCACCACGGTCAAGCTCTTCTTCAGGAAGCGGTAGATCGACTTTGCAGGTGACTCGAAATGCAGTGAATTCCCTGAGCTAATTATCCATCGGCAACAGCGACGACCAACGACGGAGATTGTTAGGGGTTTTCCTTTGAGCTTTGCACATTCGACGCTCCGTGAGCACCCACACTGTACAGTATTCCAAATACCAAGATGGAGGTTGAGCACCAGGTCGAGCGGGAGCGCGAGGAACAGCGTCTTTCGCTGCGTAATTCGTCGCTGGAAGAGCTGGATCCGGTATCAGCGCTAACGCAGCAACTCGTGGAGGCGAACACGACCATCGCAGTGCTGACTCAGCAGCTTAAAACTGGCCAATTGACCCAGGAGAAGCTCGAGAGGGAGTTGACCGAGGCTCGAGCCAGCTCTTTACAGCTCAAAATGGATCTGGTAGTGGCTGAAGAGCGACTAAAAGCGGCAGACGAGAGTCAAAAACGTCTTGAAAAACAACTAACTGACGCCCAAACCAGAGTTGCAAAGGAAATTCCGCAGCTGGAGACGGAACTCGCAGTGGCGAAAGAACAACTGAAAGCTTTCGGGGACAAGTTCATGGCCGCTAAGCAGGAGCACACGCTGCAGCTCGAAAACATTGAGCTGCAGCTTCAGTCGATGGAGGAAAAGTTCGAGTTCCAGTTTCAAACTGCCGAAGACCTGCTAGCCAAGGCCAACAGAGAAGCAGCAGACCTGCCAGTGCCTGTGGAGGAGTTGTACCTTGCGTCGATAATGCTCACAACGGATGTATCCCAAGAATTACTCTGCGTCATGTTCGTTACTGGATCATCTCGAGAAGATATTGACGAAAAGGTCCAGAGGCTACGAGGACGGATGGTACCAGGCACAGAAGCGATTCTCGTTGAATCTAAAGAAGAAGCTGATAGAATCAAGCAGCTGATTGTGGATCGAGGACAAGCTCTCGTAAAGCGAAGAAGCCGCGCAAACTCGGTAAAGTTCTTCATTTTTCTGGTAGTGGTGATAGTTTACTTATGTTGTTGTTGTTCAATGCAGAAATTACAAGTGGATGTCTGTTTCAGCAACGATCCCAACAAGCTCTGCACTCGTCACTCAGACGATGAAGCAACCACGCGTGAAGAGTTTTTTACGCTGTTCCGAGACCCTTTGACCCCTCTGGACGACTTAATTGAGCATGTGATACCTCCCGCGGTGGTCGCAGTCAGCTTACCAGTGGCAAAAGTGGCCGCTAATGAGATTGCACGTCCTGTGAAGAAACGTGTTGAGAAAGCTACACCTCCAGTGAGCCCAACGTCCGAGGGTGAAGAGACTCCAATTCCTCGAAACCCATCAACACGCAGCTGGCGTCTGCCTCGGATCCCGCAATTTGGCTACCGCATGCCCGGTAACGCACATTAACTGGTCTACAAGCTGCGAATATTATCACCACAAGTTAATTACACAAAATGTTTGTGGGACGGGGCTGGGAGAATTTCTCTCTCCTTAACAAAATCCGACCCCACCGTTAGCGTTTGCTGCCACCCGAAAACTCTCAGTCGGCATTTTTCTTTCCGGAATTGAGCGGCTATGGCGTTTCCTTGTCCGTGTTGCGACCCTGCCTTTGTATCGGCTATCCTGTCCGGTATGGCCATGAACGAACGTTATGGGGTTTTCGAGAGTGATTCGGACGACGAAGACAGGTTCGAAGAGCTGAATGAGCCGTCTAGTGCGCCGGAAGAGATGATCGAACGATTCAAGACGATGCGAGCCAAGTTCGTCCGACCTGGAGGCATCTTTGCCGACCAAATATTCACTGGACCAATGTACGCTTACGCTATGACTATGGATGATAGCAGACCGCAGTCTCAAGTGAGGTCGCTGCGGGATCTCAAACCTATGATCGGCAATGAGTTGGAACTTGGGGTGACGCACAAAGGCCGATATCTCTGCGGCTGGGTGGCAGTGGACGATGCGTTCTTTGGCATCGCCTCGACGTCGCTTCTTCTTGAGGATGTGACGGGTTACGTGGTGGAAATTGCAGCCTACGGCTTGGTGGATGCGGAACTCCATCCATACGAACGACAGCGTATTTTGTCCAGGAAGTTCCCGAAAGGAAGAGCAATTGTTGTGTTGGAGCCGTACTACAAAGTGCGTTTAGATGGATCGGTGGGGGTTCGTGTTGAGAAGGCAGAGGAAATTATCCCGTGGCAAGATGAGCCGACCGACTTGGCGACGTGGAAGAATCTTGGAAACGAGTTCTTCGGTCGGCTGAACTCTGATAATGAAGGGCGTGGGGCACTCGCGTGCTATCAACGCGCTTTACAAGCAGTTCAATCAGAAATCCACCTCCTTGCTATACTGCTTAACAACATCGCGACTTGTCGATTCAAGACGAAGGACTATGCGTCTTCTATTCAGTTTTCGGGTGTTGCAGTACACCTCGACCCACCGTATTTTAAAGGCTGGCACCGTCTCGCTTCGGCTCTTGCTGAACATGCAACTGAGTCTCAAGAAGGAGGTAGTGGGTATAACAAGGCAATTGTAGGGCGAGTTGTTGCTCATGCACGCAGCGAGTTGTCGTCGATGTCACCCGAAGAGGAAAGCCTATTGGAGAATATCGCTAAGAAAGCGGCTAGATCAACCAAACATTCACAGTTTGAGTCGTACGCAGAGTGGAGTATGAAATTATCGACCCCAGGGCTGAGTGTGGTTCAGGAACATTCGTCAAAGTCTGTGGATGGTTGGCGTCGGGAAGGATCTGAGTATTTCACCAAGGGAAACTACAAAGAAGCTGAGGAATGCTACCAGAAGGGAGTGGCTACACTTGCATCGTGCTGTCAAAAAGTGTCGGTCGTGCTGAACAATATCGCCGCTGTCCACTTGATGCTGTCTCGACAAATTACTACTGGTTGCAAGTTGGGGGAGATGCCAAGTATCGAGGCGTGTCTTTTGAACTGCACAGTTGCTGGTGTTATCGATCCGCTAAACTGCAAGGCGTGGCTTCGTCGGGACCGCTGCTTGCAAGAGATGGGGTTTACTCGTGAGAAGTGTGTCCAAGACTTGCAGGAAGTTCGAACGAGCGTTAGGGCAATTGATACGGCACAGGCTAACGAGTGACTGACTAAGTTTAAGCACAGCCTTGATGCTGCAAACGAACAAAAATTGCAGAAACAATCAGCCTCCAAAGCTTCTCAAGAAGCGCCAGAAGGAGCGGGTTCAGCTTTTGATGTGCCTAGTGTTGAAGACATTGAGGGTATCGACGAGTACATCGCCCAAATGGAAGGTTTCGTGAACGGAATGCATTCCAATTACGCTTTTTTTTGACAGGATCCCATTCAAAGTCTCGACTGCAACAGCTTCCGCGTGAATTGAAATGTCCCAGACGAATCCTCCTCCCGAAATCCACATCGAGTTCCCAAGACTTCGTGTGTGTGGCCAGAGGGTGTTGAGCCGGACTTCGCTCGGAAAGCACTCTATCGTGCCTACTTGGAGGCCTGCGCTCAACCTTGGCTGGATGCGCTCAGCATGCGCGATGGATCATTTTTTTGAAGTGTTAACCGCTGCTGATCTGATAAAACGATGGAATGGACCGGAAGCTCTAGAGATTTTACGGGCAAGAGACGACTCACATCCCGGGGACATTGTCGATGGACGTGGAGTACGAAGTGACTATATGCCGCCGCCGTACGAGGCTCGCACACGATCCAGCTTTGCTAGTAATCCGAGCCATGCAGAGGTTTACTACTTTGGTTCGACCCACGTTGCTATCGGGTTCTGCGACTTCAGCAGTTTACTTGCAGCCACACTTCGTAAAAACTCGAATACGAACGCGCCATTACGCTTCGTTGGGTTCGATATGAGCGAGTTTGCCGTTGCGAAGGGCAAAGTGGTTGCCCATATGCTGGGGTCTTCGAGTGTCTCCATTTCGAGTGTGATGGAGGTCTGGCTGTCGTCTACGTGGTCGGATACTACTTTAACGGACTTCAAAGAGTGGTGCTGGAGTCGATGAATGAGCAACAAGAAAACTCAAAGGTGATGGCATATTTACGCCACTGGGTTACCGCGGAGCCAATTTCTGCGACCAACGCTCGCTGTACGTTTTGGGAGAATTTGGTAAAGCGTAACAACGTGGCGTTAGGCTCACTGTGCAGCTTCCGCCGACAGATCGACCGGTTGGATCTCACTGAGTACATGTTGAGTGGAGAGATTCGAGCGTCTGCGGACGTCTTGAAACTTGTGGCGGAAGAACAACCTGGTGGGGTGGACGTTCGAACAAAAGCGAAGAAGAAAAAGGAGAAACCTGCTCCAAAGAGTGGAGTTGCAACACCTACGACACTGGTTGGGAACTTGACTATGTTTAATGTGCCTGCTGGGTCCCCTCCGCTCAAAGATTACACGGCGTTTAACACTGTGGACTTCGGTATCTTGCTGAGAGATTACGTCAAACGAGAGATGCTGCAGAAACACTCGGCTAGTGGTGGATCTTTTCATAATCCACATTTTGGAGAATTTGTATCGTCTTCGTGGGCTGATGCAGGCTAACAAATTGACGATTGAGGTGAATTACGGCGTCTTGAAAGCGGTTCGTGGTGCGGCTGTACACGATCACGTGAACCAGCAGCTGCTAGCGCGTATTGCGAGGCTGGGGCCCGATAGTATCTCGTGGTCAAATGTGCTTGATTACTTCCTTCCAGAGGACTTCCACGACCTTGCTCGTCGATGTTCAGTGTCTGGCGACTGTGTGCACTATGGATACAGCATGAACTGGCCAAGCCAAGTATGTGGGACGTCGGTCATGAACCTTGATAAAGGGGCTTTTAAACGTTTACTCGATGATGTCCTTGACTCGGCGCTTGGGTTCTCAAACAATTCGCCGCTTCCTTCTGTGGTGAATATGCTAAAGGAGGCAGAAATGGACAAGTTGCTGCTTTTGCCGTTCCGGGGGCATTCACTCAACAGTACGGCGTACGTTCTCGCGCAGTTGTTCGACGATGTATGGACCGATCACTTTATGAAGAAGGGACTGCTAACTGCTGAAGCAAAACTGCTGAAGCAAAGCAACGACTTGGGGCGTTGATCACACCATCGAATTGCGGGTTGCAGATGGGAGCAATGGCTCTAGCGCTACCATGCCCACTTTATCGCTCGTCTCTCGATGTGCACATGAGCTGGTGCTATGACCCAAGTGTTCGTTTGGTGATGAACAATTCATTTGAAGCAGCACCTGTGGATGTGGCGCTGTTCGCTCAGTTGATGACACACTTCGGTATTTAACGGCCGCAGAAAAGAAGTTCGGAGTCGAACATCGCAGGTTGTGTGGAGGTGCCACCTTTTAGTTGAAGCGTACTTGGAGTGATGTAGCGCACGTGCTAAATTTTTATCAGTTTCCTAACATTGACAGCACTTCAATTTGCCTATATAGGCACATCAAAAATACCCAGTGTTTAAAATAATTAGGCTCTTTTTATCTTGAAGTTTGTAAGGACACTCTCCCAAAAAGTGGCGGGAAAAAATCCCCGCGCAAAATACTAAATAAAGCCAATCAATTCGCCACAATCGCTCCTCGTCCTTCCCCCGTGTCTATTTACCACCATGAGCGGCGAGGAACTGGCGCTGGAGACGCAACTTCTGCTACAGCAGGTGACGCACATGACGCAGCACGCGGCCGTGGAGAGCGTCCTGGAAGACGCCGGCGCGCCGCCCCCCGAGTCCGAGTTCGATGCCGCCAAGAGCGCGTTGCTGTCCAAGTTGCGCAAGAAGAAAGAGGCCAATCGGGCGCAGCAGCAGCGGCTCAACCAGCGACGCTATGGGGCGCAGAAGCAGCTGCAGACGCCCGTGCGGCCTGCAGCCAACAAGGGCGACCTGTTCTCGCCCCGCAAGGCGCGCGGTCATGCGCTTAAGCTGCCAGTGGCTGCGACTGCAACTGCAGCGTCCAGGAAGAAGCAGGACATGCTGGCCCAGCTGAAGACACAGGCTGTTCGACAGGGAGGTCAGAGTTTGGCCAAATTCTTCGGCTACAAGAGCTACGAGCAGCAGCTGGAGGCTCTGAACGAGATGGAAATGAAGATTTTGAAGAAGGAGGAAGAAGAAGAGAAAGAGGAGTCTATGGACGTTGATGCAACCGTGGAGGGAGATGCAGAGGAGGCTCATGAGGAGGAACAAGAGGCTGAGGCTGCTATGGAAGATGCTGAGCAGGTTGAAGCATCCAATGAGACTGATGTGTCGATGACGACTGCAACTCCAACGAAGAATGCTTCTGCTCCAGAGAAGGATGATAGTGCAGAGAAAAGTGCTAGTCTTAAGAAGCCTGAGAGTGTCGAGCAGGAGCAGGAGAAGGAGACGGTCAAAGTGGTCCGACGCCGCAATAGGATTCAGAAAGAGGATGTTGATGCGGAAGACGGCAATGAAGCCGACAGCGAACAGGATCAGGATGGAGATGATGCAGATGAGGATATGGAAGACGCGACGGATGCTGTGGAGGCTACGAAGGATCCACAGGAGGAAGATGGTAACGATGATGGCTCGGAGACTACTAAGTCAGTGACACCAAAGGACAAGGCCGCCGGGTACCGTAACATGCTGCGTGCTGAAGCACTACAGAACCGCAAGCGCAAGCGCCTGATTAAGGGCCGTGGTGCTGACAACTTTGTGGAGTCAGAAGCCGAAGAAGACGAGGAGGACGTCCTGAAGATCAGTGGTCTTGGTGATTTCGGTTTTGGTGTACCGCAAGCCAAGACACAGGAGTCCAAAGAAGCGGAAGAAGAGCGCAATGCTCTCAAGCTTCGCGAGGACGATCTCGACCACATTGTTGACGATCTCTCAGACGATGAGCGTGCGCAGGAGCAGGATCTGGAGGAAATGTTCCGCCGCGAACAGGAGGACCAGGATCGCCAGCAGGTGAAGGAAGTCATGCGCAACGTGAAGGATGGTTTCGGTCGCAACCGCCGTGCTTTCTCAGGCTTGCACTCTGGCTCGGAGGCTCGAGGTCGTTTCAATCTCGACGAGCTTGTGGCTGCTGACGGCAGCAAGTTCGAGGCTGCGCGTCTGGGTCTCCTGGAGTCTGACGAAGAACTCAGCGACGACGAAAGTGGCAAGAAGAAGAAGAAGGTGAACGCTGATGGTGAGGAAGTTGAAGGAGAAGATGGCGAAGAGGAAGAAGATGAGGAGGCTGAGATGGAGCGTATGCTGCGTGATCGATTCAGGAACCAACCAAAGATCTACGTGACTTCCTCCGAGTCTGGCAGTGACGATGAGGAAGAGACCGAAACCAAGAAGGACAACGGTCCTGATGGGGACGAGGTCGAGTCCGATGAGGAGCGCGAGCGTCAGCAGATGAAGCTCTTCTCCGAGCGAGCGCGTATTAACCGTCGCATGCAGCGTATGAAGGACTTGCAGCGTCAAATTGCGCTGGAGAACAACGAAGACGACCCGAACACGAAGAGTAAAGCCATGCCGAATGTGCTGCTTGAAGAGGATGAAGACTCGCAGGAGCTCATGCACATGATGAACCGCACGGACATCGACTCGGCCCCGAACAGCCAGACAAGTATCAACAGCTCTCAGAAGAAGTCGAAAACCGACCGACCGCGCCCCAAACTTGGTCGGTTTAACTCCTACGGCGGTATCACATCTGCGTCTCGGAGTTCGTCATCGTTCAGCCGAGTGATCGGTCACTGCAAGCTGTTCAGCGCCAACTCGGTACGTTCACTGTTTGCCAATTGCCCATGCTGGTGGGAATTGAAACTCACACGTCATTTTTTGTTATGCAGAACGGAGGTGGAGCTGCGTCCTCTAAGGGTTTCGTGTTCACTTCATTCAGCTCCGACAAGGCAGAGGACGACAATGCTGCACCCGACCAAGACGACCACCCGGAGCTCGGCAAGAGCAAGAGCTGGAGTGGTGCAAAATCAGCAAAACGCGGTGCTTCCACTGCTGGCAAGACAACCAACAAGAGGCGCAAGAACGGCGGCGGTCTCTTCTCGGTGCTGTCCTCGTACCAATGCGTATCCAGCACGAGCCAAAGTCAAGAGTCATGAGTGTATCCATTTTAAAACTGTATTACTATTTGCCACAATCAACTGACGTGCTAGCCATCTGGCTTCACTGGGTGATTGTTTTCCGCCTAAATAATTGCACAATATTATGGGTAATGAATACAATATTCTATAAAAGACCATTTAATCCCATTCATTTTCCCAGATACTGAATAAAACCCACTTTTCGAGCGTAGAAAACGTTGGGTGGACGATCGACGATTTGGGATCGGACCAATCACTCGAGAGACGAGTCAGTGTGGAGCACCGTTGGGAGCTGCACGGCATCCGCTCCAAGCTCCTTCGACGCTCCAGCGACGCATCAGCAGCTATTGAACAGTCTATTCATTCTCCTAGAATCCGCGGGTGCCGGACGCCATGTCGTCGTTCCACTCGCGTCCCAGCAGCAGCACTAACGACAGCACTGAAAGCCACAATGACACACGCTCCGCCGACAGCTCTTCCTCCTCCTTGGACGGCTCCGTAGGCTCTGCGACCATCAGCGGACCATATCGAGTAGGCAATTCGGACGGCGACACGTGCTCGTACCACGCAGTGCAGGAAGGAGAGTCCTGCCGCAAACCGCGCACTTGCTACGAATGTCTGAACTCGGACGTGGCAGGAGTGAGCGACGGTTGTCTGCTGGCGCCGTCGGGCTTCTGCGAGGACATGACGAGCTATGAACCCAATCTGGACTACCGCCGCAACACGTCAGGCGAGGATCTGAGTCTCACAGGCTGGTACAACTACTTCCCGTCGGTTAACACTACGTACTGCGAACCGACCGATGAGGCCTGCGACGTGTGTGACGAACTGGTGAACAATGGCAGCTTGAGTGGGGCGGGGTATAAGGGAGAGAACGTGTCTACCGAAGTTGAGCGGCAATTGTGTCTTGGAACGGACGGCTGTGTCTGCGTCATGGCCTGCGAGACGGACAACTGGGAGTCCAATATGCCTGCGGAGTGCGACGATAATGGTAGCTCTTCCGGAGACAGCCACAACGCATCGGCAGACGCTACGAGTTACAGCACCATGTTGATTTTCTACCTGGTGCTGCAGGTCGCACTACTGGGAGTCTTCATGTACAAACGAGGACTCTGTAGGAGGATGGCGCCGCGACGCCAGCCACCTCGACCCGAAGGACCGTACAATAACGTGAACGCTATTACGTCGCCGTCAAATCGACTGCGGCTATCAGGTTGGAAGAAAATGCAAGACACGCTGATTGAGCGCGAGAAGAAGCAACGCGCCATCCAGCAGCCTCAGTACATGGCTTCGCCTCGGGTTGAAGGCGCAACTGTACCGACCGAAGAAAGTAGCACCCTGGCACAACCTCTGCCTTCCCAGATTTCTACTCGGAGCGATGACACCGCTCGAGCCTCGTACACTCAAGTTCTGGATGAGACAGAGACTGCAGGTATCAACAGACAGCGGAACAACAGTGCTCAGGAGGCAGCAGCAAGTGTTGGCAGCGACGTCGTCGTCGTGGAAGGGTCTTATGAGGAGAGGATAACAGGCACGAGAACTGAGCGTACGTCGTCTACCGTTGCGATGCTTGAAGCCCGGCGCGACGCCGTGTAGAAGGTAAAAGTTCTCGTGTGCGTCTTCCTCTTCGTAGACAAAAAAACAATTTTGGTGTGCACAGCGTCACAGGTAGTTGCACTATGGTAAACAAACGTTAGATGATCGATAACTTAATGAAAGCACAAAGGGCATCAAGCCGATCCTCATTCCACAACCGACAATTTACAGGAAATTCTAATTTGAGTAAAGATTTTGTTTGTCTTGCCAAATTGCCATGACTAACAGCCCCATGACTCGCATTGTGTTGGAGCATGGCGCAGCGGACAGTGGTAGATATCGATCACCCACTCGATGATCAAGCTGGAGGTCCGGTTCGATCGATTACGGTGTCTGTGGCCTTGTCAAGTCACTTTCTGTGCGCTTCAACCTCATTTCGTCCAATCTAAATTCTCTCTTTTACTTTTCAGCCAATAGCATCACTTCAACTCCTTGTGCATCAACTTCGCAACTGACCCGGCACCAGCGATCAGATGCAGTCGACGCCAGCGATTTGATCTCCTTTGTCTGGTTACTTCGAAGTACTTCCCAATTGCCAACGCGTTTGCCATGGCAGATTCCGCCTCCAACGCCTCGGAGGTGGCGATCTCTTCCAGTTCCAGTCGTACCAATTCAGTCGCGGACACTTGCGCGTACTACGGCCTGGAACCGGACGAAACGTGCTTCACTCGCCGCAGCTGCTACGACTGCCTCAATGTACCAGTTGTCAATAACCCGGAGGGCTGCGTGATATCTCAATTCGGCTATTGCGAGTCCATGGTGTTCTACGACTACAGTTTGGACTACCGAGTGACTACAGGCCCAAACGCAGACAGTGGCAGTCCGTACAACTTCAGTGGGGGACTTTATCACCAATATTCGTCGGTTAACACAACGTACTGTGAAGCGACGGACCCTGCGTGTCTCGAGTGCTACGCCATTGCAGTGAATTATTCCATGCAGAATAATTTTCTAGCCAGGACGACCAAGTACTGCATCGGGGAGTCCGGTTGTGTCTGTGTACTGAGCTGCGATCCGACGGTGTGGAAATTGAGAACAGTGTCGTTGTGCGACGAGTCCGAGTCGGCTTCCAAGTCGAACTCCAATTCAGACTCCAGTACATCCTGGAGAGCGTATACTACAAGTCCGTCGATCATTGTCAACCGCAACTCGAGCAGTTTGAGGAACTTGTACTGGCTGCTGGGTGTGCCAGCGTTCATCGTGCTACTTGTGGCTCATTATTTTATTCGTCTAAAATGTAAGTTTTGTAGTTGCCAAAAGTGATAGTTTGTTGCGTTTAACACTGACTTTGGAGTTGGCTGTAGATATTGAAATTCGACGACGACGGTTGTTGCGGATACCGAGACGGTCTCCGAGGGATCCGTTGCGGTTGTCGGCTTGGCGAGCACTGAACGAAGAATTGATTGACAAGGAGAAGGAACCGGTAGAGTCTATTGCCTTCCACATTCAACCGATCAGTGTACAGGACGAACGAGCTTCATGAGTTGGAAAAATTGAGAACACGCACGGCTTCAGCACGAGTGGAATGCTGGTCAAGTGGTGATTTGCGCGCTTTTAGGAATTGAGTCTTTGTTGGCTTGTTGGAAGGACTTTGTGAGGTGTATAATTGCTGAAACGTATCCCCGAATTGAAGTTGCGGTCTATCTTGAATCAGCTTGCACGAGTGAAGCATCTGTTGCACTAGAACCAATCACGCTTCCTCTGACAAAGCATTTCAAGCGCGAAATCCACGCCACTTTGATGTTTTCCCTTCTGGTTCGACTTACTCTGACTCATTTCTGTTTTTGCTGGATAGGCAAGAGCTCGGTGAAGATGGAGACCGAGAAAGACAAGACGATCCACGGCGAGATACACAACCTAATGGACCCGACGCTGGCTGCTGATCGACGAACTGCTCGGTTGCTGACGAGGCAGTACAACGACTTGCAACCGGGCGAATATGCTGAAGCTGACGCGCTGCTCATACGTCTTATGGGTGTCAAAGGACAAAAGTGCTTCATTGAGGCGCCATTTCACTGTGACTATGGCTACAATATCCGACTGGGTGACGACGTCTACATGAACGTTGGCTGCGTTCTTTTGGACGTGTGTCCGATCACAATTGGAAATCGCGTGCTGTTGGCGCCGAACGTGCAGCTCTACACTGCCAGCCACCCGCTCTACCCCAAGAAAAGAGCTGCCAAACTCGAGATCGGAAAACCTATTACTATTGAGGACGACGCCTGGATTGGAGGAAATGTGGTCATCGTACCTGGAGTTACAATTGGTCGTGGTGCGGTTATTGGAGCGGGTAGCGTTGTCACGAAAGACGTCCCTCCGATGTGCGTGTTCGCTGGCAATCCGGCCAAATTCATCAAGAAGATTGAGGAAGAATCATAAAGTACTCTACGAGTATTCAGGCCTCTTTGGCTTGGAGTTTGCCGTTGGATTTCATTTGTCTTTTTGCCATGTACTTCGAAGTGAAGCGTATTTTTTTCTTTCTGACACCTGACAATGATGACTACTGCAAGATAACGAGAGAGACACCGACTTGCAAAAGATCTTTTACATGTACAGGATTGAAATACGTTACGGAAAATAATGTCTAAGCGTTGTTTTGGTTTTGGTGGGGACAAACTACATGTACCTGAATACTTCATCTATTCTCTTGTAAACAGTGGAGCTAGACATTTTTTTCGTAAAGCATTTCAATCCTGTACACTGTACATCTGTGCCAGACCTGCCATTCCAGTGTAACGAACGTTCGTCTCGGCTTTGTGGAGTATCCAGTGCTCATTTCATGACGCGTGGGTTCTCTAGTCCCCTGCTCACTTTCGCATTTTCGGTCAGCACAGTAAGCCACGGCATCAAGTACAGTACAGTATTCTTCAGGATGAACACCGAGAAGGCCAAGATGATTCGGGGCGAGCTATACGTCGCAGCAGATCCGGAGTTAGCGGAGGACCGACGTGTAGCTCGCGAGTTGACTAAAAAGTTCAACGACATCACTCAAGCCGAGAGTATTGAGGCGAAAACTGTGATGAAGCAGCTGCTGGGGTCTATCGGGGAGAACTGCCTCATCGAGATGCCCTTCCGGTGCGACTACGGCTACAACATCCGGATCGGAGACAACGTCCAGATGAACTTCGACTGCGTCTTCCTGGACGGGTGTCCCATCACTATTGGCGACCGAGTCATGCTGGCTCCGAACGTACAGCTCTACACTGCCAGCCACCCTCTCGACCCGGAGGAACGCTCTTCTGGCCTCGAGATCGGAAAGCCTATCACGATCGAGGACGACGTCTGGATCGGCGGAAACGCGGTGGTTGTACCTGGTGTTACTATCGGCCGTGGCGCAGTGATCGGTGCAGGCAGCGTAGTCACTAAGAACGTGCCTCCCATGTGCGTGTACGCGGGCAACCCAGCCAAGTTTATCAAGAAGATCGAGGGTAAGGAGGCGACTAGCAAGTAAAGAGGCGAAACAAGCCACTATTTGTTTGTTGTTTGTTAGGAGCGTTAATAGAAGAAGTGTTAGCTTTCCGAAACTTGTCTAATTTTGGGGATAGTGATCAATGATAGCGTGGCAATTACACCACGCCATCAATTGTTCATTAGACACCTTCCAACTGTTTAATTTTGTGTGTAGATCGGGCTCTCTACATGTAGCGTGTCCGCCGCGTACTTGCTTGGATCACGTGGCCAAGCAAGAGTTTTTGGCCGTCGCCATTTAGAGGTGGCCGTCACTCGTATCGGTGCCACAAAGGACATTCGGAAACAATAACCCTTAGTTGCAGTTGTTTATTTTCCAGACGCCGTGAGCGTAACGTATGGAGCAAAGCGGATGGAGTGAAGTGAAAGAAGCAAGGAAAAAGTGTTTTCTAGCAGAAGGATGCCAGGATACTGGTACATGATACCATTCAAGTGTTTTGTCAAAATTTGTGGTTCATTTGGAGTTCCCCCGCCGCGGACGCTGAACCAAGCCCAGCCTTCCTTCGGCGTCGCGGAAACCGTAGTAGACACGCTGCCATGCAAGACCCTCACCTGAATCGGACGGACAGATTCGTCCACGCGCGCACCTCAGTCGGCCACCGGACTCGGCACAGGAAGAGCCAAGCCCTCGCGCAGCGCCTGAATATGGTATCTCGATCGGAGATCCAAGCGCCACAGCCGACTACGTCACTGCCGCCTCCTCGGCCGATACGCTCTTCAGCGGATTCACGAGCGTCATCCTGTTTTCGTCGGCACCAAGACTTTGGCCTCCGTCGATGAGTTGCCGTCGACGAGTTGCTCGCGTGCACCTCCCCGCTGCAGGATGGATAGCTTAAAGCGGCATTCAGCATCGTGCCATGCAACGCTAAGACATTGGACGTGTCTCGCTACAGCGCCTCCTTGGTCATTTCCCGGCTTGCGACGTCGTGAGCGTCAACATCCAGCCACTCCTCACGGCCGACATCGCCTTGGCTGACGCCCAACACCGAGTCGCGCTTCCACAGCCTGGGCGTCGGTAGATTATTTTTCGGTTCGATTGCGGGTCCAGTCCAGATGTTGGGTCTAGGGTTTTTCATGGTTATACCGCATCGGCCCTGTCCTAAGCGAACGTCAATGTGCGTTCTAAACATTAGGGTTAATTGGTTCAACTACGAATTAGTAAGTAAAAGGTAGGAGTTATAATCGTACTAAAAGATTAAAAAATGGGGACACGGCGGGAATCGAACTCGCGTCCATCCGCATAAAAGGGGTGCTCTTGCCATTTGAGCAACGCGTCCAAGAGCACTTGGTTACCTTTAAAATGCTATCAAGTAAAAACAATAAAGTTGTATTTTATTCAAATTCATCATCGGAGCAATCACTGCTGACATACTCGTCGTCTGTGGTTATAGATCTCCCAGTATCACCTAGCTCATTTAGCTTGTCAAGCAATTCGGTGATGCTTTCAGTATCGGCTGACTCAGGATCGTCGATAAGACGGCGTACATCACCAAGCAAGCCGCATTTTGCGAAGCCACTTACAATCGTCTTGCAGCTGAGCTCGTTCCAGCTTTCAGCAATCCATGACGTTATGTCAGTGCGTTTGGGCGCTACCATTTGAAAGGCAGAACTTGGAGCTTGCTCCTGAATACTGTTGGCTTTCTCCCTTGCCACCTCCTGCATCTCATCTCTAGCGATCTGTTCAACTTGACCTGCCAGGCATTCCCTCTCGGTCATCCTATCTCGCTCCAGGGCATGGTGCTGAGCTATCTGGGCACGGAGGCCGTCCACCCAGCGTGATCGCAGCCGGCTTTTAAATGGCTGGTTCCACGCGACGTCCGCTGGTTGACATACGTAGGTATAGCGAGGAGGTACCTTCATCAACACAACGTTGATAGACTTAGCATAGTCGGTCACTTCCTGGGTCCAATGACCCGAGAAATCATCCCAGAGAAGCACCTTCTCGTCCATGTTGTCCCTACAATGAAAATGATAGCGGAGAAACTCTAAGGAGATACGTGAGTTCCACCAAGCCGTTGGGTTGCCGTAAATGCGGCAGTTGTGCAGAGCTTGAAGTGCAAACATCTCCTTCCACAAGCGCACTCCGAATCCATGACGTACGGTGTCGTTTGCTGCTTGGACGTGGCCGCGTTGTGAAGCACCGCTCTTAAATACGAGAAACGGGGCATACTTGTTTCCATGACAGTCACCAAGTAGCATCACAGTAGCTCGCTCCTTGTCCTTGCCGCTGCACTTTACCCACACCGTTTTCTCACCGCGCGTGGCGATTGTCTTGCGAGGTAGATACTCGAAAAACACGGCTAGAATATATATATGTATATCGTGAGAACTCAATAATCCCAAATGGACAAACCTACGTACCCGTTTGGTCCGCGTTGTATACAGTAGTAATCTCGTGTTCGACGATAGCTGCACGTACTTCACCTATAAACTTGGCTTTTGCTTCTGCTGCATCTTCGGGCGTCGTTTGACCCTGCCGTGTCCTCGCCCGAATAGATAGCTTGTGGCGCCGCATGAAACGTCTCCGCCACGAATGGGACGCCTTGAATACGTCAGGGCTCAGCTCTTCATCAGCAGCCACCTCCAAGGCCTTGTAGTGTAGCATCTGAGACGTGACAGGGCAGCCCTCTCTGCGCATCGAGCTCAGCCAAAGCACAATATCATTCTCGGCATCACTGGATAGAACTGTAGCTTGACCACTGCATCGTAGATTCTTGAGATGTCCCTTACCGTCGCTACATAACGATTTAATATGAGCTGCTTGCTTTTTCCATTTTGAAAATTGTTTTTGCTTGCGTGTCTTCTCAGACGCAGTGCAGGCCGGATAGAAGTGATCAATTGCTTCGCTTACACTGTGGTTAGCAGCTAAGAAATCTAACACTAGACGCTTATGTGTAATCGACCGCGATACGACAGTACCGCTTCGGCTTCTTGCCGGCTCCCGTGGTGCGAGGTCTCCCCATGGCTATTTAGCCAATGCGTCCTACGCCCCCGCTGCCACCGACTACAGTCTATAATTAGCCGGTTCGGCGCAGTATTTAACTTGAGCCATATGCTAAAAATAGAACTCTGTTATTGGCCATAATAAAAGTTCGCTTAGGAAAAAACTTTGCTTAGGACAGGGCCGATGCGGTATTATCAAAACGTCCGGACCGAGGTACCGATCCGTAAAGTAATCTGTTTAATAGACACTCCGAATTACTTTCATTAGACGCAATATTATCAATTAAAATTTGCTGGCTTGCAGCTTATTTGCTCACTTAAAAATTTAAAAACAGCTCCTCATTTAAGGGTAATGCCGACCAATCTGGCCTAAAATGTTACGAGTTTATCCACAACTTTTCAAATTCGTCGAATTAGCAGGGGTGGGTTACATAAACAGGAAGCTATCGACCTCGGCTTGCATTTGGAGTGCGCTAGACATCTAACGGACGTAAATTCATCAAGTAACGGACCGAAGAAAATGTCGCAGATTTTCAAAATCGTGTCGAAAAATATGAGGCAATTTTGCCGCCCCTTCAGCTGGGCCCCCGACCCAAAATCACCTAATATTTGTATTATATATCTGCATAAGCAACAACATCGACGGCAGGAAGAGCTGAGGCGACAGTTCCAGTGCTTGATTTGCGCTTACGAGGACGCTTGGCAGAGTTGAGCTTGGCAACAGCCCGATGAGCTGCTGTCTCGGCTTTCTTGCGCTTGGATTCTTCTTCTTTTCGCACTCTTGTGAGTTCCTTGGTATGTTCACGCTGCTTGATTTTTTCGAGTTTTCGAATCTCTTGCTCGACCATCTTTCTTGCACTATCCTCTTTCTTCATCAGTTTAGATTCTTTACCTTCCAGTCGCTCGAAGGCTTTCTGCAGCTCGATAGACATGCAGTCGTCATGAGTCAATAGCCGTTTATGATGAGTCTTCACTTTGATGAGCGTCTTGTTTGGTGATCTTTTTTGGGCCTCAGGAGACTTAGCCAAATTTCGACTGACAATTGTATACGTCCGGAAAGCCGTGATGTCGATGTCGTCTTTGGCGAGTTTACGCAGCCCTCTCGCATCAATTTGATTAATGGGAAACGTATCCTGGACAGCCACATTGCGTGAATACGTCGACTGCGGCTTCGTTTCCGCGTTGCAAGTTGCTCTAACTGTGGACAGAGCTTTGGTCTGGTCGACAGGCCAAAGCCCCGTAGATTTCCACGAGTTCATGACTCCCTTGGTCGTCAGGGATTGAAGTAACGCGTTTCCAATAACCTCAGCTCTGCAATGGCGCGGTAAGTTTTCAGCTTTGTGATCAACGGCCCATTCTTCGATCGAATGATCTAGCCATTCTTCGAACACCACGCATTAGACCGAATTACTGGTGGCACGCCATGGCACCAGCACGTTTCTAGCTCATCTGAATGCACATTTCCATATTAATACAATGTGATTGACAAAAAATATACAATTGCACTGGATAGCTGATAAAATGCTAATTATTGCTTGTTTCGTAAAATGGACTCTAAAACAACATGTGGTCTGAATAATTAGTAGTATGTTTCCCTGGTAAGTTCTCCCTATTGTTTTGGCCGGGGTCTGGGAACTGGGTCTAAGAAGTGCAAGTAGTCTATGAAAAACCCCGATCCGAAAACTAGACCGGACCCGCAGACGAACCGAAAAATATGTAACCTGAGCGTCGAGCTGGCCCCGCTCAGGACCCCTCCCCTCCCGGCGGCAACACAGGCTCCGTCGCAGGCGCCCGCAGCTCTACTCGGTCTAAGCGCGTCGTGCAGCCACTACGTCCAGATGCTAGAGTTGCCGTCACGCACTGACACGATCTTTGAGCGGCACCTCGGCACCACGTCTGGGCCGTTTCGGGGCCTGATCGGATACTGGGACTACGGGAACGCTGCCCCCCCACGAATCTCGATTTTAACAAGGGGGTCTCTCGTTTCCCTGGGGGAGGCAGCATTCTCATCAAGAAGCTGTCGAACTTCCACCTCGCTTCGCCTATACAGGCAAGCACCTCGGCCATACAGCCACTGAGCTTACGCTCGCTTCGACCATACAGTCAAGCACTGCAACTAACACACCGGGTTCAAACGTTCTTCATTTTCCCACAGCCCAATTTGGGGGGTTGCCATACGGCACCTTGCTCATCAAGCAAGAATCCCTTAATGGCTTTGGGCTACACCAAATGAACCACGTTGAACCCCCTCTGTATGCTTCATAGAAAGTGAAATTTTTGTCAGTTTGCCACGTGTCCTGAGCTGTGTTGTGGATGTTGTGCTCGCGTTCTCCCTAGGATATGATGAGATCATTTCTCATTTCGCCCCCAAGAGTCACAAGCCCCAGTGCAGCACAGCAATTCCTCAATGGAGACCGAACGGACCAAAATGCTGCGCGGAGAGCTCTACTTCTCCATGGATCCGGATCTGTTCTCGGAACGACAGGAGACCCGCAAACTGGTGAAAAAATACAACGAGTTGGACGGTGCCGAGACCCCTGAGGCCCAGGAAATCTTGACCAAACTCCTCGGATCTAAGGGGAACGAATGCTTCGTGGAAATGCCTTTCCGCTGCGACTACGGGTCGAACATTAAACTGGGCGACAACGTCTACATGAACTTCAACTGCGTCCTGCTGGATGTGTGCGAGATCACCATTGGGAACCGAGTCATGTTCGCTCCGAACGTGCAGTTGTACACTGCGACGCACCCGCTGGGACCCAAAGCTCGAGCTTCCGGGTACGAACTGGGCAAACCGATCACCATTGAGGACGACGTCTGGATCGGAGGAAACGTCACGGTGGTGCCTGGAGTCACCATTGGGCGTGGGGCCGTGATCGGAGCTGGTAGTGTTGTGACCAAGAATGTGCCTCCCATGTGCGTGTACGCCGGCAACCCCGCAAAGTTTATCAAGAAGATTGAAGAGGAGTAAAAGCACAAGACACTGCAGGAGCCGGATGATAGTCAGACGTTAAAACATGTTTCAGCAAAAAAAAACGTTTTGGTGGTCTATTTCGTATGTAGAGCGTGTTTTTATCTACATAAAGCTGGCCTCCTTGTCGGCCGTAGCTGCAGACTTGGCGAGTTGATCCAGTAAGCTTTTGACGCTCTTGGCTCGCTTCTTCAGCAACGCTCGAGTCTTCAAGTCCGGTTCGCCTCGGAAACTGGTCAGATGTTGGTGGAAAAACACTGCAACGCCATCAATTGTGAGCTGTGCCTTCTTCGTCTGCAGTAAACGCTGGAACACCTGCGCCATCTCCAGCTCATTGTCGACCTTCAGGATTTCCTCCATCAGAACTCGCAGGAACAAGATGCTCTTCTCCTCTAACTGTGTGAAGTCAAGCACTTTCAGCACCGAGAACGACAGGCTGCCACTCAGTACAAGGCCGGCCAGCATTTGAGCCTGGTTGTACAGTCTCCGAGGCTTCAGCGACTCCATCTGCTTGAAGATATCCCAGAACGCGAGCTGGAACGTGAACTTGTACCGCGGATCCATCTCGCACAGCTTCTCTGCCAGCACCAGGTAGTACTTGTTGAACTTGTTCTCTTGGCCGCAGCAGTGCAACAGCACACGGACGATCTCCCGTTCCTGTTTCTCCTTTAGATGTAGCTGTAGCAGTCGCTCGTAGGCGTCAAAGCAGTCCGTCGCGCCCATGAGAGCCACGAAGATTTTCTTGCGGACGTCCGTGTTCATATGCTGTTTCTCGGCCAGTTTCAGCAGTCGGTCCTTCTCCATTTCCGCCTCGTTCGATGCTTCGGCGTTTGCCGCCTCATCGCCAGCCTTCGGCTGCTGATAGCCGACCCACGTGCCGCCAACAACCCACCAACGACCGTCCTCGTCGGCATTGAGAAGTTCGTGCAGCGACACACGCAATGGGTTGTTAGCGTTGCCGCACCGAGTTTTCACGCGGCCGAGCCACTTTTTTAGGGAAGAAACGTCAAAAGCACCGCCGGCACTACCATTCCCTGCGTGGCGCTTGCCCTTGGACGATTTCTTGAGGTTGTAAATGAGATCCAAGATGAAGCGAACACGCTCCTCTGGTTGTTTTCCGCCGTTCGACTGCTGCGCCTCGCCTACCTTCTGCTGCACAGCGGCCACCATCTGACGTAACGCGTCGGCATCGTCCGCACGGAGTTGAGCGCCACCGATTTTCAGAAGTTGGTGGATCAACTCAATATCGGTGGACGAGAAACTGTCCACGAACGAACGGAAGAGATCGTACACGAGGGTGCAGTGTACGACGCCGAAGTTGTACAGCATCATCACGAACAGCAGTAAGTTGACGGGGACTTTGGACGTTCTACCCGAGTCGTCATCCTCGTCGTGTTGTGTATCTGCAGACTCACTGAGCTGCTTCTTCTCCTCCTCCACGCTATCCATGAGTTTCCGTACCAGCTTCTCAACGAAGAAACCTCCGACTTCACTCCCCACGCTGTGGTACAGAGCGGCCACAAGAGCGCCGCCAACCTTGATGAGAGGCGCCATCACCTGTCGCGGGTGGCACGCCGTCTGGAGGAGCTTCTCAAGCAGGATTTCGTTGACAAGAGACCGGCCGTTGCTGCGGTAAATCTTCTCCATTTCCAACGCGATTGACCTGGACGTACAAAACAGTCAGTTACCTCGTATCAAAAGTAATTGGGTTGCAGACGGAGACTCACTCCATGTTGGACTCGGAGATACGGTTGAGTTGGCCGTTAATACGACGCGTCAGCTCGCGCATTGCCTGCTCATCCATCTGGGAAGGCTTCACTTTTTCAGTTGCGGCTGCAGCGGCAGCAGCTTCAGCCTCGGCTTGAAGCTTTCGTCGAAGGTGAGGGGGCAAATATGCTGATGGCTTCTTGGTTCCGTCACTTGACTTGATGACAGGTCGACCGTAGATATCTTCTTCAACGACAACGCTCTCCTTTTCCGGTTGTTTTTCATCCTCTGACTCCTCCTCTTCCTCGCTCTCTTCAGTATTTCCGTCCTCACTTTCTTCTTCTTCCTCAAGTTTATCCTCTTCATCACTGCCAGCATCAGCATCTTCCTGCTCTTCCTCATCGTTGACATCATCGCTCTCCTCTTCTGCAGCCAACTGCTGGTTTCGCATGGTGTTGACTCGTGCTTCGTCATCCTCTTCACCTCCCTCCTCTTCGTCCGAATAAAACTGCGCAAGGTCTTCCGACTCGGACTCCGACTCATCAGTCGGCAGTTCGTCCATGCCCTTGAGAAACTCTGCGTCTTCTGCCTGCAGCAGCTCCATCTCCCGTCGAGTCTCTTCGTCCATCTCCATGTCGTCCCCGAAGTCACTACCAGGCTCCGATCCTTCATCTTCTTCCATCTCACTCTCCTCTCCGTCGCTCTCAACATCTGCGTCGTGAGCATGCGACTGTTTAGCCTTCGCTGCCTTCGGTTGGTCCTTCACCACTCTGTCCACAGCAATAAAACACGTCAATAAATAACCCTGTAGCTCCTCCAAAGAAAATTCTGCTGTCGTACCCTGAAATATGGTCGAGTTCCGACAAAAAGTCGGCAAAATCTTCACCAAGACCGTCCTTCGAGTACTCCCTACAATAAAAAAAATAACATTTAGCAAACATCCCACAATGTGAATAATCTAAACAAACAAAACCCATCGCTCCTTACTTCTGCAGCTTCTTCATTGCAGACTCGGATTTACTGGACGACAAGGAGCCCAGCCCTAATTTGGATTCCAGAGCTTTGATCGTTTTGTCCTCGGCACTCAGCGACTGCGGTTCACCTGCGTTAAAAGAGATTAGTACTGCATTTAATTAATGCGGTCGAAACCGTTGCATTGCGCACCATTGGCGCTCGCTGCCTCCGCCAGAAACTCATGGAACTTATTGGTGATTCCACTGGAAATGCCACTGGAGCTGTTGGCGCGATGTGTTTTGACAGGTTTCTTGCTGCGAGATTTAGCGTTTCCATTGGCAGCTGAAGCCTCCACCTCCTTCCGCTGTCGCTTGTTCTTCTGGCGCTTCTTGTCCTCGCGCTCCTGCTTGCGCTTGGCCTTGCGCGACGGCGGCAGCTTCCCGGCCATAGTCCGACGAGTATAATTGAGGTGTGCGCCAGTCAAACAGAAATGGGTTGATGTTACGATTGTCGTCTGAAGGTAAGAAACAGATTAGAAATTCACTTTACCTTCTAAACTTGAAGATATTCTTCAAGCTGATATCGAGAGCAAATGGTTCGTCGACTGCGTCGTGGCGACGGTGCTGCGCTGTTCGGGTTGTTGTGGGCGGCCTCGTGTGTATTCTTGGTAGCACTACGCTTCTCCCCGCGAGATGGCTCCATCTCGACCCCGTCTGTTGCCTCCAAGCCGCAAGTATTTGATCCAAAATGGGCATCTGATTCCGTTTCTAACGGTGTTTTAACGGGCAGAGCGACGTTGTCGCTGGTCGAGTCACTGCCTGTTGGAGATTTCGACCTTCACTCGGCTGTTCCACAGACGTTCGAGACCCTTACGCGCCATGTACAAGCTGCTAAGACCTCCATCGACCTCAGCGCCATGTACTGGAACCTGCTGGGCGATGAAGACCGAAAAGTTTATTCCGACGCTGAAATGGCGAAATTCGGTGCTGAAAGAGGCAAAAACCTGCTTTCAGCGTTACAAGACGCCTCCGCTCGTGGAGTTAAAATCCGCGTTTTAACGGCGAAACAGAGTCCTAAAGAAAATGATATAGACGAAATCCTGGATAAAACTGCAACGTCGTGTAGCACGCTGCCGACTGAGGTGCAGACGCTGGTGGACGCTGGAAAGGAAAATGTTCAAGTGAGATGCTGGAGCGGCCCCGAGTGGTACGGCAGCGGCATTCTGCACCAGAAAATTTGGGTCTTCGATGCGCAAAATGTGTACGTGGGGAGCGCCAATATGGACTGGAAGTCGCTGGCTCAAGTGATGGAGGTGGGTGTGATAATGGAGAATTTATCTCCTTCATCAGCGGTTATTCAGGACATTCAAAAGCTGTTCGAGACCTGGTGGATGTTCGCGTCGTCGGAGTTGCTACCAGCCAAAATTGATACGTACTTTTCAGAGAGTTTTCAACATGAACTGCTAGTCCCGAAGTGGTCGCTGTATCTGCCAGAGGATAAGAGGAGCGAGGATCCATTTGTGAAGGCTGGGTTATCGGCACTGGGAGACATTTCACATCAGTTGATAACTCCGTTTAGTACTTTTTCGACTAGAAATGACACGAGAGTAGGTGGCGAAATGGAGTCAACTGCTGCGGAGATGTTTGTTGCGGCTGCTCCACTGGAAGCGACAGCTGCACACTCCAGAGCATTTGATGAGGATGCGCTGGTATATACGATCCGATCGGCCAAGTCTTTCGTCAGTCTCAGTGTGATGGATTTTACGCCGTTCTCCATGTACACACCGGGGCCTCTCCACTGGCCAGCGCTGACCGACGCACTGCTAGCCGGAATATACAGTAAGCCAGGACTGCACGTGCGTCTGCTGATCAGCCAGTGGCAGCATACCAGCCCTCAAATGCTGGAGGCACTTGCCACGCTGAAGAAGCAGGCGGAGTTGTGTCAGCATACACACGCGCGGTGCTCTGGTAGACTTGAGATCAAGATTTTCCGCGTGCCTGGTTGGCAGAACACGACGTCCACCGCAAGTACCAAAGCGTCCTGGCCTTCGTACACTCGCGTGAATCATGCCAAGTACATTGTCACTGATACCCGCGCAAATGTGGGCACGAGCAACATGGAGTGGGGGTATTTCTACACCACAGCAGGAGCAAGCGTCAACACGAACCACGAGCCGACACGAAAAGCACTTGAACAAGTTTTTGCAAGAAACTGGAACTCAAGTTACGCTAAACCGTTGGAGGAAGTGATGTCTACTGAGGCGTGAGCTTTTGAAATTGACGTGGAAGTGTCCGTGTTCACTGATAACTAACACAAAAAAAACAATAAATATGTCATTCATCGGCTCTATCTAGTTTATCGCTTCTCCACTTCGTCATCTGCATCACTTTCCTCTTCTCCGTCTTCTTCTTCAGCGTCACTATCAGCAGAGGAACTTTCAGCTTCTTCGTCTCCATTCGAGCGAGTGTCGGAATCGTACACATTAACGAGCTGGGCCATACCTGCATCGACGTGGGAGGCAATGTGGCAATGAGCAAAGATACTCCCCACCATGTATTCGCGCGGCGTAAAGCGGATCTGTACTCCTCCACGGAAAAGCGGGAGCGTATCACGCCATTCGCCCACGTCAAACATCACACCTTCAGGGTCAGTGATATCGTCCATATCCGAGATCTGGAAATGCGTCGAGTGCATGTGGAACGGGTGACTCATCGTACGGCAATTGCTCGATTTCTTCTTCTTCAGCTGGCGTTCGACACTGGAACTTTCATCTTCCAAGTCGCAGTCCCATATCGCTGGTTTCCTGTAGTCTTTGATCGAGAGCTCCCATTGCTGCATCTCATTAACTGGCATCGAGTAATTGATGCTGGACACGTCCAGTGTCTCGTGATTGACGCCGTATTTGATCCCTTTGTCCATCCACACGGAGAACTCGAAGTCGTATTTGTTGCTCTCCTCGATAATTGGACGGGAGTCTGGTGTTCCAAGAGTGTCGTCCATATACGCAGGTCGCTTTGGCAGGATGGAAGGGAGACGCATGAAGTTGACAGACTCTTCTTCTCCAACATCGTCATCGGAGTCCTCGTCATCGTCCTCGCTCTTGCTAACTTTTAGCTTCACAATTTGCTGAGACGGCACCCGGTGCTGGTTGACAAGACCTAACAACTTGTTACGGGAACTCGCGCAGTCCGTCTCGAGGTAAAAGTCTCCGATCTCCGCACACATGAGCGCTATATCCGCACGACCACCAGGTGGGATAACAATCACTTCCTTCGCTGTAGGTTTCTTAAAGTAAATCCCGTCCATGGCGAGAACTTCCAACGAGCAGCCACTGCCATGGCTGGTCACAAGCTCAGCCACATTGTTCGCAATTGCATTCACGAAACGCAGTCGCTTGTATTCGCCTACAGCGAGGTCCAGAGTTGGTAGATACTGCCCGTTCACGAAAACTGTGGGTAATGAAGTGTCGTTCAGCGGTACATCTGCGTCGTCTTCGACGATCTCAAGGTCTGTTGGCCACACAAGCTCCTCTTCGTCCATTTTCTTCGATAGCCGTCTAGAACCGAACTTGTTCTCGATCGCGTCCTCCAAGTTGTCGTAGATATTGAAGCAGTTTTCGACGCAGATCGATTGCAGAAGCATGACTTGGTCATCCATCGCAGCCAATTCGGCCGGGAAATCTGCCGGTCGGTCCACGATAATCAAAGCCCCAGCCATCAGCCCATTGAGTTGGGAGTTCACGTTGCCGTGCGAGTGTGGATGGTACCAGAACGTTCCCGCCGGGTGGTCGGGGCGAATCTCGTACGTGTATCTGCGCTGTCCTCCCGACTCCACATTAGGCATCACATTGTCCGCATCCCCCACTGGCGGCACGTGCATCCCGTGCAGATGAAGATTCGTATTGTTACTAGTGCCAGCTCCCAGCGAATTGGTGAGCGTGACAACCAACCGGTCTCCTGGACAAACTTTGATCGTCGGCGCCGGCACGAGTCCGTTGTACGTTCGAGTGTTGAAATCCACGTAGTCACTCGTGAATCGAGCGAGTTTCACGGCCAAATTGATGCGCAGCTCGCCGGTTCTGCTCGTAATTGTCGAGCGATCGTCCGCGCCCGAGGAGCTGTCGGAGCTGAGTTTGCTCCACTGCTTGGCGCAGTCGGACTGGTACACGGTTGGCTGACGCAGTGGCTGGTAGTCGTGCACTGCAGTCGCCACCGCAACGGCAAAGGCGAAGAAGACGCAGACGCAGACGGAGAGACGCATGTGGCCGACTGAGAGCGACTTGGGCAATGACAAAGGCGAGGAGCGGGACACGTACGTGTCCGAGTCGCCATCATGTGATCGGGCAACAGCTGGTAAAGCGAAGTTCAGTTGTCCGTGCGAATTAATTTAGAGATCACCACCGGGAATCAGAGCGAAGCTGGAGTTCACCTTGAACTGCTTCATGTCCTCCATGTCCATGCATTGGCGTTGATGCATGTACTGCAGCTTCGTTAATACTTGGGATACAGTAGTTGCCTTTATCTAGCGCCGCTGGTACTGTAGATATTTTTTCAGCCACGTAAAGGAGTGGAAGCCTGATCTAAATGCTCGCGTTTGTGAAGTTTGTTTGCGAGCTTTCCAAACATGAGCCTTTTCGATCGTGAACAAGAAGCAACAAGTACGTGTGCATGGTACTTTCGTTTGAGGTATTTATTTGAATATGAATATACGTTTGTTACATCTACGACAAGCCCATTTACGCGTGGAAGGTCTCTCCTGGTGCGCGGTTCTCGACGAGTGGGGCGGCCAGGCAGGCCTTCACGTAACCTGCGCGGATGACGAAATCGCCGAATTTCTCGCCCTGGTCGCGATTCTCTGCGTAGTCCTTGATGATGGGCTCAAGCTCGACCAAAATCTGCGCTTCGTCCACAGCCTCCTTGTAGAGCTTGTTGAGACGGTCGCCCGAGAACCCTGCACCGAGATACAAGTTGTAGATTCCAGGGGAGCGACCCACAAAGCCGATCTCGCCCAGGTAAGGGCGACCGCAGCCGTTGGGGCAACCAGTCATACGGATCACGATCGCGTCGTCTCGCAGACCGTTGGCCTCCAGCATGTCTTCGATCTTGGTGATAAGTGACGGCAGGTAGCGCTCGGCCTCCGCGAAGGCGAGACCACACATCGGCAGCGCAGCGCAGGCAATCGAGTTCAGACGCATTCCGGAGTAATTGTCGTTGCCAAACTTGTACTTCTCCATCAGCGCCTTGATCTGCGGGATCTCCTCCTCGGAAATGTTGCCCAGGCTCAGGTTCTGGTTGCCAGTCAGGTGGAACTCCACGTGCGGGAACGCCTTGGCCAGCTCGCGCAGACCCGTACGGATGCCAGACTCCTTAGTGTCCTTGATACGGCCGCCCTCGACGAACATGCCGTAGTGGTACTTGCCTTGCGAGTTCTTGATCCAGCCGAAGCGGTCGCCGTTCGACAGCAGCTTGTGCTTGCGCGGCTCCTCCAGCTTGTAGCCCAGGCGCTTCTCAGTCTCAGCGCGAATCCACTCTAGGCCGTGGTCCTCCACGGTATATTTGAAGCGGGCGTGCTTGCGGTTCACACGGTCACCGAAGTCGCGCTGCAGTATCATGACCTTCTCAGCTATATCCTTGCACTGATCAGGCGTGCAGAACGCCATGACATCGGCAAGACGCGGGTACGTCTTGGTGTTGTTGTGGGTCATACCCATGCCACCACCCACGCACACGTTGAAACCAATCAGCTTGTCCTTCTCGAGAATGGCGATGAAACCCAAACAATTGGCAAACACATCCACATCATTGGCCGGAGGAATAGCAATAGCGATCTTGAACTTACGCGGCAGGTACGCTTCACCGTAGAACGGCTCGAAGTCCTTCACCTCACCACCAGCAACCATCTTCTTGTCAAGCCAGATCTCGTGGTAAGCACTCGTCTTGGGGCTCAGGTGAGCTGAAATGTCACGCGCGATGCCGAGGATCTCCTGGTGGGTCTCCACAGAGCACGACGGGTTAACGGTGGCCATCACGTTACGGTTCACATCACCACAAGCAGCAAGCGAGTCCATCAGCACACGGTTAATGCCCTGCACGATAGGTTTCAGGTTCCACTTGAGAATGCCCTGGAGCTGGTAAGCCTGGCGAGTGGACAACTTGATGTTGCCATTGGCGTGCGAGTCCGCAAGCTGGTCAACCATCAAGTACTGTTCGGCAGTTGATACACCACCGGGAACACGCACACGGATCATAAAGGAGAAAGCCTTTTCCTTCTTCTCCAGACGCATTTGCTCACGGAGGTCACGGTCGTCCTGCTGGTAGATGCCGTGGAATTTGGTCAGCTGCGTGTCGTCAGCAGCAAGAGCCTTAGTCGTGCGGTCTTCAAGGCCCTCGGCCACCGTTCCGCGCAAGTAGTTACTCTGCTGCTTGATCTCTTCGTTCGTGCGCTGTTTCTTCTTCGTGCCCTGGTGAAGGCTCACCACGTCCGAGGGGATGCCAATCTGTTCCCAAAGCTGAGGCTTCCACAGCTCGAACTGAGTCATCGGACCATCCTCATCCTGGTCATCGCCCTTGGCAAGATCCACGATGCGCTTAGCTCCAAGCTCGCTTAGCTTGGCGTCAAGGTCCGTAGGGGCTTTACAGAAGTAGTGCTTCTCGTCCTCACGGGGCCAGTACATACTGTCACCCATGCCGAACACCGCGTACTGTAGCGGAAGCGTCGAACTAAATCCCGACAGCTCACCCCAGAACTCCTTACTGTTGTTTGGGAACTCGCCCTGGCCAGCAGTCGAGCACACGAACACGACGTAAGCGTTCTCGTCGTTGGCCTCATCCAGCAGTTGGTCGATGGTCATCTCGTTCATGTCCATCTTCTCAACGTTCTTCATACCAAAGTTCAGAGCGTCCTCCTCCAGCTTTGAGGCGAACTCATCAGCGTGGCCGTTGTCCGAAGCGACGAGAAGCCACAGCTTCGTGTCAACCTGCCACGGCTCCGCTTGCTGGCCGCCAAAACCGTTCAGAAGAGCTTCGAAGCTCGTCTTCAAGGCCTGCTGGCCGATCTGCTCGTACTTTTCTGTGACCGAGGCAGCGGTGGGGCCAGTCAACGCCTGCTTGGCAAACAAACTCAGCTGATTGTTGCGCTGGAGGAACGTCAACAACTCCTTCTTGATGCTTGGCGACTCTAGCGAGAAAGCCTTCTCACCCTCAACATCCTCCAGAGTAGGATTGTAGCGGTAGAGCGGCCAGTAGCCGCTGGTGACAGCCTCCTTGGTCTCCTGTTCCATGTTGGCGGCACTAGGTGCATACGCAAGCACGATAGAAGGACCATCAAACGAATCGGCCTCGTTCAATGCACGCAGCACCTGAGAGTACGAGTCGTAGAGCGCAACCGAAGCAACATACGCGTTACCATACTGCATCGCGTACAAACCAAGATCACGCTTGCGGTTGGTCTTGGACACCGCATTCATCGGCTCAGTGTCGAGGATCAGAAGGTTCACGTTCTCACCGCTGGCAAGAACCTGGTGAACTCCCGACGCACCAACATCGCGCGAGAACTCCTCGCTGCCAAGAATCCACTGGCTCAGCGGCGAGAAGTACTTTTTCAAAGCGTAAATCTCAGCGAGGACACCACCCTGGTGCTGCTCGTTCTCAAGCAGAATGTTGATCTCGTTCGCAAGCTCATCGTGCTTGGGCTGCTTTTCGGACCATTGCACGAGGCACTCGAGCAGACGCTGCGACACAATAGCCTTGGCATGTTCGCCAGACACAAGCGCCTTCACCTTGTCCTTCAGCTCTTGACGCTTCGCCAGGATACCAAGGTGAACACCAAAGCCGAATTCTCCGCCTTCAAGGGAAACGTTGTCACTCGAAGTCTTGTCCTGTGCATTCCACACCGTCTCGGAACGAACAAGGTTGGCAATCACGGCACGCTTCTCGAACAATTGCAGCAACATCTTCACGTAGGGAGTCTCAAAGCCATCCTTGGACGAAACGTACGAGTTTACAAGTTGAGTCGTAATCGTCTTCTTGGCGTTGAACTCCTCAGTAGCAGCAGGGGAGGCAACGACGAAGCCACTCTGCAATTTGTCAGCGGCGAGCTCCTCAACCAGAGTGCGAGCAGTCACAACGTCAAAGACGGATTCGCTGACGTTGAAGGCGTATTTGCCGCCAATGACCGCAGGAACGGGCTTGTTCTGCCACTCTTCGGACTGGAAAGAGCCAAGCACATCCATATACAGAGGCTCACCGACGTTGGTAGCATCATCCATGCGATCGAGGACAGCAAATTTGGTAGCCGTAGCAGGTACAACACTAAGGAAAGCCTTGGTCGACCACGGACGAAAAAGACGAACAGAGATAACACCGACCTTAGCCTTCCAGTTCGTGTAGAGTGACTCGACCGCGTCCTTAACAACGGTCGATGCTGTGCCCATTACCACAAGCACCTGCTCCGCCTCGGGGTGGCCGAAGTACTCGAAGAGCTGGTACCCCTTCTTGGCGAAGACCTGTTTGATGACGTCCTCAACGACTTCAGGGACGGCGTTATACTTGGCGATGCACTCTGGGGAGACCTGGAAGTACAGCTCAGCGTCATCGGCGTTGTCTGATGCGCCGGATTTGTTGAGCACAAGCTGGCGGAACTCTGGAGTCTCCGAGGCGTTCTTCAAACCAATGAGGTTTGCCAGATACTGGTAGTCCACGAGTGCATTGTTGAACTTGCTCGAGGAGGCAGCTACGTGCTGTTCCAGGTCGTTGTGCGCCATTTCTCCGTCGTAGACGTGCAGAAACGGCACGTTGGCACGCAGCGAGGCCACGTGAGCCAGCAGCGCCATGTCCTCCGTCTCCACGGCGTTGAGGGAGTTAAGGATGACGAATCCAGTCTGACGCACAGCCATTAGATCCGAGTGCTCGCGAGCGACAACGTGGATGACAGCCGGAAGCTGCGCAGTGCTGAGCTTGTACATCGTCGGCACCATGTGCAGCAGCGACGAGGGCGACGACGCGAACAGCGTCACGAACTGGCCACGCGCGGCGGCAGCGTAGGCACGCTCAATAAGCTCCTGACCGGCGGCACCCTCCTCTACCTTACCGACCTGGTCGAATACGTTTCGCCTCGCGCTGACGATGTACTTCTCGAGCGCGGAACCGAAAGGCACGGGCTGCACCAGGTACGAGAAGTCGCTGAGCGCATAGGCCACGTGGCTCACGGCCTCCTCCACAGCGGCGACGTGCTGCGGCATTGTGTGGTTACCGGTATATCCAGGCGAGACGGCGGGCAACTTGCGCTGGGGAGTGCCGAATGGCGAGTGCCACACCACCCGAACCGTTCAAGATTGCGTTGACGTAGAGGTCTTACTCAGGTATGGTCACTCTCGCGGGGATAGATAGCCCGGCTATGCAAACTAGACAGCCAATCAACGTAGAGTACGGAATCGCGTCGCTTCGCGGGCCCAATCGACGCGCGTTATTTGATCGACGCGTTTAGGCAAACCGTTAGCCTTCTATAACGAATAATATGGATATCCGTTTCAGCGGGATCATCAAATGCGTCACTTTGGTGCAACTGGAGCAGCTTTTGGCTGGCTGCGCTGCTGCACGCGTGATCAGGCAGATTGGACGAAATTCGTCTACGGACATTGCTGCGGGCAATCGGGTAATCGCTGCGTTTGCGCTGCGAGCAGCACGTCTCCAATGCAAAAGTGAGCAAGCGAGCTGACCTTGAAGTTTCTTATGCGCGACTGACAAAGTGCGCACAGCGGGCGGACAGTTTAGCGTCCATTTTCGTAGTCGCGCAATACCTTAGTTTCAGTATTGGACCTGGTTGTGTGAACCACCGCAACTCACCTGTTTGGGACAACGGCGTGGTCCACATCGTCACGGAAGCGTCATCCGATTGGCTGCAGCGGATAGTTTATGTTTTAACGCCCATCTCTCCACCACGGGTGCAACAAATGCCTCCTTGCCATTCCTCATTGCGCCTCCTGCCGCTACAACGCTTGCAGAGTTAAGACCACCACCGTTGCGATGACCACGATCAAGGGTAAGATGCTGCTGGTGGGCGCAGGACCGGGCGACCCGGAACTACTGACGCTCAAGGCTTTCCGCGCACTGCAGCAGGCTGACCTCGTGCTGGCAGATCGCCTTGTGCCCGCTGAAGTGCTGGAGATTGCCAAGTGCGAGGTGCGCGTGGCTCGCAAGCGCTGCGGCAAGGCGGACTTCGCGCAAGCTGAATTGGACGCCTGGGGTCTCGAGGCTCTTGCACAGGGCAAACAAGTGGTGCGTCTCAAGAACGGAGACCCATTCATGTACGGCCGCGGAGGTGAAGAAGCCGTGATCTACTCTGAGGCGGGCTTCGACGTAGAGGTGATTCCAGGCATCTCCAGCTCGCTTTCTGCGCCTGCAAGTGCCGGTATTCCGGCTACAATGCGCGATGTTGCCGACCAAGTACTCGTGTGCACGGGCCATGGCAAGAAGGATCGCTTCCCCGACTTGCCCGAGTACTGCGACCACCGTACCACGATCTTCCTCATGGCAATTGGCCGCATTGAAGGACTCACCCAAGCGTTGCAAGACGAACGAGGTTACCCGAGTGACATGCCCGCGGCAGTTATTCACGCTGCCACCACCAGCGACGCGGCCACGGTACGTAGTACCCTTGGTGAAATCGCCGCCGAGGTCCGCCGTCGCGGCATCGACCCTCCCGGAACGCTCGTGCTAGGAAATGTGGTCAATGCGCTGACCTATCTCAAGAATTACGATGCGGTGAAGGACGTTGACGTCGAACCCGAAAGCGCTCCCAAATACACTATCTCGTACGCGCCACTGTCGTGCCTACCAGAGATCGACCTGGGCGAGCACATCGTGTTAAACGCCAAGACCAAGCGCCCCGAGCTTTATGGATTCGAGGTGTCCGTCATGAATCTGTTTCTGGTGCTGCTTGCGTTGGCTTCGGTCGTGTATTCCGTCGCATCAGGAGTGACTATCACGCAGGCGTAGCTTGTGCTTGTATTTAACGTAAATATCGAAATGTACACATTCCGTTCAAAATTCACTAAACAGGCAAAAAAACACAAATATTTTGTATGATGGCTACAGTAGCAAATTAATTTGCTAGACTCAAATTAATTATAGTCTTGATTTGTGTGTTTTAGCCACCATGGACTATTCAACACAGAAAGAGGGGATCAAGCGCAGGAAGGTGATGAGTACCGAAGTCTTCGAGACGCCCGAGCCTGAGGTGGCCTTCCAACCTTACGCGCCAGCAAACGCTTCTGCCCGTCAGACCCGCGCAGGTGTCGGCGCAGGTCCAGAGGCCGAGGGCCACTTCCACGACAAGGTAGCGCAAGCAATCCGCATTTTTCGGAGAAGATATCACGAATATTATAATATCCTTAACCATGATATTACTATGCGATCTAGAGCTCGATGGAACTGGATGAGCATGAGCTCCCAGCTACCCAGGCCTTCGAAGTCTTCATGGGCAAAGTTTACAGTACGTGAGAATCGTTAACCGAGGAGGTGGCGATAAATATTGATGTGTTTTTGTTGTAGAGCCCACACTGCCCAAGCAGACGGAGTACGAGTCCTCAGCCAGCAAGAGCAGCAATAAGGCGACACTGGAGTCCCCTCTGGCTCGTTTCACGCGGCTGTCGCTGGAGTTGAAGGAGCTGGAGGCGGATCTGACGCTGCTGGCGGCCGACGCTGAGCACAAGAAGCACAAGGTGGTGGTGGACGCTGGCCAAGAGGCCGAGTTTAGCGAGGTCATGCAGGGACTCAGTACGCTGCAGCTCAATTTGTCGGCTCTGGAGAAAAACTCTGCCTTCCAGCCTTTCTTGCGTTCCGGCGGCAATGGCGTCGCAACGTCTAGCGATGCAGCGTTGAGTCTGCAGAAGGATCTCACAGCCAGGTTCTTTAAGCAAATCGACACGCTCAAGAGGCAGCAACAGGGTCAAACGGCACCCTCGTCGGATGGCGCACCTATTGTCTACGAGATCTACAGCAACGGAGAGCTGAACGCAGTCGACCGGGACGCTAAGTCGCGCGTGGCTACACTGGAAGCGCGGATCTCAACGCTGGAGAGAGCTATTGGGAGCTTTCAAGGCCAAGGGTTGAGGCTAGATGGTTTGAGTTCGCTGGGAGGCTCGTCAACTGCGGACTTGACTTCGGCTGTGGCGCAACTGGAGCAACAAGTCGCGTTGATGAGTGAAAAAAATCTGGATGCAGTGAAGACGCGCACGACGGCCCTTGTTCACGAATTCACGCTGCTCAGCAAGCTCAAACAGTCACCAAGTGTGCAGGGTGCGTTGAACTCGCAGAGTGATCGCGAGCAGATACAGAAGATTTACGACCAGCTCAGCAGCCTTGACGCCGTAGCGGCCTCGGTGCCAACTATCGTGGACCGTCTTGTCACGCTTAAATCGGTGCATGATGAGGCGCTCAATGTGACAGCTCGGGTCGAGAAAATGGAGCAAACCCAGACATCGCTAGGCGATCTGCTCGACTCGGACGCTACCTTGCTTGCCAATGTAAGTCTTTCCCGCACTCTTTAAAGGATGATGCATTCATTACTGGGCACTGACTCTTATTATTGTTCTCGGATTAGATGGAGGCGAGTTTGGCTGAAAATGTGCAAATTTTCCAGTCTAACATCCAGCAGCTCGACGACCGCATGGCCAAGCTGCTCGCCTCGTCCACTACCCGCTAGATATTTGTGCTCATTGCTGAAGGCCAATGATCAACAAGCGGCCACGGGGAACTGATTCGGTGTTGCAACCATCGAATTGCGCTTGCTTGCTCGTGCTTCAGTGGCAGGTACAGGGTTCAGCACCAAAACGGAGTTTCTAATGATCATTGCATTGTGCCTGTCGTCCTGTATTTCCTTGTTGCGTTGTAGGCGATCTTGTCGTAGTTCCCAGAGATACTTCATCTGTTTGTACAGGATGTAGAGCTGGCGCGAGTTGAAAAGCACCAGGAGCGTTACTTGTAGTACAATTACAAGAGTGCCGACAAAATTCTGCAGACCAACGTCCGTTGAGGGCGTGAGAAATGAGCTGATGAGCGCGTACGTAACCATCTTCATCACGAACGCGATCGAAGAGCACACGGTCTGGAACTCCATGGAGTACGGTTCGCTTTCAACTGTGTAAATGAACATGGCCAGTTGCAGAGACATCAGCAGCGTCAACTGAGACGGCACGTCGCTCACAAGCCCGATAATTACGCCGGAAAGGATCTCAGCACCCATCTTGGCCACGAAGAAATAACGGTTTTCGAAGTGGTAGTACTTGTAGTACGCCCCCCACGCGAATTTGAAGTCCGGGTTTGACAGCTCTTCTTCGCTTTTGTTCCAGATCTTGACAACTCCCAGCACGATCAACCCACAGCAAACAAAGATGAGAGCTACGGTCGCGAAGGCAAATGCACTGTGGCTATTGTGCTGTTGCTCCTGCTCGTTGTAGCGCATCTGGAACGAGCTGGTCATACTGAGAGCGTACTCACTCAAGAGGCAGATTGACAGGCACGACTGGATCAACAGACGCATCAAGAGTTTGGCCCGAGGCAAATCGTCCAGACGCTGGATCAAGAGCTCCATCTTCCGCCGGAGCAGGAGCCGCAGCAACGAGTAGAGCGTCGCCACAGCTGCTGCAACACCTCCGACGACACTTACAAACACGATGGCAGTCTTCGTGAACAGCTCTTCCGGCTTGACGTTGATCCTCTCTGCGTACGCAAGCACCCCCGATATGATATCACCATCTGCGACCGCGAAGTCCGAGGCATTCTCGCTGGAAAGTTTCTCGTTGTCTTGGTTTCCAGGAGCAGGCGGTTCGGTTGGAGTGGTCGGTTGTAAATTGCACCAGCCTAACGAATCCGTGAAGTGGAAGAAAAAGTCGGGAGCGTTGGGGAGGCTAATGTGGCTGCTTGACGAGATGAACTGCAGATAGTTGAGCATCATGAATAGCTCCGTTAAGTCGGCAGCAGGAGCGGCTCGTCCCAGACTGGCAGTGGCTGCAGCTCCTCCGACAGTGTCTAGAACCCCATGAGACACACTTATCGCGGTGACAGCGTTCGATACAGCTAGCGTGCTGCTAGTTGCAATGCTGACCACGGCACTTACAACGTTCGCGGTCACAGCGGTTGCTATCAGGATGTTCGCAGAGTTGCTGGCAACGTCGCGAGCAGGACTAAGTGAGTTGGTGAGATTGATGATCGACCGGTGGAAATCCTCATCATCTGACTGCGCACTGTTATCATCTTGCGCGTTGGAGATTGTAGCGGGATCTTCATTGCCAACGATAGCGTCTGCCTGGCTTCCAGAAGCTGCCTGTTCGCTTGTTACAGGGTTCACGGGCGATCTTCCGCTGGAAGAGCCTTTAAGTTCTCCACCTGGTGAAGTATCTCGAGCCGCAGTGTTAGGATGTGTCGATTCGAGAGAGGCCAATGAGTTTGATCCCTCTGCGATTGACGCGCCGGAAGAATCTGCTGATACGGATGAAGATTTGATTGTAGCGGCGACTTCTGAATTATCGGGCGATTCTGGAGAGGACGTCGATCTTGCAGAATTCGTTCTCGACGCTGCTTCAGCTCCAGAGCTACTGGGTGTGGAGTCTCCAGTCGGGGTATCCAAAACTGGCGATGGGCTGGATGAACGCGAACCTGCACTGCTAGCCGGATTCGATGACGTTGTTGAAGTCGCTGGTTGTGCTCCACTGCCTTCTGCAGATGGAACCGGATTCGTCACCGTGGTCGTTGGCGTGTCAGCGAGTATGGGAAGCGTGGCCGTGGGGGGATTAACCGTCGGAGTATCAGCAGAGGAGGTTGGCGTGGATAACGGAGTCTCAGGGGTTGATCCAGGAGCAGCACCAGTCGTAGACGCCGGGGGCCCGGCAGTGGAACCTGGGGTTTCGGTGACCGTCGCCTCCGTCGATGATGGTGTAGCCGACGTCGTCGACGATGGAGGATCTGCGAGGATCGGTATATCGGTCAGGGGATCAACCGTTGAGGGTGTCGATGTTGCTGGAGACTCTGTCGTCGTTGGGGTCACCGTCGCTGGGGTTGCTGTAACTGGAGAGGCTGTTTCTGATGGCGGCAAAGTACCAGTAGCTGGCGGTGTTGGCGTGGATGTCGTATCTGGAGACGCTGTCGGAGTCGTCGTGCTTGTCGTAGCTGTCGGGGTTGTCGTGGGGTCATCCGCGAGAATTGGCATGTCACTTGGAAAGTCTGCGCTAGTTGGCGTCGGAGCTGCTGTTGTCGTTGGCTGGGAAGTGGACGGCGTTGAAGTTACTGAAGTCGTCGTGGTTGTCGGCTGCAATGTTGGACTTGACGTGGATGGCACTGTCGATTGCTGATCCGTTGCTGGAGTGCTTGTCGATGGCTGGATCGTGGGTGCCGAACTTTCAGGGGGGCTGGTTGGATCTGCGAGAATCGGGATATCAGTGACGGGGCTTGCCGTTGCTGGTGTGTCTGTGGTTGTGGCAGGCGGGGCTGAGGTTGTCGGGACTTGAGTTGCCGTCACTGGAGTCGCTGGCATTGGAGTATCAGCAAGGATCGGGATATCGCCACCAAAAGGGTCCTCTGTTGCCGGTGCTACAGTTGCCACGACCATGGTGCCGGGTGGCGAAGTTGCAGGCGGTGAAGTTCCAGGAGTCACCGGTGCTGAAGTTACAGGAGTCGAAGTTACCGGCCCCGAAGTTACAGGCGTCGAAGGCACAGGGGATGATGTTGCTGGAATAGAAGTCACAGGTGCTGAAGTTGTGGGTGTCGCAGTCGCAGGCATTGGAGTATCAGCGAGGATCGGGATTTCACTGCTGAATGGGTCTTCTGTCGCTGGAACTGAAGTGACTGGAGCCACAGTGACAGGTCCTGAAGTCGTAGGAATCGAAGATACGGGGGCCGAAGTTACCGGAGCTGGAGTTACGGGAGTCGACGAGATTGGCGTTGAAGTTACTGGCGTCGAAGTCACAGGTGCCGAAGTGGTAGGAGCTGTGGTATCAGCAAGAATCGGAATATCACTGAATGGGTCTTCTGTCGCTGGCGCTGAAGTTTCGGGCGTCGAACTTACAGGCTGTGGAGTCAATGGGGTCGATGTTACTGGTGTCGAAGTCGCTGGTGCTGATGTCGAAGGCGTCAAGGGGGTCGAAGATACGGGGGAAACAGTGTTAGGTGTCGAAGTTACAGGCACTGATGTTGCAGGTGCCGAAGTTGCAGGTGCCGAAGTATCTGGCATTGGGGTATCAGCAAGAATCGGGATGTCACTACCAAAAGGATCCTCAGTCGCTGGAGCAGAAGTAACAGGGGCCGCGGTGACAGGCATCGAAGTTACGGGTGTCGAGGTTATTGGGGCTGAAGTTACAGGCGTGGAAGTTGCAGGGGTCGTGGTGACTGGTGCTGATGTTACAGGTGCCGAAGTTGCCGGTACTGAAGTTACCGGAGTTGACGTTACGGGAGCCAAGGGTACTGGAGCCGTGGTGGCAGGTGTTGGCGTGGCTGGAGTCGAGGTTACTGGCGCGGAAGTGACGGGAGCCATGGTAGTTACGGGTGCTGACGTCACAGGAGGAGTAGTGTCGGCGAGGATTGGAATATCACTAAAAGGGTCTTCTGTTGCTGGTGCTGAGGTAGCTGGAGTCGAGGTCACTGGGATCGAAGTTACTGGACCTGAAGTTATGGGAGCTGAAGTTACGGGAGCGGGAACCGAGGTTACTGGAGCCAAAGATATTGGAGCCGAAGTTACTGGCGCTGAAGTCACGGGGGCCGAGGTGACAGGTGCTGAAGTGACTGGAACCAAAGTTGCAGGCGTCGAAGGTCCTGGCATTGGAGTATCAGCAAGTATCGGGATATCACTTCCAAAGGGATCCTCAGTCGCGGGCGCAGAAGTAACAGGAGCCGCGGTGACTGGAGTTGAAGTTACGGGTGCCGAGGTTGCTGGAGCTGAAGTTATGGGAGCTGAAGTTACGGGAACCAATGTTACCGGAGCCGAAGTTCTTGGAGCCGAAGTTACTGGCGCTGAAGTCACGGGGGCCGAGGTGACAGGTGCTGAAGTGACTGGAACCAAAGTTGCAGGCGTCGAAGGTCCTGGCATTGGAGTATCAGCAAGTATCGGGATATCACTTCCAAAGGGATCCTCAGTCGCGGGCGCAGAAGTAACAGGAGCCGCGGTGACTGGAGTTGAAGTTACGGGTGCCGAGGTTGCTGGAGCTGAAGTTATGGGAGCTGAAGTTACGGGAACCAATGTTACCGGAGCCGAAGTTCTTGGAGCCGAAGTTACTGGCGCTGAAGTCACGGGGGCCGAGGTGACAGGTGCTGAAGTGACTGGAACCAAAGTTGCAGGCGTCGAAGGTCCTGGCATTGGAGTATCAGCAAGTATCGGGATATCACTTCCAAAGGGATCCTCAGTCGCGGGCGCAGAAGTAACAGGAGCCGCGGTGACTGGAGTTGAAGTTACGGGTGCCGAGGTTGCTGGAGCTGAAGTTATGGGAGCTGAAGTTACGGGAACCAATGTTACCGGAGCCGAAGTTCTTGGAGCCGTGGTGACAGGTGCTGAGGTGACTGGAGCTGAAGTTACTGGAGCTGAAGTTACGGGAGCCGAAGTTCTTGGAGCCGCGGTAACAGGTGCTGAGGTTACTGGAGCTGAAGTCACTGGAGCTGAAGTTACGGGAGCTGAAGTTCTTGGAGCCGTGGTGACAGGTGCTGAGGTGACTGGAGCTGAAGTCACTGGAGCCGACGTTGCTGGTGCGGAAGTCACGGGGGCCATTGTGACGGGTGGTGAAGTTATGGGTGGTGAAGTCAGGGGTGCTGGCGTCGTAGGGGGAGTAGTGTCAGCGAGGATCGGGATATCACCAAAAGGGTCTTCTGTTGCTGGTGCTGGAGTGGCTGGTGCTGGAGTGGCTGGTGCCGTGGTGGCAGGCGGTCTTGTTGTTGGTGCTGGAGTCGTTGGTGCCGTGGTGGTAGGCGGTCTTGTTGTTGGTACTGGAGTTGCAGGGGGAGTAGTATCAGCAAGGATTGGAATGTCGCCAAACGGGTCTTCCGTCGCTGGAGCTGACGTTGCTGGTGTCGGAGCAGGTGCCGTAGTAGCTGGTGCGGTGGTGGGCATAGCTGGTTTGTACGTGACCACACAGTCACCTGCGCTTGCCGTGCAGCAAACAATATTTTGCTGGTTCCATTCCGACCATTCTTCACTGCATTTCGACGTGCTCCAGCAGTATGGCCCGCCCGATCCTTGGTTCGATTGCGCACAACACCAATTAGTTTTACCGTCAAAATACCCGCAGTTGTAGTACGCAGTCCGGGTGGGGAAGGCCGGCGGAGCGACAGTTTCCAGGTCTCCGAATTGGAGTCGACGCTCTTCATTTGTCAGTGGACTTTGTCGAGCAATTATGTGAGGTGTTTGGCTGAGACTGGGTTGGTCTTGGTCTTGATCGCTTTCCAGTGTTGCTACGATAAACTCGGAGCAATCCCGGCCTTCTCCAACCATGTCGGGACTGCATTCGTATCCGTGGAGTTGCCATTTCCTCAATCCGTCGGCTACCGAGTCGATTGGCTCAAGCTGCAGCGAAAAGTAGACGTTCACCCTAGGGAGGTCTCGAATGAACAGGCCATCACCGACCTGTTTGTACATGCCGATGTGCACTTGGCCGGGGACGTTTAACGGCAGATCCACTGCGACTGAATTGAGTTCACTCTCAACATGAATGGATGCGGTAATACTCTGGACTAGCACTATGGCTGTAGTTGCTAGCTGCATCCATCGCATCGTAGCCACGTACTGTGAAAAGTGCCGTGCTGTTCGAAGAGTGAAAGTGCGCGGAGAATGAAAGTGTGAAGGTGGCGCTCCATACACTTTCTTCTACGCACTTGCTTGTCCTGGACACAAGTGCCTCTTCGTCGGCAAAACGTTTGCGAAGATAGAAAACTAAGGGAAGGAGTCGGTGAAAGAAGTTCAGAGCACCGGAGTAATATGTCATTGCCGTCACATGGCTCGCTGGATAACTAACTGCTGGAGGCAAGCAGCATCACACTCCCGTTTTGCTATGAAAACTACGCTGGGTCGAATAGTCTATTCGGAATAGATCGCTGCGCACTTGTAGTGGGTTAACCTGACTACAAAGTGCAGACGAGTATTGAAAAGCTGACCGTGGATTGCGTGCTGCACCTTTGGCATTCGACCATGAATCATTGTCAATGATGCACAGCGATCAAGTTGCTGCTTGTCCACAAGTGGTTGCTGACAGCGCCCATTTGGAGAAACTTGCTGTACGCGTGCTGCCATGCTCCAGCGCCACAACAGTGTTGTTATGACAACAGAGCGAGATGGCCTCTCAACGGTGATTTACTCTACCCTACCTACACCGTCACCATCACTACGATTCGTATCCTGGCTTGCTGCATTTTACCGGTATCCTGCCAAAAACTGCTCGCGTCCAGTCGCTTGCGAGCCACTTTCGCCAGTACATGTAGCCCAGCGTAATCGGCTTGCTTACAGCCGGAAGTGTCCATCCCGCCCGAATTTGACACGACGGTCTCCGTTATCGTAATTGGCTCCAGCGTCTCCGAATCAAATCGGCCAAAGCATGACACGTCCACATCCGCTGAAGCGGCCCGTCTCTGCTGTAGCGGCGCAATGATCACCAACAGCTCACAATCCATTCGACGGCGTATCAGACCCGCGCACCATGTCGACCGCCGCTGCCAGCTTCCAGGTTGAGGACGGCTTCGTGTCCACGTCGGCCGATCTCAAGGCCCAACTGGCTGTGGACGTGCTGGACGAGAACGCCAGCGACACGTCCACGGCGTCGCTGGTGCTTACGCCGCTGCACAAGCTGCGCGCTGCCCGGTCGGAGCTCAGTGGCCGCGAATTCCCGCGCTCGGACCGATTCTGCTCGGGCGGCGACGCCGTCCTGCACGTGGCCGGCCACGTGAGCGCCAACGTGTTCGACTACCCGCTGCTGCCCGTCGCCGAGAGCGCGCAGACGCAGGATACCAAGCGCAACGCCCGCGCGCGCGTGGTGACGCTCGAGATTCGCACCGGAGCAGCTGATGCTGTGCGTGGTGCGCTGGCTGTGGGCGCGTCCTCTGCTGTGCTCATCCCGTCGCAAACACTGCCGCTGTTCCTGCCTAGTCTGTTCCAGCTGGCTCAGAACGCTGCGACGTCGGCGCCCGCCGTGTTTCACGTGGCGTGCGAGGCCATTCGCCGTGACATGGCCGTCGCCAGCTCGTACGAGCCGCTGTACGCGCTGCAGCACTCAGGAGCGCTGCTACTGAACTCCGCCTCACCCCAAGAGTGCCATGATATGGCGGTCATCGCGCACGTGGCCGCCCAGCGCCTGCACAAGCTCCTGGTTCACTTCTACGATGGCGCGCGTGTGGCGCGTGAACTGGCCAAGGTGGAGACGCTAACGGAGGGATCACTTGAGACTCTTGCAGCGCTGCCTTCTGCTGGACTGCAAACTGGAGACGTGGTGGAACAAGTGCAGGTTGTGATGAACGACCTGTTCCACGTGCTGCAGCGTCAGTACCGTGTCTACGAGTACTTTGGCGCTGAAGACGCCGAGTACGTTGTGGTAGTCGTGGGTGAGGCCGCTGCTGCGTTGAAGCAGGCGGCGGCGTACGAGCAGATGCTGGGCGCGAAGGTTGGCGTCGTGCAGGTCCGTTTGCTGCTGCCGTGGTCACACAAGCTGTTCGCGCAGGCGCTTCCAGCGACGGTCAAGCGCGTGGTGGCTCTGGAGAACGTGGCTCCCAGCGCACTTACTTTCCAACGTGGATTGCTGACCCAGAACCTGCAGGTCTTCTTCCAGTCAACGCACTGGCAGCCGGCGGTGGAGACTGCTCCAGTGGTGGTGACGGGTGTCTACGGCGGTGTCTTCCGGAACTCCGTCTTCTCGGTGGGCATGGGTCGTGCTGTGCTTCGTCACCTGGCTACGGCTTTGTCTCGCCGCGCCTTTGTGGTTGCTAAGAGCGAGGAGCTGTACGACGCCGCATTGGTGAACGCTGCTTCGGAGAGCAGCCAAGCGACCAAGTTTGACGTGGTGTTCGGTGATTCGTTGGAGCTCGAAGGCTCGGCCGCCTACACGAAGCAGTTCCTGTTCTACGGTTTCGATGATGTGGAGGCGAACGCAGCTCGTGCCGGTTCTGAGACCAGCAAGCTGTTCGAGTCGACGTTGGATCTACTCAACAAGAACCCGGCCACGCGTGTGAACGCCGTGGTGACGCACAGTGCTGGAGAAGAGGCAGCTGAGCGCCCAGTGACTACTCTAGAGGTGCGTGTCGCTCTTGACGGAGGCAACAGCCCGGCGACGTCTGAGCCTGTGGAGCAGGCTGATGTGGTGGTCGTCACCCGCCCCGAACTCTTGGCTCACTACGACGTGGCTCGCAGTGTGAAGCAGGGCGGCAAGCTGCTTGTGCTGGCGGGTTGGAAGACGTCGGACGACGTTGATGAGCGTGCGGCGTTCAAGAAGCAGGTGGCAGCTCGCGACATTCAGCTTCTGGTGGTGGACGCCAACGAACTCGCCTCTCGCGTGGAGGATGACGATGTTGCTGCCGTGGGTCTGCAGACTGCTTTCTTCAAGGCTTCGGGCCTGTACGACGAGAACGTGGTGCTGGCTCTGCTGGAGGCTCAGTTCCCTGACGAGAGCCATGCTACTCTGCGTTCCTTCGTGTCGGCCGTGTGGGGCGATGTGTTGGCTCTCACGTACCCTAAGAACGAGTGGCTGAATGCCACGGACGTTGACGAGGAGGCTGTCGCTGCTAAGCCGTTGCTGGAGTTTTCTAGCGTGGCCACGAGCAAGGTTCCGTTCGCCAGCAGCGCTGAGTCGGCAACTGCCTCGAAGACCAATGGCAAGCGTCGGTCGTTCGCAGAGGTGTCGCGCGAGACCAAGACGGCGTGGCAGCTGATGTTCCCGACCGCGTTCGAGGCTCGTCACGGCGTGCGTGACCACGTGACCGACTTGGTCACCGTGACGAAGTGGGAGCGCCTGACGCCGGAGGATTACTCGCGCAACGTGTTCCACGTCGAGATGGACACGACGAACACGGCGATCAAGTACCGCATCGGCGAGGCGCTGGCTGTGTTCGCGCACAACGACGAAAAGGCAGTGGTCAAGTTCTTGCAGACGTACAATGTGGATGCGGAGGATTTGGTGGCGCTGCCCGTGGTGCACAAGAAGAAGAAGGGCGAGGCTGCTACCGGCCTGAGCGAGGAGACCTTGACGTACTTCCAACTCTTCTCGCACGTGCTTGACATCTTCGGTCGCCCGTCGAAAAAGTTTTACCAGGCTCTGCTTGAGCGAGCGACTGACGAGAAGGAGAAGACGACGCTGACGGCTCTGCTGGATGCTGAGGGCAAGGACGAGTACAAGCGTCGCGTGGATGAGACGGTAACGTTTGCGGAGCTGCTGGAGGAGTTCCCGTCGGCACGTCCGTCGCTTGCGGACTTGTTGACGCTGGTGCCGCGCATCAAGCCGCGCCACTACTCTATCGCTTCCAGCATGAAGATGAACCCGACGAGCGTGCACCTGCTGATCGTGGTGCACGACTGGACTACGCCCAGTGGCAAGTACTGCATCGGCCAGGCGACGCGTTTCCTGTCAGGCGTCAGGGTTGGCCAGAAGCTCTCGGTGTCTGTCTGCTCGTCGGTGATGAAGCTGCCGACGAACCCGGAGGATCCGATCGTGATGGCGGGTCTGGGTACGGGTATGGCTCCGTTCCGCGCATTCATCCAGGAGCGTGCGTTCTTGCGCGCACAGGGCGTGAAGGTGGGTCCTGTGGCACTGTACTTTGGCAGCCGTCACAAGGCCAAAGAGTACCTGTACGGCGACGAATTGGACGCATACGAGGCGGATGGGTTGGTGACGTACCTGCGCTGTGCGTTCTCGCGTGACCAGGAGCACAAGGTGTACATCCAGGACAAGATCGCGGAGGACAAGGAGATTTTAGCGGACTTGCTGTTGCGCCAGAACGGCCACTTCTACCTGTGCGGCCCGACGTGGCCAGTGGCGGATGTGCGTGAGGCGCTGGTGAGCTCGTTCACCCAAGTTGGTGGGTTGGACCGTCGTCAAGCGAACGCCACGATTGAGCGCATGCGCGAGGAGGGTCGCTACGTGCTGGAGGTGTACTAAGCGGGAGGTAGACTACAACTCGTAGGTGTTGAAAGTGCAGATGAAAACTACTTTTGAACCTCTGAACAGTTTGTGTGTTTTGTGGTGCCAACTGTAGTGCAACATGTTACGTTGCGTAGGAAAATTAAGTTGAGTCCAGGTTTCACGGGTTCTACAGTACACTTTGAAGTAGCCACTGCCCTGAGCATGAGTATTTTTTTCAGTATCTGGCAAAACGTTGGAAATCAACTCGCTTTAAGACCAACAGCTTACAAACGAAAGCGTAAAGCAACAGAGATGCGAAAGTAAAAGTATCAGGAACGATTACAGAGTGAACTACATTTTCTCATCCTAACAGTTAGACACGAAAACAGTTTCCTTTGTGCTCTTTCGTAACTTTTGATGGTGTAGTGGCCGCTCCGGTCCATGGCCTTGCACCACCAGTTCATAGTCTGGATGGTCAATTTGAGCTGCCACACCATCGAGAAGCTACCGGCACAGCAACATCAAAACGTTAGATACTTCTACAAAACTGCAGTAGAAACCGCGAAAGTGCCCTACCTTGGGGAGTCGCTCCAGGAATTCTTGGCGGTGAGTGTTATATGAACGCTCCTGCCGAATTAAGTGTCGATACCGCTCGAAGCTGTAGATTCCCTTTTCGTATCCCAGCAGCTCGCCATCCTCGTAACCGTTAGACCCGCCATCAACTTGTTCAGCCGTAAAATCTTCGAACAAGTCACGAGCATGTTTCCATGATATGCCAGTACCTGAACTCTCGCCTTCGTCATCACTTTCACTGTCCGAAAGACTCGGAACATCTTCCGCTCGCTCGGCTAGATGGGGAACTATCATGTTCGACACATTCCACACGTCTCCAAAGATCGATCGATTCTCATTTGTTGCAGATCTGACTGGGGTTGGGAAAATTGGCTCCACGAGCTTCCTGTCCACTGAGTTGACAAATATGTCAGACAGATAGAGTCTTGCTCCATCATGCGACCCCATGACAGACTGAAGCCCGAGCTGCGAGTTCTGCCAAGCCGAAAAACTTGAAGGTGATGTTCGGAATACCCGACACGGCCGTAGAGTGTAGCCCGGTTCAGTCTCGCGAGGTCGTTGTAACGTCATGAGTGGCCGGACGCTAGCTTGTGGACGCAAGAATACATCCGACGGCACCATTCCAAGCATCGACGGCATTTTTACCGCTAGAGATTGACCAGTGTCTGAAGCTACAGGTGGAAGTAATGAGGAGACTACACTGCACTCGCCTTCAGCACCCTGGCGAAGTATTCGAGCATGCTCCAGAGGTACGTGGGTCGGAAGTGCCGGCAGTAACAGCGGCTCATGCCCCATCAAAAGTGCTTCACTGCGAGGCTTGAGCTCCATGAAAGTGAAAGAGTTAAACTTTAGCTCCCAATCTGCTGGTACCTCAACATTTTCGCGACGCTTTTGAGTAGTACTCTCTTTGACCAAAGGGAAGCTGGACAAGTAGTATCGATCTTGGGCACTGGTCGATACGGAGTCAAGGACATCCAGATCCGGAGTCTGGGTCAATGCAGCAGTTTTTTCCGTCTTCGTTAAAACGCCACTGTCACCACCAGACTGATCGCTCAACTGCCAGTCCATAGTAACCTTTTCTCGAATTTGCGCTCGAGTTTTGGCGCCACCCATCCATGTTCGAATACGATCAAGTCGCTTCTGGGCTCGCAGACGCAGAATACATGTTGATACAGCACGAATTAGACGTCTAAGTACACGCTGACGCCGTGCCCACAGATCGTTCTTGTACAGTTTGAAGTCTGGTGAGTAAGCTGGTATGAACTTTGCTGGGAGCACTGCTGTTTTGAGCTCCCCAAGAAGCAGAGGCTGGTTATTACCGTTTGGCTGTCGTTGGCGATCGGAAACAACCGGCGGCTCGTAACACACATTGATAAACATTGTGCGAAGCTGCTCCCGCTGCTGCCGAGTCAGAGCCTGGAAGTTCAGCTCTCGGAGAGCTACGAGACGTGAAACTTGTTCAGGAGAGAGCAATCGCTGTCCAAGATGTACTTTGTGGCTTTGGAACTCGAGTGCCTTCTCGGCCTCTGCAACCTCTCGTAGTTCCTGCTGAAAGAACATATCCTTGACTTGCTTGCTGACTCGCACCCGATCCAAAAATCCTTGCTCTTCCCGCACCAGAGTTTGAAAGCTCAAAGTTATGGCGTCTTCATTTTCTTCACTCGAAACATTCCTCGTGTTCAGCTTAGCCTGCTCCTCCCGTTGCTGTTGCCGCAGTGCACGATTCGCTGCGATGGCCTTCTTTAAATCCTTGGGCTTCAGCTTGCCCGGTTCTTGGTTCAACACAAAGGTAATTCCTGTGACGGAGTTTAAGTTGTGGGGGATTTCAACGCCACGCACCTTTTCCAGCTCCACTTCGTCATTGTCGACGTCTTCATACTGGGGCTCGTCCTGCGTGTATTTCTTACTTGACGACTTGGCCTGACTTTGAGAAGTTCTGGGTTTACTTGTTTTGCCCTGTGCTTCAGTCCGACGTCGTGATTTCTCTTCCAAAGCAGGAGACGCTGATGAGTTGCCTTTCGTCTTAGCAACGTCGATGACCGACACAGTATCGACGGCTGTGCTGGAGGACGAGCCTGCGAGGGTGCATATTCGAGGAGTAAACCCCAATTGAGAGACGTGCAACTCTAGCTCAGCACTTGCAGTCGCGTAGACCACAGGCCGGAACTCCAGTTCAATACGCGCTTCGCCTCTGGGCGGGATAATGCCCGTTAAAGGAAAGACAGTAAACGCTGGATGTGCTTTCGTCATTCGCAACTCGTACTCGAACTCTACCGGCACAGAACACGTGATGGCTACGTGCTTCCTGGCACAGGAGCCGCGTGACACATTACCAAAATCCATCCGTGTCGGAAAAGTGACTTCATTTACCGTTGGATACGCGTGCAACGGAATCAATGTGGCACTGCCGCGAGCCACGTCGGTGTTTGAGCCGTACGCCACCTCCTCGCTCCGCACTTGAATGCAGTCGTAGTAGTACTGAAATCCCGCAGGCGGGGTGAATGACACTATAATCTCCTCACTTAGTCCTGCCGACACGAAGGAAGGCCGGTCAGCGCTGGCAAACGTCGCTCGGAATCCTTTCTTCCCCGTAGGGAAAATGTAACGCAGTCGCACCGCCTTCGCACTGTTATTGTGTACACGAACGCGCTGCTGGACCGTTCGCTCGAGTACGAAGCCGCCAAAGTGGACACTCGCAGGCTTCGCGTACAGCATCTCGTCCGTCGTGGTGGTCATCGGGCGGCGAAGACGAGGGGATGTGACAGGCGACACCGACCCAGCGGACGACATTGGGGAGGAAGGAGACGCCACTCTCTGCGCCGCGCTATTCGGTCGACCAGGCTTCAGCTCGGCTCGGTTCATGGCCGGCAGATAAGGGATCCATTGCGTCCCTTGAAGATCTCAATACAAAGAGCCCTAACCGCGTAGGCTATTTTTAGAGCGACTTATTTGTGCTGTCGAATCGTTGACAGAAAGAGAAGACTTTTCATCGCCGTCCATTGCTGCGCGTGGCGAGAGTATCGTTGGATTGAGGCGCAGCACGCCAGCGAGGAGAAGACAAAGCTGTGGAAGGGCAAGTTAAATCCACGCAGTTGCCTTCGCTGCGACGGTCTCTGTTGGAATTCATAGTGAAGCCAAGGCTCTGCATGTGAAGCGTGGACAAGCCCGCTTAAAGAGCTCTGGCAAGGAGAGAGCTCACATCTAATCTTACTTTTCATTTTTCCTATCAAGTGAACTTAGCCTACGGATTCTGTGTAGCATCCAAAAGTCTCCGCCTGGTTTTCAAGCGAACCCAGATAAGTGAACCCTCGCTGTTTTTTTCTAGTAGGTACACCTTGGAAAATCAATAAGTCGGAAAATAGAATGATTCCTAAAATATCACAAGTAAGTGTTTGTATTTCATTAATTCTTTTCTTTATTATTCGCCTCTATTTATACATGAAAGTGCCTCCCCCCAAAGCTTGTGGTTGAAACAGTAAGAACGCGATAGAGTCGGAGGGGCATTCTCTGTTCATAGTCGCAGTCTCTTCGCCGCCGGCCACTAACGCGTTGTCGCGGTGTGCTCGCTTGCTGGTTGCTGTGTGTGCACTTGCTCTCCTGCCCTGTGGTCCGACCCCTAACAGCTCTCACTGTGCGAACGCCATGATGTCCACGACGGCGTCCGACCGCTTCGGCGCCGTGGAGCTGACACCCCGTCGCGACGAGCCGCTGCTAGTGCCGGGCTCCGCAGCGCTGGACGCCATGGCCGCGCCCTGCGTGGTATCTGTGCGCGTCGTGTCCGCCATCGACCTACGACCCATGCACAAGGGAATCACGAGTAGCCCCATGGTGGAAGTCTCGTTGGTGCATGACGACGGCCAATTCCAGCGCAGCGCCGGCTGGGACATGGGCAATGACCTTAAGGCGCCGCCAGGAATGCAGCCGCGTTCCCATAGAAACAGTACGTCGTCGCTGCCAGCGGGTGGCCACCAGCACGCTGCAGCCACGAAACCTTTCAAGTCCAGAGTGATCAAGAGCTCGCTCAACCCCATGTGGAAGTTCGACGTGGACTTTGGAGACGTGGACACCGACCGAGTTGTGGGCGTGTTGTTCACAGTGCGGCACGTTGAGAAGTTCGGCCTCGTCAAGAAGGACATGGGGCAACTGATGTTGTCATTGAGAGAGATTATGGAGCTCAAGATGGTGAGTGTACGACGGTCAACCAAGGGGTAGAGAGACTTGTGACTGACGTGTATTTTGTCTGCAGCAACCCCCTCACGAACAGGAGTTCCACCTACAACCGACGGAGGAAATGACCCGTCGAGAGGCTTTAGAAGGACCGAGCAACCGTAAACCTGGCAAGCTCCTGGTGCGCTTCAACGGCTACGGTGTACCGTCCAGCTACACTGTTATGACTGACGGCCGTGTATCTAACATGGTGAATACGCTCGTGACCCACGAGGACGAATTCGGACGCAGCTCTAAATCTTTAGTGGTGCACGATATCCGCGCTGAAGTGCGGAAATTGCAGAGTTTCCACCAGACCAAGCCCCGGCCTGGCGAGATTTGGTTCGCTGTCAACGCGGGCTGGATCCGTGCGTGGCTGCTCTTTGTGTCCAAGTACAAGGGCGAAGAGGTCCACAGCCCAGGCACCGTAGACAACATGCCCCTCATTTCAGACGATTTGATGAACGGCACGTTCCAGATCAAGTCCGGTCTCGTCATCAAGAAGGATTTCCGGATGATCAACAAGAAGAGTTGGGACTACTACCAGAACGTGTACGGCGGAGGTCCAGCGATCGAGGTTCAGATCCCCACTGACTGTGCCAGGCCAGCGCAGTGGCTAGCCCAACTCCAGCTGGACGAAGCTGGACGTGTCAATTCCAACTACGTCGACTCTGAATGAGCAATCGCCGATCTATTTTCCTCTTTCGATCCCGCCATCGACGCGAAAATCTTCCAGAAATTCGTCCACGTCCAAATTAGTTCCTTGTCATGTACTACAGCAACGCGCTCGTTTATTTAATCACACATGACACCACACAACGATACCTACGGGCGGTTTGACTACACATTTAATTCCTCTACACGAGGATGGGGGCCTGCTGCTCCGGTTCCTTGGTATTACTGGGGCTGTTTGCATCAGGAGTTTCTTCGGGCGCTTTAGATTTCTTGACATCATCGACACCTTCCGGCTTCTCATTCTCGTCTGCTTCGACTGGCGCAGTAGTTTCAGTGTCGTTATCCTGAGCCGGGGGCACCGGCTGAAGGCGCATCTCGACAGCTCGGGACGGGCGGCGCTTGACCAGCTCCTTCTCGATTTCGCCGTCCACATCGAGCTCCAGGTCGCTTAAATCATCCTCGCTTGCTGCCGTCTTGTTGCTCTCCGAAGAACCAGTTCGACCAACGGGTAAAAATCCACGGCGTGACTTACTTACGTTGGTGGACGGGCGCTTCTTCTTGCCAAACAGGCCACGTCTAAGTCTAGCCAAGGGGCCAGTTGGCATCGGAGACTGCTCCACTTCTGGCAAATATGATGCCATGCCTTCCGCCACGCGAATAGCATTGCAACGCAGGAAAAAATTGCGCCAGAAAATCTCTTCGGAGACCACAGGAGCAGGGACGGACTCAACCAGAGTCTCTCGCTTCTCGCGCAAGTTGGGGTTGCTCAGCAGCAACTCCCTTGCCACGTCCTTGAGCGTAGCGTAGTTGAATACATACTCTTCTTCCCCGTCTGCAGGCTCCACGAACGTCCGTCGATAGATGGCGAGCTCCAGGATTTTCTCCTTCACCGTGAGGTTCTCCCTCGTCTCACCGTCTTCCGTGCGGACCTCCCAAGGGAACAACGGTAGCAGCTCCTTCTCCTGTTCCTCCTCCTCCTCCTGGTCCTGATCCCTGTCCTCCTTCTCCTGCTGGGGCTTCTCCGGCTTCTCGGCTTCCGGAACTTCGGCCTCCGGCTCCGGCAGCTCATCAAGCTGCGACATGGGTGACAGTTCGTCCTCCGCCTTGGTGGTGGGGATAGTCTTGAGCGTCTGCGGCTTGCGACCTCGACTGGTGTTGCGCGTGATAATGGTGGCGATGCCGTGCGCCTTGTTGGCCACCGTCCCGACCATCATCTGCAGATCTGGCACCAAGAGACACGAGAAGAAAGATAAAGCTACGTCAGCACTGCGAGGCGGCGGTGGCGGGAGGATGTGTACTGTATAGCTACATATACAGTGAACAATGAGACTGAAGACGTACTGGCGGCACTGTGACGCATGCCGATCTCGCTGGCCCGCACGGCTGACATGCCGATCTCGCTCATACGCGCAGCCATCGTCTCGGTCTGGTGGTGGGCGGCAGGATGGAGACTGGCGGCTGCTGCTCTTCGGCTCTTCGTGCAGACGCCGCGTAGTTACAACGACCAGATGGGATAAGTGAGGCGACAGGCAACGATGGCCTCTACAGAGAGCAGTACTATATCCGCTCTCAATTTGTGATGGCAAATTCAGAGCGGTGTTGAAGTTTGTGTTTTCGCTGTTGTGAGTCAGGTGTGATTCTCAATACTGAACGCAAGTCAAAAAGTGTACCTATTGACAGTCATGGGTGTTCTTCGATAAAGACCTCTCCATCTTCTGGCCACTGGTCCGTTTAACAGCATTTCCCGTCCCGCACAATTGAGACTTGATGGCGCGTTTCCTGCAGCTCGCCACCGCTTCTGCGGCGCTCTGGTCGACAGCGATCGCTCTAGGAACGAGTACGTCGTGTCAACCATACACCATCGATCAGTACTGTTTCTGACATTGTTTCTCTGCTTCTGCAGACTACGCCCACGATGGCAAGACGACCTACTGCTGGCATATTGACGAACCTGCCTCGGACACCAAGCTGAGCGAGCTGGACCGCACACAGGAGTACTCGGGCACCAACGGCTGCCCCATCGCCATGACCGTGTCCTTGGACGCCACGACTGTCGAAGTGAACAAGCCGGTGAACGTGACCTGGACGGTCGACGCCGACTTCAGCGGCTCCAGCCTCCTGAACATGACCAAGCTCGCCTATGGCCAGAACACCAACGGCGACACAGCGCAGATCGTGCACTCCAACGTGCACTCGTGCGTGTACCAGTCGGGCTGCGACCCGTTCTACGACGGCGAGCAACTCGAGGACAAGACCACCAACCAAATCGCCAATCTCACCGACAACGCCGCCGACTTCAAGGACTCTGTGCAATTTAGCACAGTTGGTCCGTACTCCGTGCTCGCTCACATCGTTATGCCTGACACCAACTCGTCCAAGCAGTTCGCCTACGCTGTGTACGTCAAACTCACGGTGACAGAAGCCAAGGAAGAAGAACAAAATACAACGGACGCCCCTGCGACGAGCACCACAAATGATGACAGTGGGGGTATCTCGAATGCTGCCATTATTGGGATCATTGTGGGCGGCGTTGTGGTGGTGGTGGCGCTTGTTGTGGTCGCCGTCGTGGCATGGAGGCGACAGGGCAGTAACAACGTCGATATGAGCAACTACAGCTACCCCCCTCCACCACCCTATGATGCAGCATCGGAACTGTATTCGTTGGGTCCGAAGGAGAACACGGCTGGATCAGAAGCAGGCACCGCACGAGTTACGGGGTCGTGGAGTGTTCCAGCAAACAGCATTCCAGCCCGCAGTCTGGACGGCACAAACGGCTCCAACGGGTCACGTAGCTCTCGCCCGGCCTCACAGGGCTATGCCGACCACGACGGATACACATCTTACAGCGCAGGTTACCGTCCAGTTGAAACGGATACACAGCGACCACGGCGAGTGGACAGTGACGTGGAGCTGTAGGATGTCGATGCTATTTTTTTACCATTGCTTGAGCGGAAATCGCGGGCTTGCGGCTCTGCTGAGTTAGGCGATTACTACAAACATGATGCACATGTACGCCACTTGTGTTTTGACAAGCTGGCATTTGGATGAGCAGTGCTCTTCTAAATGCACATTGAACACTTCAACTCGCGGTTAGTGTACAAGTGTATATTGACGGAGCAGCGCGACGAATCACCACCTCTAGAATGTAATGTTGTCGTTGAAGTAGATCAGATTTAGGAGGGTTCACGATCCTGCTCACTGTTGTGTGTGAAATTGTCATGGAGTCTTGATGCAGTGCTAAACCAAAACCATAGCGGTAATTGCAGCACTGCACACGCCGTCAGACACACCTCACCAATATAAGTGTTGTACGGTGTCACATTAAATTGACAGAACCCAAGGCTATCGAGGCCGCCATATCGCATTTCTCGCCGTGGTTTGATACTGTTGTAACGTTTCACGTATTAGCCTTCATGTACTGTAGTACATGCACATGTGCCTGACCTTCTTGTCGGCAATTGTCATTTCGAGCAAACTACTCACGTGAGGTCGGCTACGCCGTGAATACCACGGGCCCTACATGTAGGTGAAATCACCAAGATGGGGACGCCCCTCGTGTCCTGGAATCAAGCAGTGCGAACTTTTGGATTCCCTATCCTGAAGCAATGAACCTGTGGCGCTCGGCCGCACGCCATCCTGAGAACAGTGCCTAGCACTGCGAGGGTGCAATTGCACTGTGCAAGGCTCGCCGACTCGACGAGCTACCTGCCCATTCCACTGGCGTCTTTGATTTGCGCGGTCTGGCTAGCCTTCAGCGCTGGTCATTGACCAGTTGGTCAAGCCAAGTGCAGCGAAGCTCGCCCCTTTTGTGAGCGTTTGTGACACGATCGTCCGCCCTGAAACTTTTGCGTCCGAGCCTCTGTGTAATCCTGCGGACCAGGCTGGGGCAGGAGCTGCCGCAGGTGGTGAGGCTATCTTTCGACAGACTCCAGCATGAACTGAGCCAACGCGCCGTCAAAATGCCAAGCCAAGCAGATGAACGCTAAGTCGCGTACAGCGCGGCAAAACATTTTTTTTGGCGTTCATGTACTCAGGAGTCTCCACCGAAGTCGCGATAAATTATCCTGACGAGGGAAGCATAGCACCGCTGACTCCACCAGATGGCGCTCATACCATGTGTAACTTGGCAACGCACTCCAGTTCTTATGAACCGTTTCAGCCAATAGCTGAATTTTGTTTATGGCTTATGGCATTTTACTGTGGGTTCCGCCAATCAAAGCAGCTGAAAATACTCAGCTGACTAACCGCAAACCTAAAGCCGGAGCGACTGAGCACCTTCGGTGAGCTCGGCGGCGTGTAGAGTACAGTACTGGAGCAGGAGAGAGGAGACTGCTGGCCTGTCGACCGAGCGATCAATCGCAAGCCAGACGCCCAGAAGCGAAAGCAAAGCGAGGTTTGGCAGATAGGCGGCGCCACCAGCACATAACAATCGGTCTCGGGAGCCGAGGAAGTGCAGCGGACACCATCGGGTCACCCACAGAACCGGTGTTCCGACCTCACGCAGGAGCGTGACAGAAAGCAAAGAATGAAGGAGAACACGATGCACAGGTGTCAGAATCGGACTATTGGCAGGAGAACAGTAAACAGGAGCGGATGGAGTTGGCTGGCCGCTGTCGTGGCTACAGGGATGCTAGTCAATGTAGCTGGTGCGACCTCCGCGGCGTCTTCGTCGTCTGACTACGTTATGGACGGAGCCACCACGTATTGCTGGGCCGTGGACACGTCTATCTACTCCAACACCGTGGATGGATCCTCAGTTAAAATGGTGAGCGCACAGGGCGACGGTTGTCCATTGGAGCTGTCTATCACCTTCCCCACAGACGACGTGTACGTGTACGACTCGGTGGATATCTCGTGGAATGCCACTGAACGCGTGGCGTCGACCGGGTCACTGGAGACCAACAGCCTTGGCGTGACAGAGCTGGCAGTTGGACTTGATCGGATCTCGAAGAACTACTACCAGATCACCGCCTCTCGCCTCCGGACGTGCACTTATGGCGTGGACTGCAACCCTGTGACGACGGGATCACAGCTGACCGAGAACACAACGAACGTCCCTCTTAACTTTACGGACGGACTAGCGGCATTCGATTCGTCGGAGTTATCGTTCGACCAACCAGGAAACTATACGCTGCTGGCACACTTGATCTTACCCAGTAGCACCCCCACAACCAATCGCTACGACTACGCCGTGTTCCTCAAAGTGCAGGTTCTATCACGGACAAGCGCCACTGCCACGGATACTACCGCCACACCTTACGCAGAGTCGACGGTAGACTCGGGTAGCTCAGGTATGTCAACAGAGGTCATCTGTGTGCTCATTATCGGTGGTATTGTCGTCGTGGCCCTGGCAGTCATCGGCTTCGTGACGCTGCGCTCCAAGATCGACCGCAACCCCGAGGCCAACTCCAACAAGCACAACAGCTCTAAAAAGAGCCGAGGCTTGTTCGGCTTTTCAAGCACTGGAATGAACTCTGCAGGTGGCGTTGCAGTTGTGAGTGACGGGGAGGCCGAGGAGTTTGCCATGCTCAGCATGCATGAAGCTACCATGCGCCAGAAGCGCGGTAGCACCTACCTCAGTGCTCTTAACCGTGGACGACGCAGCAGTGCCGCACCGCCGAAGAAAAACGGCAGTCCGATCCAGTTTGCTGGACCGATGTGTGGCCAAAGCATGGATCGCAAGGGTGCTCTTGATGATGACAGCCTCAGCGCTGGAGACATTACTCCGCAAAGCGTTCCCATCGAGACTCCTGGCACTGGCCGTGGCAACTACCTGGGCTTGGACAACACACCGAAGGTTATTGCACCCAAGCTTTCTCCGTATGATCAGACCAGCGCCCCGCCTGGGCAGATCATGTTTAATGATATCATGGAGGATGAGGTGGACTCCGCCGGCCCGAGAGCTGGTGGCGTCGTCAGTGCGGCGCGTCGACCCAACTTTGAAGACACTACCAGGTCCGACGTTACAGACCTGAACCTTACGGCTGTCTCTGTGCGAATCAAGCAACACCGTGAAAACGCCGAGATGGAGGCGGCTGCTCAGATGAACAGCAAGCGAGACGTACTAACTGCAGACGATCTGCGCGAGTCCGAATCGAAGGGCCCACTTGAGCTGAGCGACCTCCTTGCTTCACGAGTACGGTAATAATGAGGAGTAAGTCCCCAAGCTATACGCTGGAGTGGCGACGGTTGTGTAGATTAATTTGCCAAGACGGGTTTCGGCAGCAGCAGGCGTCCGCATATCGGACACGACAGCTTCATCTCCTAGCTGCTTTGTCAGTGGACTATTTCCATAGAAGGGAAACAAACTTAAGGCAGGGGTAGCTAACGCGTAACAGAGAACGCGTACATTCACATAAGCTAAAGGTTAATGCATCCAGACACTCTCAATACATGTACTGGTTTGAGTCAAACTTCGAGCGCAATTTGTTCTTCAACAACCAATTCGAAATTTACGGTACACATACTACAGCTGTATTTTGTGTGGTTCACACCACACCCTTCCGAATTTATCTGCTGGTCGTCGCCAACCATCCAATCGTCAGCAGAGTTTTGATCCGCAGGCGGACAACTGAACCAGGGCTTCTTCCGGCAGTAGCAGAGCAGCAGCAGCGACCGGCAGCAGCACCCAGCGATCATGCGTATTCACACGTGCTACTTCTGCTCCAGCCCCGTGTACCCCGGCCACGGCATCACGTTCGTGCGTAATGACAGCAAGATTTTCCGCTTCTGCCGCTCCAAGTGCCACAAGAACTTCAACCGCAAGCGCAACCCGCGCAAGGTAAAATGGACCAAGTCCTTCCGGAAGGCTGCAGGCAAGGAAATGGCTCTGGACACGACGTTCGACTTCGACAAGCAGCGTCACCGCGCCGTCAAGTACGACCGTGAACTCATGGGCGCCACCATCCACGCCATTGAACGCGTGACGCAGATTAAGGAGAAGCGTGAGGCAGCCTTCTACAAGAACCGCATGAAGGACAGCAAGGCCAAGGCCAAGGCTCGCGACTTGCGCGAACTGGAGCAGAATATTACGCTCATCGAGCCGGCTGCAGCGGCGCTCAAGGACCAGGCTCAGCTCAACGTGTCGGCCTCCAAGCAGAAGGACGCGGCCGCCACGGAGGCGCCATCCTCCATGGTCTTAGATCAGTAAAGTTAAGCTCCGAGTGGGTCTTATTTTTCAATGCATTTACTTTCGTTTCCGAAGAGACTGACAGTCGGCACTTCCAAGATATTTTGACTACCGTTATATTTCCAGTCCGTCTAGCAGCTAGTGACCTGGATTGGTGACCTCGACGGTCAAAAAACGCAACGACGTCGTTTCTAGCAGCAAAGTGCTGCCTTGGGCTGTCGAGGCCACCGCCGCCATCAGTCTGGGCCTACGAATCGCACTTAGTCGGGTTTAGACGGGGGTTAGGCGTTACGACTGAGCCAGCCAAAAAACGAAGGGGGGAGCCGCTTCAGTACAGGACAGGACCCACGGAACGGAAGCCTCGGCCAAAGATGTCCGACAAGCTGACGCGTATCGCCATCGTGAGCACGGACAAGTGCAAGCCCAAGAAATGCCGTCAGGAGTGCAAGAAGTCGTGCCCCGTCGTGCGCATGGGCAAGCTCTGTATTGAGGTGGGGCCCAAGAGCAAGGTGGCCTTCATCTCGGAGCAGCTCTGCATCGGTTGCGGTATCTGCGTCAAGAAGTGCCCGTTCGAGGCCATTAACATCATCAACCTTCCCAAGGACCTGGAGAACAACACCACGCACCGCTACGGAGCCAACACCTTCAAGCTACACCGTCTGCCCATGCCCCGCCCCGGACAGGTGCTCGGTCTGGTCGGTACGAACGGTATCGGCAAGTCCACGGCGCTGCGTATCCTGGCTGGCAAGCTTAAGCCTAACCTCGGCAAGTTTGATGCTCCGCCTGAGTGGCAGGAGATCCTGACTCACTTCCGTGGCTCTGAGCTGCAGAACTACTTCACCCGCATCCTTGAAGACAACCTTAAGGCTATTACCAAGCCTCAGTATGTGGACAAGATCCCCAAGGCCGTTAAGGGCACGGTAGTCGACATCCTGTCGGCCCGTTGTGAGAAGAAGGAGAAGCTGGACCACTTCCTCAATGAATTGGATCTGTCCCACGTGCAGGACCGTGAGATCGAGAACCTGTCGGGTGGAGAGCTGCAGCGTTTCGCCATCGCCGTCGTGGCCGTGCAAAAGGCCGACATCTACATGTTCGACGAGCCGTCCTCGTACCTGGACGTGCGTCAGCGTCTCAAAGCCGCTCTGGTGATTCGCTCCATGGTGGACGACAACGGCCGTTCCTACGTCATCTGTGTCGAGCACGATCTGAGTGTGCTGGACTACCTGTCCGACTTTATCTGCGTGCTGTACGGTACCCCGTCGGCCTACGGTGTGGTCACAATGCCCTTCAGCGTGCGTGAAGGTATCAACATCTTCCTTGCCGGTTTTGTCCCCACGGAGAACCTGCGATTCCGTACGGAGGAGCTCACGTTCAAGGTTTCGCAAAACGCTGATGAATTAGGTACAGGCGAGGGCGATGCCAACTCGTTCAACTACCCGGCCATGACCAAGACCATGTACAAAAAGAAGAAGGACACTGCTTTCAAACTGCACGTTGAGGCTGGTGACTTCACGAACTCCGAGATTATCTGTATGCTTGGTGAGAACGGTACCGGTAAGACGACGTTCATCCGTATGCTTGCTGGTCTGCTCAAGTCCGACGAGATGGAGGCTGCTGAGAAGGCCGGCGATGACCAGGCCATGTCAGACTGCGCCCTTCGTTACGATACTTCTACGATCAGTTACAAGCCGCAGAAGATCGCGCCCAAGTTCCAGGGCACAGTGCGTGAGCTCCTGCACCGTCGTATTCGCGAGGCTATTGTGCACCCGCAGTTCGCGACGGATGTGACTAAGCCGCTTGCCCTCGATAACATTATCGACCAGGCCGTGCCTCACCTGTCCGGTGGTGAACTTCAACGTGTTGCTATTATCCTGTGTCTGGGTAAACCCGCTGACATCTACCTTATCGATGAGCCGTCCGCCTACCTGGATTCCGAACAGCGTATTCTGGCTGCCAAGGTTATCAAGCGTTTCATCCTGCACGCCAAGAAGACTGCGTTCGTCGTGGAGCACGATTTCATCATGGCCACGTATCTGGCCGACCGCGTGGTTGTCTACGACGGTAACCCGGGTATCGAGTGTACGGCACACTCCCCGCAGAGCCTGCTGACGGGTATGAACCAGTTCCTAAACCAGTTGGAAATCACATTCCGACGGGACCCGACGAACTTCCGCCCGCGTATCAACAAGTACGGCTCCGTGAAGGATGTCGAGCAAAAGAGCACGGGCAACTTCTTCTTCATGGACGACTAAGCTATAGACGCGTAGGAGGTCGTCAGCGCACGGACCAACGTGATATCAACAGTCGAAGTCCGTCGATAAGCGAGCTAATAACTCGAGACAGCGCTGGTGTCCTGTGTAGCAAGAGAAACCCCATGTATCGTGAAGTGATCCGAACTGGCTGGTCGTTGTCAGGTGGAGAAAGTAGATAATATACATGGGCACGTTCTCGTGCTTTGGATTTTTATTACGGGTGTTTCTGCAGTTCCTGGTGGATGCGTCCAAAGTCCTTGAGAAGGAGTGCGAGCTGCTCGTCGTTCAGCTCCAGCATAACCTACGAGAAGATATCGAGTCAGTAAATTTTGCAGCTTTTTTTGATATGCAGTTCCCACCAACCTGTCGCTCAGATCCATCCGACTCTTCCAGACGCAACTTGAGCACTACCGACCGCTGACGGTCTCCACAGAGCGAGCTGTGGGCCAAGTTCACGCGCACGGAGTAGTCAAAGTCGCGGAGCACTTCGCTCATGTTTGTTTGTCTTGCTGCTGCTTTTGTGCTGTACATCAATAATATGCGCTACCAGAGTGTTTCTATCAGCCAATCACAAAACGTTTATGATTTGTGGAGGTGCCGGCCCCCAGACCGCACGAACGGGAGGCCAGCACCAGCGGAACTCAACCGGCGAGAGACTCGAAAGGCATGTGGGCGAAACAGGCAGGCAAGGCCATCCGGTCCCTGGGGAAGACGGTCGACCGCATCGGCGTCTCGCTGGAGGGAAAGTTCACGTACACGGAGCACTGTAAGTTGGCCAACTAACGAGAGAAAGCAGATACGCTATACTTACTTGTGCGCTTGGAATTATTTGGATTCCGGTATCTGGTTTAACTAACTTTCGTCTACTGCAGTGAACCCCTCGACGCGAGCTGTGAAGAACCTGGGACGCTCACCTAAGTTCGAAGAGGGCGTATTCGTGGCGCCCAACGCGTCCGTGATCGGCGACGTCAAGGTGGGCAAGGGCAGCTCCATCTGGTACAACGCCACTGTGCGCGGCGACGTCAACCACATCACCATCGGCGAGAACACAAACATTCAGGACCAGGCCGTGGTGCATGTGGCCAAAATCCACAAGGACATCCCCACCAAGATCGGCAACAACGTGACTGTTGGCCCCGCCGCCATTGTGCACGCCTGCACCATCGAGGACCACTGCATCATTGGCACGGGCGCGCAGGTGCTCGACAGCGCCGTGATCGGGGCCAAGTCCATCGTCACGGCTGGATCTATTGTCACCATGGGAAAGAAGGTGCCCTCGGGCCAGCTCTGGTCGGGCGTTCCTGCTCGCTACCTGCGCGACCTCACGGCCGAGGAGATGCAGTTCATGCAGCAGTGCTCGGCCGAGTACACGCAGCTAGCGGAACAGCACGCCGAGGAATGCGCCAAGACCTTTGAGGAGTACGAAGCTGATACGGAACGCTTCGAGATCCTGCGGGACGTGGGCGAGACCGGTCTTCCGCAGAAGGGCGAGGAGCGCGAGGACACGGGCCTCTACTTCCGCTACTAGACGTCTGCCTACACGCGTGAGAGCGTGAAAGGCGGCGATGTGAGTGCAGAAGTTAAGGTGGCGACCAAACAAAAAGAATGAAATGGACACATACGATGGAATGTCTTCAGATAATCTGACCTTTATTCTGTAGGCAATCAAGCATGCAAGACGCTTTACTCTTCGCCACTCTGCTCTTCCACTGCAACTGCATCACCCAGACCAAATATCAGTGTAAGCACGATTCCCTAAACAACTCGCTCGAGGACGACTTACAGGAGAGCGCTATCAGCTTCAGGAAAAACTCTTGTACTGCTGGTTGTTGAAGTGCCGCTGAAATAGCGAAATCTTTCGGGTTGGCCATAAGCTACAGTAATCATCATCATGAGTTGACATTGCTGAAACAAAAAAGAATTCGCCCGTACCTGCTGCATGCTGTTCATGAGAACAGGGTTCTGCAGTGCCTGCGCAAAGTATGGGTCTTCATTCATAGCGGCCATCAGCGACGGCCCAAACTGGACACTCAAAAGCAATTCCAGCAGCTCGGCATATTCATCATTGACACCAGTTGAGCCCTGAACCTCAAACACCTCTTCTTCGCCCACTGCCGACGGCTGAATCAAATTTGTGATAGCTGCCAGCGCCGTCTGCTCTTCTTCGTACTGCCTTTCGAGTGCCAGCGCCGTCAAAAACCTCTCAAGTGTAGCGACAAAAGCATCGTCCTCTGAATGGAAAAGTAACAGCTCCGGATCGTCACCAACCTCCACTAACGCATCGCGGTGGGATGCCCACTCATCCTTTTCCGAAACTCGCATCCACAATGCACGATTCTCCTCTGAAGCAGCAGCGAGGACACGGATATCTAAGGAGCCCTGTGGCTGATCATCGATCGTGGGGCTGGTTGTGCCCAATTGAGCAACACACCCCTTCTTCGATCGCAAGAAGTCAACCAATTTCTGGTAAAACCCTCGTAACTCTTGGTCAGCCAGTTGACGCTCGAGGATGTCTGGGTTTAAGCTCATATCTCTCAACGCCAGCACAATTTTCTCGTTACTCTGAAGCAGCCCGCGCATGATGTCGTCGTTCAAAATGTCATTTACAGCATTTGCATCGAGACCTCCATGGCTGCCCAGACAGAGTGATAGCAGATCACTTGCTAATTGGTGCACCGCCTTTTCTTTCCGAAGCTCTGAGTTTTTCTTGAGCTCCAACTTTAATCGAAGCTCGTCCTCGCGTCCATTATACCTTTCCAGCAGCTTTTGGACAATGTCCTCCTTTTCAGGCCCATACCAAGCCAGAAGCTCCTTCGACAAACCCCGCCTCTCACGCTTTTTGGAGAGATACCGGTGCCGCCACATGACCATACGAAATAGCGACTGAATCCGTGCCGCGGCTTCAGCTTCTCGATCCTCAAGCAGCAACTCAAACTTTTCCACGAGACTAATGGACTCGAACTGGATCATTGATGAGGTAGAAATGCTGATCTTTGGACTCGGACAATCATCACTACAGATTAGATCGCTGATCCACTTCAGTAGCTTCTCATGATTGCCAACCACTTCGCTCATGCTGTAGGGTTCCCGGATCAAACTGCCATATCGCGTCAAAACGGTTTCTATCGAGACAGCAATTGCCGAGTACCCAGATGACGGACTCTTGCAAATATTCACGTGCTGGATTAGACGCTGTGCTCGACATTGTTGCTCAACAAGATCCTTGTTTACCACCGACGGCTGCTTCTTCGAGTTGGGCCGAAAACAATGGAAATAGAACGGCAGATTCTTTCCATCTTGGCTCGTGAGTGCATTTACGTGAGACCGAAATTGCCCAACGAAGCTTTTGCTTCCAGGTAGTCGATAGTCTGTCGCTTCAGGGGCGCTGCTAGCTTTACGTGACCTGCCATCCTGTTCGTTATTTTTCTGTAGCATTTGGCGAAAGTGAACATTGCCCGATGCCTTGAGACCTGCCAGCAGATTAGCGTACACGAAGTCCGAATTCTTCTTTACGAAGTCTCTGGCATCGTAGATGACATCCCCACGCGTGTGCGGGATCATGAAAGGTAGCGTATTCAGCGACGTAGCAATAGATTTCCGCCTTCCATTGTTTACGACGCGTGGAGGCACAGGCAGCTGTGGATTGCGCTCGTAGATGTTGCGAACAAATAGCTTGTTTCTCTTCTCTTCTTGTTGTGGATTTTCGTTTTCACTCTGGTGGAGAACAGTCAGCTCTTCTAGGGATGCAAATACACCTAGTGGATGCTCGTAGACGAAAAGAACATCCTTGCCCTCCACCAGAAGGTGATGTGCAGATTGCTGTGTTGTTTGGCTGTTGTAAGCTGCTGCAATGACTTGTTCCTCCCTGGCATAAAGTTTCTCGCTCAAATAGTTTATACACAGCTGATCCAGAGAGTTATTCGTAAGGTCTTCGAATCCAAATACGTCAACAATCTTCAGCAGTGATACTTCTTGGGGAAGCACTGCATCTGAACCCATCGATAGCTCTTCATTACACCAGGCCTCCAGCTTTGTTGTCTCGTTCATGGCAATAATAATGTGCTGGAACACGATCTGGTATAACAAACGCGCGAGTGCATCACGAACGTGGCTCACTTGACCTTTTTCCAACGTCACTTCAAATGTCTCCCCCGTTGACTGCAACGTCACAATTTTTGTCATCAGCATTCGCTCCAGTTTCTCCACAGATTCCAGTTCCAATAGTTCTACTACCCTCTGTGGAGCATTACACTTCCCCGTGGAAGACATCATCAGTTTCTCCGACGCAGCATTGTAGTTAAGCTCAACGTTCCCTAGCCACAAAGCAGCACTCAAAGCCTTAAATATTGCTGTCTGCTGCTCTGGTGAAATGTTCAGTTCATCAAGCCCAGCAATAACTTGCTGCCACCTCTCTACATCCTTTTTCCACGTGTCCTCTTTGCTCACGAATTCAGCAAGCTTGTGATCGCTACAACCGAGATACGTAAACGCGGAACAGTCCACGCCGTCGAGACGCAACTCCATTGCCAAGGAGTGCATAAAAGGAAAAGCATTAACACCAGCTACCATTGCGTAAAATATGTGGAAGTTCATGTCACTTTGATCTCCCGCTTCACCCTTTCTTTCCCTTGTGACGCGCGACTTCTCCAACAGAAACGGCGAGATATGGCACCCACAAATCTGAAATTCCCACGGATGAAGCCCAAACGAGACTTGTAGAGTTGTCACCTTTCCAAATCGTGACGAGTTGAGGTTCATCGATGTGGTGGCATGCCCAAACGCTTCTAGAAGAATATTTGAATCCAGCACTGTGCTTAGTTTCTTGGCTGCATGCGGATTTTTGAAGTACATCCGTAATTGCTCTTCATCCTCCAGGCGCTCCAATTTGTCGTAAAACCCAAAGAACAGCCCGTCGACATGCACTTGAGGAAGGCGCTTGCTCCGACTCACTGCTGTCATTTCGTCCCACCGCTCAGGACTCAAATCCAGCAGCACAATTTCGTATTTATCCACGCCCTTCGCTTCGAGGAGAGCAATTGTCCGCGCTTCCTCTGTTCGCATCTGAATGGTACTTTTAGTGGAGCTAGTAAACAGCTTGATCTTCGGTTGACAAGTAATTCCGTTCTCTTTGCAATCCCTCTGTGACGTTCGAGAAAGAGTCGGCTGTGCCACAAGTACCAGATACTTCAGCAAGTCCTTCGCAAGCTCTGTCTTACCACTTCCACTCTCACCGTAAAGAAAGAGTGACTGACCACGGGTTGCAGACACGACACGCTTGGTTGATTCAGTCGATGGCAACAAAGAGTTGCCCATCTTACGATCGAAAAAAAGTCGAATGAGGCTTTGCTTCGCGATTGCAAATGGGTGGGGGGCCAGCACACTCTCCGCATTAGCTGTATCCGCGTATGTAAGCACAACTTGCTCATCGTAAATTGACGTGAACCTGGCAGTCTGTAATAATCGGTACGGGTTCATCACAACCATGGTGTGGTGGTTGATGTATGTGTAAATGCGGTCATTATCAAAACGACCCACTAGCGTTCCGACCACATCTGCCTCCAAGTCAACACGGGAAACACTGCTACCTTTTTGCTTGGCAAGATCATCATCACCTGTACGATCCAGACTCCATGGCTGTTTCGCTCGAATGTCGTCCAGTAGATATAAGTGAGCGTACTTTGCCAGTGTCGCACCGCGAGGTGTCAGAACGTTATCGCCCTTCTTACCACTTGCAGCCGCCGTCTCTCCAACACGATCAGATAACTCCTCAAATGTTGCGTAGTAGCTGTGAAACGAGGGGCATCGTATCCGTGGAGACATCAGAGCTGCAGCGACGGGGGAGCCCAGCTCGGCTTGCTTATGTTGTCCTGCGGTTGAGGACTGCGAAGCATCGTCATCGCGCGAAAGCTTCCGTTGGTTCTCAGGAATTTCCTCAAACTGATAGCGTAGCTTGAAAGCCTCGGCCAGTATGCTGTCAGGTTCGAATTCGGAGCTCCCCGACTTTTCTAGAGCGAGACTAATGCCCTGAACAAGTTCTTGATACTGAGCCATCGACCATCGTGAAGGCCCACCCCACGTGTTCTTAATCGTATCAACAAGGTTTTTCAGCAACAACATCTCATGAAAAATCTGGAATGAAGCGCGTAAATCAATGCGAGGAGTGTTCGCATCATCAAGCGACATGGGGGATGAAAGAAGCTCGGCCATTGCTCTCGAATTCTGCCCTCGCCGACTCGAACGCACGTGCAGCAAACGCATATCACTCTGAATAGCCCGTTGCCGCAATAGCGACTCGCCCTGTACACAAAGGAAACCAGAGTAAGCAAGTCAATCATAGCGATATAAAAACCACACGCAACGTACCCGACAAGCCTTGCGCAGTGCCTCGATCCACTCCCGTCTCTCCTGCAAGTTCGAAGCTACCATTTCAACAGCATGCACCCTCATTAACCCTTTGTTCACTTCAACTTACACCATGCCAGCCAGAGAACGAGCAAATGCAGACTAGTTCCGACCTTTCAGATCTATCTTGTAACTTTTCCGTGCAGGTCCTTCGCTCTGTCGGATCCGCAGCCAAATGTCTGAGTGCGGCAGCGGTGAAATGACGTCCGACGCTTTTAGCTTCAGCACACCTTTAAGTTTCACGTCCCCATCCTTCGTAGGCTTGTAGTAGCTCAGTGAGTGTTGCCCCAGCACAAAGTACCGCTCTTTGCGTGTGGGCATTACGTGACCCTTTTTGACGAGGAAACCGCGCTTCAGAACGCCATTGGGGACGCCCAGACGAGCAGTCTCCGCCTGCAGGGCAGCCTCGGCGCTGGACCCGCGCCGTCGTTCCAGACGCCCACTCTTAAAGCTCTTTGAGCCGGTAGGGGGCGCCGCGCTACTGCTTCTGCCTAGCATCGATGCGATAGTGAAAGAAAACCACTTCAACCCGTAAATTTAAATTTTGTTCTAAAAAGTTACATGTACAAGAGATTGCAAATGTAATATTTCGATTAAAGTACAATTTCATAGATCCACGTTTCGTTCATTTATTCTGAGTTTGAAATGCAGAATAGATTTAGTTCTATCATACTATATTTATTTTTTTCGCACGTACGCAGCAGTCGCTACAGCGACCACATTGGTGTCCCCTCACCCACACGGTCCTACAATGGGAAATAAATTATCCTGCTCCACTATCATGCGTGTTGTACCCTTCTACTGGCTCTCCAGTAATACAGGCCAGCTTTCTGAAACGTTTCAGATTTAGAAATGAGGCAATAAAAAATATTCGTTTCTTATTATGGCAACTACAAGAACCCCCCATGTACTGTGCAATACTAGCTTTTGGTGAGAAGAATCAAGAGCGCCACATATACTCGTCCAAGTAGGAATCGAGCCTCGCCTTCGTCATCCCTCGCATAGACTTTATGTGTCTTTTAATCCTGGTCTCCCACAAACCCTCAATGGTGTTCGTGTGGGTACCAGTAATGGGATCTACGAAGTTCAGGCTATGATTCACCCAACTATGTGTGTAATACATGCTCTGCAGGCTAGGATCGTTTTCGAGCGTCTGCTCTGTGTCGCCACGCTGACAGACGTAGGTAGCAAACATGTCGGACATGATTTTAGTCCTGTAGCATACAAATTACAATTGTCATTACAACATTTGAAAACTGGACAAATATAATTGTACAAATGACCATCACTCACCTCGGTTTGATAAACTGCTTGGTGATGGGGAGCAGCGTCGCTTTCGTGCACTGTCCCCCACAATGCGGCCAAACCACCAGCCAGTTGTCCGCTCCACACCACCGAAACGCCAATACTCTTGGAAGTATCGGCCGCGGTTATACTTGCGCTTCTTGGCACGGCTGGTCTCATCAATCTCTACGATATGGATGAATATACCTGTTTTTCCGCACAATTTTTGTCAAATCAATTATGGTAGAATATCAGCCTATCACATGCTTTGATATGTCAATATTAGCCAATAAAATTAGCTAGGGTTAGGGGTACTATCCCAACGTTTTCCGACAAATATTTGTTCGGAATGTCGGTTGAAATACGATAATGGTCTTACAAAAGCCAAGTAACAAAAATATTAGTACCAGATTCTAGCTAGGCATTTTCCTAGTATAGGACGTAGTATCCTAGGACTAAACCACTTTGTGGAAATGGCAGTGAAGAATTTTGAGAAGAAGACACGTGTGTCATGAGCCTCGCTTCGTTTGTGCCAGCGAATACGCAGAAAGTGCGAGCCACTGCGGTAAGTGCTTTTCAGCGTATGTTGGAAGGTGAAGGTGTGAGCCTCGAGTATGTGCAAGCTAGTATTCTAGCTGACAGAACAGGCAAGCGCTTTGCCACGATAATGGATCGATTCGGATTCTATCTGGCCACTAATGAAGGTAAGAAAGGTAACCTTGCACGCAACACAGCCATTTCGTATTTTAGAAATGTAAAGCTTTGGCTGTTCGATATGTACCCCCACTAAGGTGTGCCTACGGAGATACTTCTCCTGAAGCAAAGTAAAAGCTAGACAAACACTGTTTGAAAAGAGAAAAAGGGGGATTAATTAATAAGGCACCTCCATGTACGAAGGAGGAATTACGTGCACTAACTGAATTTGTCTACAGCAATGCTTGCGTGAACGCTGACTACCAGGATGCGGCACTTGCGTGCCTCATGTGGCATTGTTTTGGTCGCTCGTCGGACCTGGGGTATATCCAGAAACAGCTCGTGTCAGTGTCGTCTGATGGCGTCTTCTATCTACGCTTGCTACGAGTAAAGACCGCTGAGGAGCAGGGACTTACGCTCGTACCTGACAAGTCTGATTTCCTTACCTCTCCTCTCCACACATTGGCCGTGGCGTTGGTCACACAAGACGCTCCTTGCGGATCGTTGCTGAGTCAGCTCCCCGAAGTTGTACCTGATGTAGCTGGTTTAATTGGCCCAGGCGCATCACACATCGACTTATTGGAGGCGGAAAAGTTGTTGCCGAGCGGTGAACTGAGAGATCCACGTCCGACGGAGACCGCTACCCCACAAGGCACTGCTACCGTCGGCTCTGCGCCTTCCATTCTCATTGCTACTAGCCCAATATCAATGACGCCGCTGTCTACGCCAGAACCACCTCGAACTACAGAGGGCACTCGCGGTGAGGACGGCGTCCAGGCGTACGTCAATCGTCTCCTGAGGCGTGTTGCAGATCCCGCGGGAGCATCAGGATGCCTAACATCACACTCTTTCCGCCGAGGAGGCGCTCAACACGCAAACAGCGACGAGAGGCTAGCTGCACTATGGATCTTTGACAGGGGTGCCTGGGACATGAGCAAACTTAACAAAGGTCTAGCATACGTGTTCAACACACCGCAAGAGGACCGAAAGGTTGCTCGTGTGTTGAGTGGCTGGGACATTGACGACAAGCCCGTTGTGGCGGACGTGTCCTCCCTTGATCATGCGACACAAGAGCAACTCGTTCGCCTCCAGAAGTCGCTGTACAGCTCGTGCTCGGGCCTGGGGGAACAGCGGTTCAATGTGAGTGACAAGGTCCTTGCTGTACTCGCAGCTTACCCGATCAAGTACTTCCCGCAGATGAAAGCTCTGGCTCTTTCAGCCCGATCGTAACGCGTGTGGAGGGGTGCCTGGACGCGGCAGGAATCACTCAGATCGACATGCTTGCTTGGACAGCTGCGCTGAATGCCTCACCACCACAAAATATACGCGCACGAGACCAGGAAGAGAAGAAGGATTGTCAGGGATGCCACCATTGCGCTATGATTCACGAGCTTATTGCAATGAAACGCAAGCTTGCCGCCCGCTTAACAATCCTCGAAGGTGCTCAATTAAAGCCTACAGGAATTCAAACAAACACTGAAGCCAAACAGGTAGAAGAAACGTCAGACCAAGAACCGAGGCCGAAGCGCAGAAAGAAACAAGTCACAAACCTTGCTGCTGTGTGGTACGAGTGGAACACGCGGATTCCCCGCGTCTGGGACTCCGCAGATCGGCACAAGAAATCGGAGTCCCGCCAGGTCGTGGCCTTCATGAAGCTGTTCTTGGAAGCTGGGTTCGCGCTTGACACAAAAGCGACGGACTACAAAGACCATGTCCTACAAGTTGACCAACAAACTGAAGGTTCCCTGCTAGCTTTCCTGCAGTGAGGGGAATCAAGGTAAAAGGTGCTGGAAGTGTGCTACGAGCGTTGCATCCACTCCACACATCTGGAGCACTCGACAGACAAATTGTTGTATACAAGCACCTCCTCTCTGTAGGTCGGGTCCAAGACCCAGCACCTGCGGATACTCAAGGCATATTAGCTATAGCCAAAACATCTGCCTGTCAAGTATAACCGAAACCTTTACCTGTCGAGAATAGCCGAAAACACTGGCTTTGGGGCTGTCTCCATTGTCGCGCTTTTGGTGAAATTGCAGAATTGGGAAGCAATCTGCAACCACCGATTTTTAAATTAACATTTTTAAAAGCGCACTGCCCCCCCCCCCTTTCCCCTTCCCCCCTGGAATAGCTTCGACTCTTCAATATGAGTCTGTCATCGTGGAGCGTATCAAGCGGAAAGTGGTGAAGCGAAGCGGTGTACCACCAAGACATTCTTGATGACGCTATTGCGACTATTCCGGGTTTAGGTAAGCGAAAAACACCAGCGCAAAGCCCTGAATCACCCGATTTATCGATCGCCATAATCTCGGCAACTGCGTGTCAAGATATCCCAAGCGACCAAAGAACAAGCCCGTCAAGACGTTGAGTTTGCCCGAAAAGCCCACGGATCATGCTGTAATTTCCTTGGTGCATGATGACTACGATGAAAGCGCTGTGGAAGTGAGTTTTGGAGAGGAATGGAATATTGCTCCATCTGAAATTGTTTGTGAAACCAAGTCGCCATGATTCGTTGAGGGCAATCGCGCGACTCGTTTGCTTGTAAAAGCCAGCGTTATCAAGACAATTGAGGATAACAACTGGCTGAATGATTCTATTACATCCGAACATTTCTTCCGCGGTATGGACAGACGTACGTCATGGATGCAAATATCTTTGTGCACATCTTCACCGAGTACAAATTAGCGAATCGGAGAATGGATGTCGCGTACAAGGCATGCTGTGGTGTTTTTGGCACCTTTCCGTACGAAAAGTTCGACCGGGTAATTCTCCCGATTTGCATGGGCTATCACGGGACCTTTGCTATCGTGCACAATCCAGTGTTGGCTTCAGAGAATTCGAGCCGTTGCATTGTACACGTGGATTCGCTTGGAGTTTCCAAGATAGAGACAATTCAAAAGGTGGTGGGTGGGTATTTTGACGGTGAGTTGAAGAAGAAATATCCGGGAAGACGCCGGAAAAACGTCGCAGTGGAAGGGATCACTACCAAACCGATGCAAAAAGACCAAGATGACTGCGAAGTATTTGTTGTGTATTTTATCAAGCGTGTGGTAGACGCATTCTTGAGAGGCACCCACTCCTTCTAAGTGACATCACAAACATTTGTACTGCGTCGAGGTCTGCGCGCTTCAACCCAAAGATGTTCAAGAAGGAGATCTTGAAGCTACTAACGCAGAATAGCAAGTAAGACATAAAAAAAAATAAAATTATTGCTTTCACCTTACAATCTAACTCGTAATACGCAAGCTACATATTGCCAAACCACAACAGAGCATTACAACACATTACACGCGGTAACACCACACCACACCACACGACACGAGGCCACACGATGTCACACGATGCCACACCACACGCCACCACACGCCACAACATCACGCCACACGGGCACATGGGTAAATGAGCCCCGCATTAGTATACAACCGGATATACGAATAATACATGTATACAAACTGTATTAATTTAACTTAGTTAAACTATGTGCTTTCGTTCGAGTACGGCTCAGCACAGACGCTGACACGTACACGTTCAACGCGGTGGTTCTGGCCTGTTCCACCGAGGACAGGGCCGTGGAATGGGCCATGCGTGTCGACCTCCTCGCACCAAGGCCCGACTGCCACAAATGTGGCGTCGCCATGGCGCGCAACGGCAAGCGGTGGCGCTGCAACCGAGGCGAGTGCAGGCTGGAGAAGAGCGTGCGCGCAGGGAGCTTCTTCGCTCGCTCCACCGCGCCGCTCTCCAAGCTCATCAAGGTCGTGTTCTTCTGGGCAGCCGGCACTCACGTGACCGAGGCTGCCCAACACGTAGAGCTGACGCGCAAGACTGCGGGGCAGTGGTACCAGTACTCGCGTGACATCTGCACCGCGGAGATGTTGCGGTGCAAATTGCAGGTATTTTCTAAATTCTCTACTTTTTTATTTTGCTTTTTTCTAAAACGAATGTTATGAATTGGAAAGTTGGAGGAGAGGGCCATACAGTCGAGATAGATGAAACAAGTTTTAAAAAATAGCAGAAGTACTTTCGGGGTACGAAACATCCCGACTACTGGGTGTTTGGGGGCGTGGATCGCACCACCAAAAAGTGGTTTGCGAAGATTGTGTATGACGACCGTACGAAGCCGACATTGCCAAAGCATATCAAGGCACACATCAAGCCCGGGTACGATTCTTTATATATTTTTAAAATTTGTTGTTTATTAATTTATTTATATTGTGGCATCAGAACTTTGATCATGTTGGACATGTTCAAGTCCTACGTGACCGAAGTACAGAACGGAGAAAGGAAAGGAATGCTCTACACGCTTGAAAACAAACCTGCTTTGTTAGACATGCACTACAGACATCAGTGGGTGAATCACACCGAAAACTTCCACGTGTTGGTGCAGGGCATCAAGCACCACTACAAGTTTTAAGATCTGTGTATAGTATACACTACTATACATTTTGTTTCCGGAGTTGTATACTAATGCAGGGCTCATTTACCCATGTGCCGCAGTGTCCTGTATGTCAAGTTGATGCCAATTTGTTCCGGGTGCCGACAGCCGACACCTGTTCATCGAGGGCTTCGAACCGAGAGTACAGGCTGTAAGCATGTGTATCATTTTGAGTGTCTCTTTGAGCGTTACCAGGAGCAAAGCCGTAGAGGTTTGACACGCGTGGGATGTCATATCATTTGACGCTGGCGAGTTAACTCCCACACACCTCAGTCACCTCTACTTTATGGACGTTGACATCATGTTCACAAACTTTCGAGAGCTGCCCCAATAATAGGGACAGTCACAGTAGAAGCACTGGTCGCTCGCACGTATCTTGCGCTTGCCCAAACTACCTCTGTTTTTCACGTGATGGACCGGTACAAACGCAGAATGCAGCGCTTGAATCTCGCTGCTGCTCTTGTTCATGAACACGCTGCGCAGAAGCGCCTCTACTTTGTCAAGGCAGAAACCCTGGCTGCTGCTGTCCGCCTAATTACCCCAGTAATGGATCGGGAACAGAGCCAGGACCTTATTGGACGTAAATTGGTTGGGGATCATGGTCACGTTTCTCAGGGTTTCGCGCGACTGGCGGTTGACCCTATTACGCGCCTCCTTAACCCGCTGAATCAGCTCACCCACACAGCTGAAGTGTATCGTCAAAGCCGTGTCGAACTCTACAATTAAAGTGGCCATTCCTTGCGTATTCGACTTGCCAAACGCCGTCTCCAGTCGCCGCCACATGACCTCCAGGCTTTCTACGAGACACGGAGCGACTCAAGGTACGACTTTGGTAGCGTCAGGTTCAACATTGACCGGATGTAGGCATCCTGATCGGTGCTGAGTCCGAAGCAAATGCGGTTGTGAGAGGATCTTCCTTGTCGGCTTGTCTTCGTCCCTCATCGCACAGATGGTGCATTTCCCAAGAGATGCGGTGCTAGCTAATCACAGTTTGGCTACGTACTTGCCAACTGACCACAGACGTATCGACGCTTGAATTTATACTTAGCTCTATTAAAACCATTATCAACGCAATATTACATCTGTTGGCCCAGTGGCCTCTAAACCCATCCGTTGATCATCTGTGTCGGTTGTCTACTGACACAGCTGGCCCCCGAGAGGGTTCGTCTCTGCGCCTGGCCCCCTCAGTCGAGACCGGGCGCAACATATTGCAGGTATTCCGTGTCGACCGGAGCTCCTCCGTCCTAGATCACCCCACCTTGAACCGAGAGATCTCCTTCCATCTATTTCCACTCTCCCCGGGTCCACTTCATTTCCGGTAACTATCGCACGCGAGATTACGGGTTGTCGATTCGATATCTTGACTCGGGTATGATCAATGTCGCTTGATCCGACTCTGTCTCACGATCTTGCGACTGACACGGACTTTCTCAGCAATTCCTATTCGCGCTTCACCACAACACTTACGCGTGCTTGACGCTTGAACGCTGTCGGGAACATGGCTGCGTCGGTGCAGTTCGGGTGCGTACATAGGATGTACTGGCCCTTGTCCTCTTGGTGGCATCTGCCTGACGGCAGCCTTGTACCCACGGATGGTGTCAATGGCGCGCAGGAACCGCTGGTGTTGGTGCAATCGCTCTATTGACAGCTCCCTCCCCAATTTAAACAATGCCGCAAGTGTTCGTACTTCGAGGAACGGGAAAGTCTAGTACTGGGTCTGGCCACGTACTGCTTCCTGAGGTCGAATCCTGACGGCGACGAGAAAGAGAGCCACCAAGACTCAAGGAACGTGCAGAGCAGTATGGTGGGCAGCATGGTTCTAGCTCTTGACCAGGGCACGTGACTTCGGGTTTACGAAAGCTGTACGAAGGATGACGCCAAGGCACGTATCGTCGAGATTGCTGTCGGTCGTTGCATAATATTTCGCGGAGACCTCATCCAAAACGGTTGGGTCGTATAACAATGTGAATCATCGCATTCATTGCTACAAATACTGCGAAGTTGTGATGTTGCAAAATGCACAAGAGCTGTACATATACCGACGCATCTCTATCCCGTATTATTCTTTACTCAAAACAATAAAAATATATGTTATTCTTTTTTAGTTATCAAGTTCTTCTTCTGCAACAACTAAATCTTCAATGTCGTGACGCGTATTAACAGCATGGCGTACTACCGGCACTTGATCCAGTGATCTTCGTTGCAGCTCCCAGCCCGATTCAGTGTCAGAGAGCTCCTGTACAGCCTCTAAGTTGTCCACAGATTCAATTGAAACGATTTTCGCTTTCTCGAAGCCCCTTTCAGCCGTTTTGGTAGACAACGCAGCCCAGGCATTCTTCGCCCATCCGATCAATTGCTGACGTGTAGGTGCATTTATTTTGAACGGAAGTGTACATGTTGAAGTTCGTAGTTGTTGCAGCATATTTTCCACCCAATTTAAAAGACAAAATGCGAAACAATCAGTCCCACGTTCAATAACCGAGCGAAAATCTTGACATCGAGGCGCCAATGACCGGAAAATTCGTCTAGAAGTAGTAATACAGGTGTAGCCATGTCTTCGCGGTGTCGAAAACGATACAACAAGGGCTGAATTATCAGCCTGTCGCATTGCCATATATCTGTTCTCCGTTTTGTTCTCCACGTAGTTGCTTCCATTCGTTTCAGTGAAAGCGAAACCTCTAGCCCAGGTATGAAATGGGCGATCGTTGCTCGTCTCTTTCATATAGACTCCACAAGTTGCTTAAAAAGTGTCCCCATTTTGAGCTGACTTCGCAGAGAGTAGTCTCGCTTCAATACTTTGCTGTACTGCTCCACTGGGTTATTTGTAGTCGCAATCCCAACTGGCGTGTAAAAGCACTGCCAGCGATAAAACTTCCCACTTAGTCACTGACGGATGAAATACTCAGCAAACGGAGCCGTCTCAGCATAATTCTTCCAATTCATCAAGTAAGCGTCCCTCGTCTGAACAGACTGCTCACCAGAACGCGTAAAGTGCATGTCGTAGATACCTTTCGTAATCAGCTGTTTAGCTCCCAAGGTCAAACCCTTGGCGTGCTTGAACACATTGGCAATCACGTGGCAGAAACACATCAAATAGATGAAGCTGTTGTCCAAACACACTTGCGCAGCCGTTGTACTGTGCATCATCACCGTCACTCATAATGTAGCGAATACGCACCGCAGCGCGAGTAGATGTCACGCAGCGAGCTCAAGGCCTCGGCGTAGTAGCGCTCCCTTTGCTGCGACATCACAAACACCGCCACTAAGTGAAACGTTCGGTTTCCATCAGAAATTCCACACACCAAGAGTGGATAGCCAACTTGGTTTAACTTGTACGTGGCATCCACATGAAATATAAACGTCTCCGGGTGTCGGTTCAATCGCTTTAACATGGCATTCGTTGTGACTCCAACGACACACGGGTCAGTGTTTATCTAAGACCAACCCAGGGTTCTCCACTAGAATCACGGTTTGCACCAAATGTGAAAGGCTGAGTGTCACTCTCTGCTCCCGAATACCCGTGTTCCTTTATGTAAGAGACCACATCATCGTGGCAATCATGATTCATAAGCATCTTTTCGCGGTAGTAGTTCGCATATTTTTGAACCTTTGCAAGCGTCGGTAGCTCTTCAGCAGAGAGGTTGAACTTCCTCATCATGGAATTTCGGATGCGCATTAGTATCAGTCGGAGCGCACACATCTCCGCAATGTACGCCTTCTGAACTACCGTCAGGAAGTTTCTTGTGGGGTCGGGAACGGGGCTAATATGAGTTGAAAGCTCATGAATCGAGATCGCTCTTGTCTTGGAACATTCCATCTTCCTCACACGCCAGGAACACGTAAGGCCAGTTATGGCCCGACCACAGGAATCTGATCGACACTCCAAAGCTCGGTAACGCATCGCATGCGGCTCAACTTCCACGCATATAGTGCAGGGCACGTTGTTGCTTCTGGTCACCCTATATCTCTTGAATGTTCTGAGGAACTTTTCCGCTTCCTCGTGAGGTGCGTTCAGAACGACCTCTCTCCATTCAAGGGGCCTCATAGCGCCCCGTGTCCTCGGCTACAGGTACTCTTGGCTTCCCTCCCCCACTGCGTCCTCCACTTCTAATTGGATTGTGTTACTATGTGTTACATAGCTGCAAATAGATTACGCTGATTGGGAAATTTTTTCATTAAGTTGTGGATCGATTGGTTACAAAATGAGCCTCCGCTTTTGTTGCGTTTCAACCGATTTTTATGCGTCTACGCCTAGTCTTTTGCGCATTCACCTAGTCCTGTGTATATTCTCCCGATATATGTTGGATCTATACCTTTGTTTTGTGTTTGTCTATAATTTTGTCGTTCTGACATCTCCCTTGTTGTTTTTAACCGTCTCTCCTCCGTGCAGAGGCTGACGTACCATGTATAATTCCCGCCGATGTACGACGGCATATCCCTCAAAAGTACTCACTGCTGACGATGTATTTGGATTTTGAAATCACAAAATCTCCCCCTTCCTGGTCTGAAATGCCCTATAGCTCAGAGCGACGCGATCGTCTGCGCGCCTTGGACGCTGCATGCGCCAACTGCATCGCTAATGGGAACGAGGAGGACGGAGATATCTGGTGGACCATATTTCTATCTGTTGCTACAAGCAGGCACGTGTACGATCGCATTGGCACACCTCATCGCAGGAACATATTTGACGTTTTAATGGCATATTCAGCCTTAGATTTCCGCCAACTAAGTATCTAAGTCGTCGTTTTCTACACTCCATGGCTCTACGGGTGCGAAGTATTCCATCCGGAAGGCCCTAATGCTCCCCGAAAACAGCGGTCGGTTGGTGTACAACTTTCTATTGGCTTAGCCTGTCTCGGCGAGAATGGCAATGTGTTGGTGAGTTTCACAGACGATTTAAATTTGCTACAGGATCCGTTGTGATATACACAGCTCGCGTTGTATTTGCCCTTAAAAAGGTTCGCTCGAAATGGATCTCCAGACGAGAAGAATTCTCCGCCGTGATGACAGCGGAGGACTTCCCAGGATGCGTGGGCTTCATTGATGAGACTACTCTGCCGCTCTCATATAGGCTTGCGGTTGGGAGCAGCTACTGGGACAGAAAGAAACGGTAAGAGATGAATTGGCCGTCTTGTCACGCAGTAGCTGTGATATGGATCCTCGAAGCTCACTGTTGCCTTTAGTTATTTTGTTTCAATGCAGGTCGTGTGTGACAGCGATAAACGAATTACGGCTGTTCATTGTGGATGTCCTGGTTTCAGTGCAGATTCGAACGTTTTCAAGCGCATGAGTCTTTACCGAGAAAGTGATAAGTATGTTGACGACAGAGAGTACGTTTTGACAGGCTCTGCACATGCGTTATTGCAGACCGTATTGCCGGCGTACAAATCTCCATTGGCTGATACACCAGACAGCGGGGAGTTTAACAAGTATCCAGCCATGTCCCGGGTTCGAAACGAGCATGCAATTGGTATTCTAAAGGGGAGGGGTCTTCCTTACGAGAACTTCGCAACCAGCTGCGATCGAAAGACGAGATGACTCACTTGATTCACTGGGCTATTAGATGCTGTGTGCTTCACAATATGCTTGCGCAACTTGGAGATGCGCGAAAAAAAATGTTCTTGGAGCAGGATGTGGATGACACCAACGTTGACTTTAATGACCGCGAATACCACGTTTCAATTCGCGAGATTATAAAGCCTATTACCCTTCAGATTCGGTGACGTAGACCAGCATAAATGACGACTACGCGGAGCAAGGAGAGCTGGCACTGTTCATCCATTCAGGGTTGCTTGTCGTCTGCATTGGCTTCCCGCCCGTGGCAGTTGCCAGCTTGTACTGGATCAAGTTGATCGAGTTCGCAGGTCAACAGCGAGAACTTGCTCAATTGGTGCACTGGTACGTCTACCAGGGGTGCCTTCGCCACTATGAACGCGCTGATGTGCAAGGTCAAAGTCGCCTGGATCTGCGGGTGGCGTCGGCCTCCTAGCGAGTGTCCTCCAAGCAACGCTGCTGTACGTCTCCATGTTCCGGACTTCCTTCATTGGGTTTCACGGGCGTAGCTTTTACCAAAACGGCAACACAGACTGGCTACGCAATTATGCTGGCAACACAGAGACTTGCACCAACGAGAGTGGCTAGACTAGCAATTCTGGAAGGCGGTTTGACTCTTGCCCGAGTACCTGGGCTTCAGCGTCTCGGGAATGACCATGTTCGTGTGCAAAGTATCGAGTTTGGCTGTGGTGAGACGGAGCTCGGTGATGTTGCTTCAGGCATCTACAATTGCGGGCTATGTCAACTTGCGGTTGTGCAGTGCGCACACGGTCACGACTCGCAGCATATGTGATTGATCAGGAATCTGCTTTGCGCTAATGAGCCAGATCGTGCTTGGCATTACAAAACTTGCGTAGGTCTGAGCTACGCTTGGCGTGCTATCATTTGCCTTATACGAGAGACGAGCAGGTATTGTCCGTCGAATCTGCTGCATTTAGGGTTTAGGGTTTAGGGTTTAGGGTTTAGGGTTTAGGGTTTAGGGTTTAGGGTTTAGGGTTTAGGGTTTAGGGTTTAGGGTTTAGGGTTTAGGGTTTAGGGTTTAGGGTTTAGGGTTTAGGGTTTAGGGTTTAGGGTTTAGGGTTTAGGGTTTAGGGTTTAGGGTTTAGGGTTTAGGGTTTAGGGTTTAGGGTTTAGGGTTTAGGGTTTAGGGTTTAGGGTTTAGGGTTTAGGGTTTAGGGTTTAGGGTTTAGGGTTTAGGGTTTAGGGTTTAGGGTTTAGGGTTTAGGGTTTAGGGTTTAGGGTTTAGGGTTTAGGGTTTAGGGTTTAGGGTTTAGGGTTTAGGGTTTAGGGTTTAGGGTTTAGGGTTTAGGGTTTAGGGTTTAGGGTTTAGGGTTTAGGGTTTAGGGTTTAGGGTTTAGGGTTTAGGGTTTAGGGTTTAGGGTTTAGGGTTTAGGGTTTAGGGTTTAGGGTTTAGGGTTAGGGTTTAGGGTTTAGGGTTTAGGGTTTAGG
>CP125258.1:0-43380 GCA_030027945.1 Phytophthora plurivora
AAATGGGTGGGACAAACTGACCCTTGTCGGGCTCGAAGCGGCTACTGTCGAGGGGTCGATGTGTTGACCCAAATGTGCGCTGACGATCTCGTTTGACGTATCGACGAGGGCTAGAGGCTCCAGAAGACACCCGGTATAGTCGCAGGTGCATCTGGCGGCTTGTTTCGGCCGCTGCTGCGATTGGGGTGGTATTTGTGAGCCTGTGAGCGTGATTGGCGGAGGGTGGTCGTTTGAGGGTGCGCGTGGGCGAGAGGGAGCGCAGTGGCCAGGGTATGAGCGTGGCGGAGCGGTTTTGCGTGAGTGTGCGTGTGCTTGTCAGTATGTCAATTTTCGCGAGAGGGTGTTGTGGTTTGATTGTCGTGCTTCTCCTATAGCTCAGTTGGTAGAGCGTGCGGCTGTTAACCTCAAGGTCGCTGGTTCAAACCCAGCTGGGAGAGCTTCTTTTGCTCCACGAAGTAACCAACGCTTATTCTGACGCCTTCTCCTTGTCTGCACGGTACATGTGGTCTATCATGTTCGTGCTACGGTGCCTTCCACCAGATTCTTCTCTCTGGCACGACGTCGCCCGTCGACAGTGAGTACGTGAGAGAATGCAACCAGTGCGTATGTGCCGAACCAGTGCTCGACCACTCGTGCTCAACTGTCTGTGTATGGTTATGGCATAGCAACGAAGAAGCAGGGCAAGAGAGTCTCGGGTGACTGGTGCCAATGCGAAAATCATGTCCACAATCACCAAACTGACCCTTGTCGGGCTCGAAGCGGCTACTGTCGAGGGGTCGATGTGTTGACCCAAAATGTGCGCTGACGATCTCGTTTGACGTATTGACGAGGGCTAGAGGCTCCAGAAGACACCCGGTATAGTCGCAGGTGCATCTGGCGGCTTGTTTCCGCTGCCTGCGATTGGGCGTGTGGTGGTATTTGTGAGCCTGTGAGCGTGATTGGCGGAGGGTGGTCGTTTGAGTGGGTGCGCGGGCGAGAGGGAGCGCAGTGGCCAGGGTATGAGCGTGGCGGAGCGGTTTTGCGTGAGTGTGCGTGTGCTTGTCAGTATGTCAATTTTCGCGAGAGGGTGTTGTGGTTTGATTGTCGTGCTTCTCCTATAGCTCAGTTGGTAGAGCGTGCGGCTGTTAACCTCAAGGTCGCTGGTTCAAACCCAGCTGGGAGAGCTCTTTTGCTCCACGAAGTAACCAACGCTTATTCTGACGCCTTCTCCTTGTCTGCACGGTACATGTGGTCTATCATGTTCGTGCTACGGTGCCTTCCACCAGGATTCTTCTCTGGCACGACGTCGCCCGTCGACAGTGAGTACGTGAGAGAATGCAACCAGTGCGTATGTGCCGAACCAGTGCCGACCACTCGTGCTCAACTGTCTGTGTATGGTTATGGCATAGCAACGAAGAAGCAGGGCAAGAGAGTCTCGGGTGACTGGTGCCAATGCGAAAATCATGTCCACAATCACCAAACTGACCCTTGTCGGGCTCGAAGCGGCTACCGTCGAGGGGTCGATGTGTTGACCCAAATGTGCGCTGACGATCTCGTTTGACGTATTGACGAGGGCTAGAGGCTCCAGAAGACACCCGGTATAGTCGCAGGTGCATCTGGCGGCTTGTTTCGGCCGCTGCTGATTGGGCGTGTGGTGGTATTTGTGAGCCTGTGAGCGTGATTGGCGGAGGGTGGTCGTTTGAGGGGCGCGTGGGCGAGAGGGAGCGCAGTGGCCAGGTATGAGCGTGGCGGAGCGGTTTTGTGAGTGTGCGTGTGCTTGTCAGTATGTCAATTTTCGCGAGAGGGTGTTGTGGTTTGATTGTCGTGCTTCTCCTATAGCTCAGTTGGTAGAGCGTGCGGCTGTTAACCTCAAGGTCGCTGGTTCAAACCCAGCTGGGAGAGCTTCTTTTGCTCCACGAAGTAACCAACGCTTATTCTGACGCCTTCTCCTTGTCTGCACGGTACATGTGGTCTATCATGTTCGTGCTACGGTGCCTTCCACCAGGATTCTTCTCTCTGGCACGACGTCGCCCGTCGACAGTGAGTACGTGAGAGAATGCAACCAGTGCGTATGTGCCGAACCAGTGCTCGACCACTCGTGCTCAACTGTCTGTGTATGGTTATGGCATAGCAACGAAGAAGCAGGGCAAGAGAGTCTCGGGTGACTGGTGCCAATGCGAAAATCATGTCCACAATCACCAAACTGACCCTTGTCGGGCTCGAAGCGGCTACTGTCGAGGGGTCGATGTGTTGACCCAAAATGTGCGCTGACGATCTCGTTTGACGTATCGACGAGGGCTAGAGGCTCCAGAAGACACCCGGTATAGTCGCAGGTGCATCTGGCGGCTTGTTTCGGCCGCTGCTGCGATTGGGCGTGTGGTGGTATTTGTGAGCCTGTGAGCGTGATTGGCGGAGGGTGGTCGTTTGAGGGTGCGCGTGGGCGAGAGGGAGCGCAGTGGCCAGGGTATGAGCGTGGCGGAGCGGTTTTGCGTGAGTGTGCGTGTGCTTGTCAGTATGTCAATTTTCGCGAGAGGGTGTTGTGGTTTGATTGTCGTGCTTCTCCTATAGCTCAGTTGGTAGAGCGTGCGGCTGTTAACCTCAAGGTCGCTGGTTCAAACCCAGCTGGGAGAGCTTCTTTTGCTCCACGAAGTAACCAACGCTTATTCTGACGCCTTCTCCTTGTCTGCACGGTACATGTGGTCTATCATGTTCGTGCTACGGTGCCTTCCACCAGGATTCTTCTCTGGCACGACGTCGCCCGTCGACAGTGAGTACGTGAGAGAATGCAACCAGTGCGTATGTGCCGAACCAGTGCTCGACCACTCGTGCTCAACTGTCTGTGTATGGTTATGGCATAGCAACGAAGAAGCAGGGCAAGAGAGTCTCGGGTGACTGGTGCCAATGCGAAAATCATGTCCACAATCACCAAACTGACCCTTGTCGGGCTCGAAGCGGCTACTGTCGAGGGGTCGATGTGTTGACCCAAAATGTGCGCTGACGATCTCGTTTGACGTATCGACGAGGGCTAGAGGCTCCAGAAGACACCCGGTATAGTCGCAGGTGCATCTGGCGGCTTGTTTCGGCCGCTGCTGCGATTGGGCGTGTGGTGGTATTTGTGAGCCTGTGAGCGTGATTGGCGGAGGGTGGTCGTTTGAGTGGGTGCGCGTGGGCGAGAGGGAGCGCAGTGGCCAGGGTATGAGCGTGGCGGAGCGGTTTTGCGTGAGTGTGCGTGTGCTTGTCAGTATGTCAATTTTCGCGAGAGGGTGTTGTGGTTTGATTGTCGTGCTTCTCCTATAGCTCAGTTGGTAGAGCGTGCGGCTGTTAACCTCAAGGTCGCTGGTTCAAACCCAGCTGGGAGAGCTTCTTTTGCTCCACGAAGTAACCAACGCTTATTCTGACGCCTTCTCCTTGTCTGCACGGTACATGTGGTCTATCATGTTCGTGCTACGGTGCCTTCCACCAGGATTCTTCTCTGGCACGACGTCGCCCGTCGACAGTGAGTACGTGAGAGAATGCAACCAGTGCGTATGTGCCGAACCAGTGCTCGACCACTCGTGCTCAACTGTCTGTGTATGGTTATGGCATAGCAACGAAGAAGCAGGGCAAGAGAGTCTCGGGTGACTGGTGCCAATGCGAAAATCATGTCCACAATCACCAAACTGACCCTTGTCGGGCTCGAAGCGGCTACTGTCGAGGGGTCGATGTGTTGACCCAAATGTGCGCTGACGATCTCGTTTGACGTATTGACGAGGGCTAGAGGCTCCAGAAGACACCCGGTATAGTCGCAGGTGCATCTGGCGGCTTGTTTCGGCCGCTGCTGCGATTGGGCGTGTGGTGGTATTTGTGAGCCTGTGAGCGTGATTGGCGGAGGGTGGTCGTTTGAGGGTGCGCGTGGGCGAGAGGGAGCGCAGTGGCCAGGGTATGAGCGTGGCGGAGCGGTTTTGCGTGAGTGTGCGTGTGCTTGTCAGTATGTCAATTTTCGCGAGAGGGTGTTGTGGTTTGATTGTCGTGCTTCTCCTATAGCTCAGTTGGTAGAGCGTGCGGCTGTTAACCTCAAGGTCGCTGGTTCAAACCCAGCTGGGAGAGCTTTTGCTCCACGAAGTAACCAACGCTTATTCTGACGCCTTCTCCTTGTCTGCACGGTACATGTGGTCTATCATGTTCGTGCTACGGTGCCTTCCACCAGGATTCTTCTCTGGCACGACGTCGCCCGTCGACAGTGAGTACGTGAGAGAATGCAACCAGTGCGTATGTGCCGAACCAGTGCTCGACCACTCGTGCTCAACTGTCTGTGTATGGTTATGGCATAGCAACGAAGAAGCAGGGCAAGAGAGTCTCGGGTGACTGGTGCCAATGCGAAAATCATGTCCACAATCACCAAACTGACCCTTGTCGGGCTCGAAGCGGCTACTGTCGAGGGGTCGATGTGTTGACCCAAAATGTGCGCTGACGATCTCGTTTGACGTATTGACGAGGGCTAGAGGCTCCAGAAGACACCCGGTATAGTCGCAGGTGCATCTGGCGGCTTGTTTCGGCCGCTGCTGCGATTGGCGTGTGGTGGTATTTGTGAGCCTGTGAGCGTGATTGGCGGAGGGTGGTCGTTTGAGTGGGTGCGCGTGGGCGAGGGAGCGCAGTGGCCAGGGTATGAGCGTGGCGGAGCGGTTTTGCGTGAGTGTGCGTGTGCTTGTCAGTATGTCAATTTTCGCGAGAGGGTGTTGTGGTTTGATTGTCGTGCTTCTCCTATAGCTCAGTTGGTAGAGCGTGCGGCTGTTAACCTCAAGGTCGCTGGTTCAAACCCAGCTGGGAGAGCTTCTTTTGCTCCACGAAGTAACCAACGCTTATTCTGACGCCTTCTCCTTGTCTGCACGGTACATGTGGTCTATCATGTTCGTGCTACGGTGCCTTCCACCAGGATTCTTCTCTCTGGCACGACGTCGCCCGTCGACAGTGAGTACGTGAGAGAATGCAACCAGTGCGTATGTGCCGAACCAGTGCTCGACCACTCGTGCTCAACTGTCTGTGTATGGTTATGGCATAGCAACGAAGAAGCAGGGCAAGAGAGTCTCGTGACTGGTGCCAATGCGAAAATCATGTCCACAATCACCAAACTGACCCTTGTCGGGCCTCGAAGCGGCTACGAGGGGTCGATGTGTTGACCCAAAATGTGCGCTGACGATCTCGTTTGACGTATTGACGAGGGCTAGAGGCTCCAGAAGACACCCGGTATAGTCGCAGGTGCATCTGGCGGCTTGTTTCGGCCGCTGCGATTGGGCGTGTGGTGGTATTTGTGAGCCTGTGAGCGTGATTGGCGGAGGGTGGTCGTTTGAGTGGGTGCGCGTGGGCGAGAGGGAGCGCAGTGGCCAGGGTATGAGCGTGGCGGAGCGGTTTTGCGTGAGTGTGCGTGTGCTTGTCAGTATGTCAATTTTCGCGAGAGGGTGTTGTGGTTTGATTGTCGTGCTTCTCCTATAGCTCAGTTGGTAGAGCGTGCGGCTGTTAACCTCAAGGTCGCTGGTTCAAACCCAGCTGGGAGAGCTTCTTTTGCTCCACGAAGTAACCAACGCTTATTCTGACGCCTTCTCCTTGTCTGCACGGTACATGTGGTCTATCATGTTCGTGCTACGGTGCCTTCCACCAGGATTCTCTCTGGCACGACGTCGCCCGTCGACAGTGAGTACGTGAGAGAATGCAACCAGTGCGTATGTGCCGAACCAGTGCTCGACCACTCGTGCTCAACTGTCTGTGTATGGTTATGGCATAGCAACGAAGAAGCAGGGCAAGAGAGTCTCGGGTGACTGGTGCCAATGCGAAAATCATGTCCACAATCACCAAACTGACCCTTGTCGGGCTCGAAGCGGCTACTGTCGAGGGGTCGATGTGTTGACCCAAATGTGCGCTGACGATCTCGTTTGACGTATCGACGAGGGCTAGAGGCTCCAGAAGACACCCGGTATAGTCGCAGGTGCATCTGGCGGCTTGTTTCGGCCGCTGCTGCGATTGGGCGTGTGGTGGTATTTGTGAGCCTGTGAGCGTGATTGGCGGAGGGTGGTCGTTTGAGTGGGTGCGCGTGGGCGAGAGGGAGCGCAGTGGCCAGGGTATGAGCGTGGCGGAGCGGTTTTGCGTGAGTGTGCGTGTGCTTGTCAGTATGTCAATTTTCGCGAGAGGGTGTTGTGGTTTGATTGTCGTGCTTCTCCTATAGCTCAGTTGGTAGAGCGTGCGGCTGTTAACCTCAAGGTCGCTGGTTCAAACCCAGCTGGGAGAGCTTCTTTGCTCCACGAAGTAACCAACGCTTATTCTGACGCCTTCTCCTTGTCTGCACGGTACATGTGGTCTATCATGTTCGTGCTACGGTGCCTTCCACCAGGATTCTTCTCTCTGGCACGACGTCGCCCGTCGACAGTGAGTACGTGAGAGAATGCAACCAGTGCGTATGTGCCGAACCAGTGCTCGACCACTCGTGCTCAACTGTCTGTGTATGGTTATGGCATAGCAACGAAGAAGCAGGGCAAGAGAGTCTCGGGTGACTGGTGCCAATGCGAAAATCATGTCCACAATCACCAAACTGACCCTTGTCGGGCTCGAAGCGGCTACTGTCGAGGGGTCGATGTGTTGACCCAAAATGTGCGCTGACGATCTCGTTTGACGTATTGACGAGGGCTAGAGGCTCCAGAAGACACCCGGTATAGTCGCAGGTGCATCTGGCGGCTTGTTTCGGCCGCTGCTGCGATTGGGCGTGTGGTGGTATTTGTGAGCCTGTGAGCGTGATTGGCGGAGGGTGGTCGTTTGAGTGGGTGCGCGTGGGCGAGAGGGAGCGCAGTGGCCAGGGTATGAGCGTGGCGGAGCGGTTTTGCGTGAGTGTGCGTGTGCTTGTCAGTATGTCAATTTTCGCGAGAGGGTGTTGTGGTTTGATTGTCGTGCTTCTCCTATAGCTCAGTTGGTAGAGCGTGCGGCTGTTAACCTCAAGGTCGCTGGTTCAAACCCAGCTGGAGAGCTTTTGCTCCACGAAGTAACCAACGCTTATTCTGACGCCTTCTCCTTGTCTGCACGGTACATGTGGTCTATCATGTTCGTGCTACGGTGCCTTCCACCAGGATTCTTCTCTCTGGCACGACGTCGCCCGTCGACAGTGAGTACGTGAGAGAATGCAACCAGTGCGTATGTGCCGAACCAGTGCTCGACCACTCGTGCTCAACTGTCTGTGTATGGTTATGGCATAGCAACGAAGAAGCAGGGCAAGAGAGTCTCGGGTGACTGGTGCCAATGCGAAAATCATGTCCACAATCACCAAACTGACCCTTGTCGGGCTCGAAGCGGCTACTGTCGAGGGGTCGATGTGTTGACCCAAAATGTGCGCTGACGATCTCGTTTGACGTATTGACGAGGGCTAGAGGCTCCAGAAGACACCCGGTATAGTCGCAGGTGCATCTGGCGGCTTGTTTCGGCCGCTGCTGCGATTGGGCGTGTGGTGGTATTTGTGAGCCTGTGAGCGTGATTGGCGGAGGGTGGTCGTTTGAGTGGGTGCGCGTGGGCGAGAGGGAGCGCAGTGGCCAGGGTATGAGCGTGGCGGAGCGGTTTTGCGAGTGTGCGTGTGCTTGTCAGTATGTCAATTTTCGCGAGAGGGTGTTGTGGTTTGATTGTCGTGCTTCTCCTATAGCTCAGTTGGTAGAGCGTGCGGCTGTTAACCTCAAGGTCGCTGGTTCAAACCCAGCTGGGAGAGCTTCTTGCTCCACGAAGTAACCAACGCTTATTCTGACGCCTTCTCCTTGTCTGCACGGTACATGTGGTCTATCATGTTCGTGCTACGGTGCCTTCCACCAGGATTCTCTCTCTGGCACGACGTCGCCCGTCGACAGTGAGTACGTGAGAGAATGCAACCAGTGCGTATGTGCCGAACCAGTGCTCGACCACTCGTGCTCAACTGTCTGTGTATGGTTATGGCATAGCAACGAAGAAGCAGGGCAAGAGAGTCTCGTGACTGGTGCCAATGCGAAAATCATGTCCACAATCACCAAACTGACCCTTGTCGGGCCTCGAAGCGGCTACCGTCGAGGGGTCGATGTGTTGACCCAAATGTGCGCTGACGATCTCGTTTGACGTATCGACGAGGGCTAGAGGCTCCAGAAGACACCCGGTATAGTCGCAGGTGCATCTGGCGGCTTGTTTCCGCTGCTGCGATTGGGCGTGTGGTGGTATTTGTGAGCCTGTGAGCGTGATTGGCGGAGGGTGGTCGTTTGAGTGGGTGCGCGTGGGCGAGAGGGAGCGCAGTGGCCAGGGTATGAGCGTGGCGGAGCGGTTTTGCGTGAGTGTGCGTGTGCTTGTCAGTATGTCAATTTTCGCGAGAGGGTGTTGTGGTTTGATTGTCGTGCTTCTCCTATAGCTCAGTTGGTAGAGCGTGCGGCTGTTAACCTCAAGGTCGCTGGTTCAAACCCAGCTGGGAGAGCTTCTTTTGCTCCACGAAGTAACCAACGCTTATTCTGACGCCTTCTCCTTGTCTGCACGGTACATGTGGTCTATCATGTTCTACGGTGCCTTCCACCAGGATTCTCTCTGGCACGACGTCGCCCGTCGACAGTGAGTACGTGAGAGAATGCAACCAGTGCGTATGTGCCGAACCAGTGCTCGACCACTCGTGCTCAACTGTCTGTGTATGGTTATGGCATAGCAACGAAGAAGCAGGGCAAGAGAGTCTCGGGTGACTGGTGCCAATGCGAAAATCATGTCCACAATCACCAAACTGACCCTTGTCGGGCTCGAAGCGGCTACTGTCGAGGGGTCGATGTGTTGACCCAAATGTGCGCTGACGATCTCGTTTGACGTATCGACGAGGGCTAGAGGCTCCAGAAGACACCCGGTATAGTCGCAGGTGCATCTGGCGGCTTGTTTCGGCCGCTGCTGCGATTGGGCGTGTGGTGGTATTTGTGAGCCTGTGAGCGTGATTGGCGGAGGGTGGTCGTTTGAGTGGGTGCGCGTGGGCGAGAGGGAGCGCAGTGGCCAGGGTATGAGCGTGGCGGAGCGGTTTTGCGTGAGTGTGCGTGTGCTTGTCAGTATGTCAATTTTCGCGAGAGGGTGTTGTGGTTTGATTGTCGTGCTTCTCCTATAGCTCAGTTGGTAGAGCGTGCGGCTGTTAACCTCAAGGTCGCTGGTTCAAACCCAGCTGGGAGAGCTTTTGCTCCACGAAGTAACCAACGCTTATTCTGACGCCTTCTCCTTGTCTGCACGGTACATGTGGTCTATCATGTTCGTGCTACGGTGCCTTCCACCAGGATTCTTCTCTGGCACGACGTCGCCCGTCGACAGTGAGTACGTGAGAGAATGCAACCAGTGCGTATGTGCCGAACCAGTGCTCGACCACTCGTGCTCAACTGTCTGTGTATGGTTATGGCATAGCAACGAAGAAGCAGGGCAAGAGAGTCTCGGGTGACTGGTGCCAATGCGAAAATCATGTCCACAATCACCAAACTGACCCTTGTCGGGCTCGAAGCGGCTACTGTCGAGGGGTCGATGTGTTGACCCAAAATGTGCGCTGACGATCTCGTTTGACGTATTGACGAGGGCTAGAGGCTCCAGAAGACACCCGGTATAGTCGCAGGTGCATCTGGCGGCTTGTTTCGGCCGCTGCTGCGATTGGGCGTGTGGTGGTATTTGTGAGCCTGTGAGCGTGATTGGCGGAGGGTGGTCGTTTGAGTGGGTGCGCGTGGGCGAGAGGGAGCGCAGTGGCCAGGGTATGAGCGTGGCGGAGCGGTTTTGCGTGAGTGTGCGTGTGCTTGTCAGTATGTCAATTTTCGCGAGAGGGTGTTGTGGTTTGATTGTCGTGCTTCTCCTATAGCTCAGTTGGTAGAGCGTGCGGCTGTTAACCCAAGGTCGCTGGTTCAAACCCAGCTGGGAGAGCTTTGCTCCACGAAGTAACCAACGCTTATTCTGACGCCTTCTCCTTGTCTGCACGGTACATGTGGTCTATCATGTTCGTGCTACGGTGCCTTCCACCAGGATTCTCTCTGGCACGACGTCGCCCGTCGACAGTGAGTACGTGAGAGAATGCAACCAGTGCGTATGTGCCGAACCAGTGCTCGACCACTCGTGCTCAACTGTCTGTGTATGGTTATGGCATAGCAACGAAGAAGCAGGGCAAGAGAGTCTCGGGTGACTGGTGCCAATGCGAAAATCATGTCCACAATCACCAAACTGACCCTTGTCGGGCTCGAAGCGGCTACTGTCGAGGGGTCGATGTGTTGACCCAAAATGTGCGCTGACGATCTCGTTTGACGTATTGACGAGGGCTAGAGGCTCCAGAAGACACCCGGTATAGTCGCAGGTGCATCTGGCGGCTTGTTTCGGCCGCTGCTGCGATTGGGCGTGTGGTGGTATTTGTGAGCCTGTGAGCGTGATTGGCGGAGGGTGGTCGTTTGAGTGGGTGCGCGTGGGCGAGAGGGAGCGCAGTGGCCAGGGTATGAGCGTGGCGGAGCGGTTTTGCGTGAGTGTGCGTGTGCTTGTCAGTATGTCAATTTTCGCGAGAGGGTGTTGTGGTTTGATTGTCGTGCTTCTCCTATAGCTCAGTTGGTAGAGCGTGCGGCTGTTAACCTCAAGGTCGCTGGTTCAAACCCAGCTGGGAGAGCTTCTTTGCTCCACGAAGTAACCAACGCTTATTCTGACGCCTTCTCCTTGTCTGCACGGTACATGTGGTCTATCATGTTCGTGCTACGGTGCCTTCCACCAGGATTCTTCTCTCTGGCACGACGTCGCCCGTCGACAGTGAGTACGTGAGAGAATGCAACCAGTGCGTATGTGCCGAACCAGTGCTCGACCACTCGTGCTCAACTGTCTGTGTATGGTTATGGCATAGCAACGAAGAAGCAGGGCAAGAGAGTCCGGGTGACTGGTGCCAATGCGAAAATCATGTCCACAATCACCAAACTGACCCTTGTCGGGCTCGAAGCGGCTACCGTCGAGGGGTCGATGTGTTGACCCAAAATGTGCGCTGACGATCTCGTTTGACGTATTGACGAGGGCTAGAGGCTCCAGAAGACACCCGGTATAGTCGCAGGTGCATCTGGCGGCTTGTTTCGGCCGCTGCGATTGGGCGTGTGGTGGTATTTGTGAGCCTGTGAGCGTGATTGGCGGAGGGTGGTCGTTTGAGTGGGTGCGCGTGGGCGAGAGGGAGCGCAGTGGCCAGGGTATGAGCGTGGCGGAGCGGTTTTGCGTGAGTGTGCGTGTGCTTGTCAGTATGTCAATTTTCGCGAGAGGGTGTTGTGGTTTGATTGTCGTGCTTCTCCTATAGCTCAGTTGGTAGAGCGTGCGGCTGTTAACCTCAAGGTCGCTGGTTCAAACCCAGCTGGGAGAGCTTCTTTTGCTCCACGAAGTAACCAACGCTTATTCTGACGCCTTCTCCTTGTCTGCACGGTACATGTGGTCTATCATGTTCGTGCTACGGTGCCTTCCACCAGGATTCTTCTCTCTGGCACGACGTCGCCCGTCGACAGTGAGTACGTGAGAGAATGCAACCAGTGCGTATGTGCCGAACCAGTGCTCGACCACTCGTGCTCAACTGTCTGTGTATGGTTATGGCATAGCAACGAAGAAGCAGGGCAAGAGAGTCTCGGGTGACTGGTGCCAATGCGAAAATCATGTCCACAATCACCAAACTGACCCTTGTCGGGCTCGAAGCGGCTACTGTCGAGGGGTCGATGTGTTGACCCAAAATGTGCGCTGACGATCTCGTTTGACGTATTGACGAGGGCTAGAGGCTCCAGAAGACACCCGGTATAGTCGCAGGTGCATCTGGCGGCTTGTTTCGGCTGCTGCGATTGGGCGTGTGGTGGTATTTGTGAGCCCTGAGCGTGATTGGCGGAGGGTGGTCGTTTGAGTGGGTGCGCGTGGGCGAGAGGGAGCGCAGTGGCCAGGGTATGAGCGTGGCGGAGCGGTTTTGTGAGTGTGCGTGTGTGCTTGTCAGTATGTCAATTTTCGCGAGAGGGTGTTGTGGTTTGATTGTCGTGCTTCTCCTATAGCTCAGTTGGTAGAGCGTGCGGCTGTTAACCTCAAGGTCGCTGGTTCAAACCCAGCTGGGAGAGCTTCTTTGCTCCACGAAGTAACCAACGCTTATTCTGACGCCTTCTCCTTGTCTGCACGGTACATGTGGTCTATCATGTTCGTGCTACGGTGCCTTCCACCAGGATTCTTCTCTCTGGCACGACGTCGCCCGTCGACAGTGAGTACGTGAGAGAATGCAACCAGTGCGTATGTGCCGAACCAGTGCTCGACCACTCGTGCTCAACTGTCTGTGTATGGTTATGGCATAGCAACGAAGAAGCAGGGCAAGAGAGTCTCGGGTGACTGGTGCCAATGCGAAAATCATGTCCACAATCACCAAACTGACCCTTGTCGGGCTCGAAGCGGCTACTGTCGAGGGGTCGATGTGTTGACCCAAAATGTGCGCTGACGATCTCGTTTGACGTATCGACGAGGGCTAGAGGCTCCAGAAGACACCCGGTATAGTCGCAGGTGCATCTGGCGGCTTGTTTCGGCCGCTGCTGCGATTGGGCGTGTGGTGGTATTTGTGAGCCTGTGAGCGTGATTGGCGGAGGGTGGTCGTTTGAGTGGGTGCGCGGGCGAGAGGGAGCGCAGTGGCCAGGGTATGAGCGTGGCGGAGCGGTTTTGCGTGAGTGTGCGTGTGCTTGTCAGTATGTCAATTTTCGCGAGAGGGTGTTGTGGTTTGATTGTCGTGCTTCTCCTATAGCTCAGTTGGTAGAGCGTGCGGCTGTTAACCTCAAGGTCGCTGGTTCAAACCCAGCTGGGAGAGCTTCTTTTGCTCCACGAAGTAACCAACGCTTATTCTGACGCCTTCTCCTTGTCTGCACGGTACATGTGGTCTATCATGTTCGTGCTACGGTGCCTTCCACCAGGATTCTCTCTGGCACGACGTCGCCCGTCGACAGTGAGTACGTGAGAGAATGCAACCAGTGCGTATGTGCCGAACCAGTGCTCGACCACTCGTGCTCAACTGTCTGTGTATGGTTATGGCATAGCAACGAAGAAGCAGGGCAAGAGAGTCTCGGGTGACTGGTGCCAATGCGAAAATCATGTCCACAATCACCAAACTGACCCTTGTCGGGCTCGAAGCGGCTACTGTCGAGGGGTCGATGTGTTGACCCAAAATGTGCGCTGACGATCTCGTTTGACGTATCGACGAGGGCTAGAGGCTCCAGAAGACACCCGGTATAGTCGCAGGTGCATCTGGCGGCTTGTTTCGGCCGCTGCTGCGATTGGGCGTGTGGTGGTATTTGTGAGCCTGTGAGCGTGATTGGCGGAGGGTGGTCGTTTGAGGGTGCGCGTGGGCGAGAGGGAGCGCAGTGGCCAGGGTATGAGCGTGGCGGAGCGGTTTTGCGTGAGTGTGCGTGTGCTTGTCAGTATGTCAATTTTCGCGAGAGGGTGTTGTGGTTTGATTGTCGTGCTTCTCCTATAGCTCAGTTGGTAGAGCGTGCGGCTGTTAACCTCAAGGTCGCTGGTTCAAACCCAGCTGGGAGAGCTTCTTTGCTCCACGAAGTAACCAACGCTTATTCTGACGCCTTCTCCTTGTCTGCACGGTACATGTGGTCTATCATGTTCGTGCTACGGTGCCTTCCACCAGGATTCTTCTCTCTGGCACGACGTCGCCCGTCGACAGTGAGTACGTGAGAGAATGCAACCAGTGCGTATGTGCCGAACCAGTGCTCGACCACTCGTGCTCAACTGTCTGTGTATGGTTATGGCATAGCAACGAAGAAGCAGGGCAAGAGAGTCTCGGGTGACTGGTGCCAATGCGAAAATCATGTCCACAATCACCAAACTGACCCTTGTCGGGCTCGAAGCGGCTACTGTCGAGGGGTCGATGTGTTGACCCAAATGTGCGCTGACGATCTCGTTTGACGTATCGACGAGGGCTAGAGGCTCCAGAAGACACCCGGTATAGTCGCAGGTGCATCTGGCGGCTTGTTTCGGCCGCTGCTGCGATTGGGCGTGTGGTGGTATTTGTGAGCCTGTGAGCGTGATTGGCGGAGGGTGGTCGTTTGAGTGGGTGCGCGTGGGCGAGAGGGAGCGCAGTGGCCAGGGTATGAGCGTGGCGGAGCGGTTTTGCGTGAGTGTGCGTGTGCTTGTCAGTATGTCAATTTTCGCGAGAGGGTGTTGTGGTTTGATTGTCGTGCTTCTCCTATAGCTCAGTTGGTAGAGCGTGCGGCTGTTAACCTCAAGGTCGCTGGTTCAAACCCAGCTGGGAGAGCTTCTTTTGCTCCACGAAGTAACCAACGCTTATTCTGACGCCTTCTCCTTGTCTGCACGGTACATGTGGTCTATCATGTTCGTGCTACGGTGCCTTCCACCAGGATTCTCTCTGGCACGACGTCGCCCGTCGACAGTGAGTACGTGAGAGAATGCAACCAGTGCGTATGTGCCGAACCAGTGCTCGACCACTCGTGCTCAACTGTCTGTGTATGGTTATGGCATAGCAACGAAGAAGCAGGGCAAGAGAGTCTCGGGTGACTGGTGCCAATGCGAAAATCATGTCCACAATCACCAAACTGACCCTTGTCGGGCTCGAAGCGGCTACTGTCGAGGGGTCGATGTGTTGACCCAAAATGTGCGCTGACGATCTCGTTTGACGTATCGACGAGGGCTAGAGGCTCCAGAAGACACCCGGTATAGTCGCAGGTGCATCTGGCGGCTTGTTTCGGCCGCTGCTGCGATTGGGCGTGTGGTGGTATTTGTGAGCCTGTGAGCGTGATTGGCGGAGGGTGGTCGTTTGAGTGGGTGCGCGTGGGCGAGAGGGAGCGCAGTGGCCAGGGTATGAGCGTGGCGGAGCGGTTTTGCGTGAGTGTGCGTGTGCTTGTCAGTATGTCAATTTTCGCGAGAGGGTGTTGTGGTTTGATTGTCGTGCTTCTCCTATAGCTCAGTTGGTAGAGCGTGCGGCTGTTAACCTCAAGGTCGCTGGTTCAAACCCAGCTGGGAGAGCTTCTTTGCTCCACGAAGTAACCAACGCTTATTCTGACGCCTTCTCCTTGTCTGCACGGTACATGTGGTCTATCATGTTCGTGCTACGGTGCCTTCCACCAGGATTCTTCTCTCTGGCACGACGTCGCCCGTCGACAGTGAGTACGTGAGAGAATGCAACCAGTGCGTATGTGCCGAACCAGTGCTCGACCACTCGTGCTCAACTGTCTGTGTATGGTTATGGCATAGCAACGAAGAAGCAGGGCAAGAGAGTCTCGGGTGACTGGTGCCAATGCGAAAATCATGTCCACAATCACCAAACTGACCCTTGTCGGGCTCGAAGCGGCTACTGTCGAGGGGTCGATGTGTTGACCCAAAATGTGCGCTGACGATCTCGTTTGACGTATCGACGAGGGCTAGAGGCTCCAGAAGACACCCGGTATAGTCGCAGGTGCATCTGGCGGCTTGTTTCGGCCGCTGCTGCGATTGGGCGTGTGGTGGTATTTGTGAGCCTGTGAGCGTGATTGGCGGAGGGTGGTCGTTTGAGTGGGTGCGCGTGGGCGAGAGGGAGCGCAGTGGCCAGGGTATGAGCGTGGCGGAGCGGTTTTGCGTGAGTGTGCGTGTGCTTGTCAGTATGTCAATTTTCGCGAGAGGGTGTTGTGGTTTGATTGTCGTGCTTCTCCTATAGCTCAGTTGGTAGAGCGTGCGGCTGTTAACCTCAAGGTCGCTGGTTCAAACCCAGCTGGGAGAGCTTCTTTTGCTCCACGAAGTAACCAACGCTTATTCTGACGCCTTCTCCTTGTCTGCACGGTACATGTGGTCTATCATGTTCGTGCTACGGTGCCTTCCACCAGGATTCTTCTCTCTGGCACGACGTCGCCCGTCGACAGTGAGTACGTGAGAGAATGCAACCAGTGCGTATGTGCCGAACCAGTGCTCGACCACTCGTGCTCAACTGTCTGTGTATGGTTATGGCATAGCAACGAAGAAGCAGGGCAAGAGAGTCTCGGGTGACTGGTGCCAATGCGAAAATCATGTCCACAATCACCAAACTGACCCTTGTCGGGCTCGAAGCGGCTACTGTCGAGGGGTCGATGTGTTGACCCAAAATGTGCGCTGACGATCTCGTTTGACGTATCGACGAGGGCTAGAGGCTCCAGAAGACACCCGGTATAGTCGCAGGTGCATCTGGCGGCTTGTTTCGGCCGCTGCTGCGATTGGGCGTGTGGTGGTATTTGTGAGCCTGTGAGCGTGATTGGCGGAGGGTGGTCGTTTGAGGGTGCGCGTGGGCGAGAGGGAGCGCAGTGGCCAGGGTATGAGCGTGGCGGAGCGGTTTTGCGTGAGTGTGCGTGTGCTTGTCAGTATGTCAATTTTCGCGAGAGGGTGTTGTGGTTTGATTGTCGTGCTTCTCCTATAGCTCAGTTGGTAGAGCGTGCGGCTGTTAACCTCAAGGTCGCTGGTTCAAACCCAGCTGGGAGAGCTTCTTTTGCTCCACGAAGTAACCAACGCTTATTCTGACGCCTTCTCCTTGTCTGCACGGTACATGTGGTCTATCATGTTCGTGCTACGGTGCCTTCCACCAGGATTCTTCTCTCTGGCACGACGTCGCCCGTCGACAGTGAGTACGTGAGAGAATGCAACCAGTGCGTATGTGCCGAACCAGTGCTCGACCACTCGTGCTCAACTGTCTGTGTATGGTTATGGCATAGCAACGAAGAAGCAGGGCAAGAGAGTCTCGGGTGACTGGTGCCAATGCGAAAATCATGTCCACAATCACCAAACTGACCCTTGTCGGGCTCGAAGCGGCTACTGTCGAGGGGTCGATGTGTTGACCCAAAATGTGCGCTGACGATCTCGTTTGACGTATCGACGAGGGCTAGAGGCTCCAGAAGACACCCGGTATAGTCGCAGGTGCATCTGGCGGCTTGTTTCGGCCGCTGCTGCGATTGGGCGTGTGGTGGTATTTGTGAGCCTGTGAGCGTGATTGGCGGAGGGTGGTCGTTTGAGTGGGTGCGCGTGGGCGAGAGGGAGCGCAGTGGCCAGGGTATGAGCGTGGCGGAGCGGTTTTGCGTGAGTGTGCGTGTGCTTGTCAGTATGTCAATTTTCGCGAGAGGGTGTTGTGGTTTGATTGTCGTGCTTCTCCTATAGCTCAGTTGGTAGAGCGTGCGGCTGTTAACCTCAAGGTCGCTGGTTCAAACCCAGCTGGGAGAGCTTTTGCTCCACGAAGTAACCAACGCTTATTCTGACGCCTTCTCCTTGTCTGCACGGTACATGTGGTCTATCATGTTCGTGCTACGGTGCCTTCCACCAGGATTCTTCTCTCTGGCACGACGTCGCCCGTCGACAGTGAGTACGTGAGAGAATGCAACCAGTGCGTATGTGCCGAACCAGTGCTCGACCACTCGTGCTCAACTGTCTGTGTATGGTTATGGCATAGCAACGAAGAAGCAGGGCAAGAGAGTCTCGGGTGACTGGTGCCAATGCGAAAATCATGTCCACAATCACCAAACTGACCCTTGTCGGGCTCGAAGCGGCTACTGTCGAGGGGTCGATGTGTTGACCCAAAATGTGCGCTGACGATCTCGTTTGACGTATCGACGAGGGCTAGAGGCTCCAGAAGACACCCGGTATAGTCGCAGGTGCATCTGGCGGCTTGTTTCGGCCGCTGCTGCGATTGGGCGTGTGGTGGTATTTGTGAGCCTGTGAGCGTGATTGGCGGAGGGTGGTCGTTTGAGTGGGTGCGCGTGGGCGAGAGGGAGCGCAGTGGCCAGGGTATGAGCGTGGCGGAGCGGTTTTGCGTGAGTGTGCGTGTGCTTGTCAGTATGTCAATTTTCGCGAGAGGGTGTTGTGGTTTGATTGTCGTGCTTCTCCTATAGCTCAGTTGGTAGAGCGTGCGGCTGTTAACCTCAAGGTCGCTGGTTCAAACCCAGCTGGGAGAGCTTCTTTTGCTCCACGAAGTAACCAACGCTTATTCTGACGCCTTCTCCTTGTCTGCACGGTACATGTGGTCTATCATGTTCGTGCTACGGTGCCTTCCACCAGGATTCTTCTCTCTGGCACGACGTCGCCCGTCGACAGTGAGTACGTGAGAGAATGCAACCAGTGCGTATGTGCCGAACCAGTGCTCGACCACTCGTGCTCAACTGTCTGTGTATGGTTATGGCATAGCAACGAAGAAGCAGGGCAAGAGAGTCTCGGGTGACTGGTGCCAATGCGAAAATCATGTCCACAATCACCAAACTGACCCTTGTCGGGCTCGAAGCGGCTACTGTCGAGGGGTCGATGTGTTGACCCAAAATGTGCGCTGACGATCTCGTTTGACGTATCGACGAGGGCTAGAGGCTCCAGAAGACACCCGGTATAGTCGCAGGTGCATCTGGCGGCTTGTTTCGGCCGCTGCTGCGATTGGGCGTGTGGTGGTATTTGTGAGCCTGTGAGCGTGATTGGCGGAGGGTGGTCGTTTGAGTGGGTGCGCGTGGGCGAGAGGGAGCGCAGTGGCCAGGGTATGAGCGTGGCGGAGCGGTTTTGCGTGAGTGTGCGTGTGCTTGTCAGTATGTCAATTTTCGCGAGAGGGTGTTGTGGTTTGATTGTCGTGCTTCTCCTATAGCTCAGTTGGTAGAGCGTGCGGCTGTTAACCTCAAGGTCGCTGGTTCAAACCCAGCTGGGAGAGCTTCTTTTGCTCCACGAAGTAACCAACGCTTATTCTGACGCCTTCTCCTTGTCTGCACGGTACATGTGGTCTATCATGTTCGTGCTACGGTGCCTTCCACCAGGATTCTTCTCTCTGGCACGACGTCGCCCGTCGACAGTGAGTACGTGAGAGAATGCAACCAGTGCGTATGTGCCGAACCAGTGCTCGACCACTCGTGCTCAACTGTCTGTGTATGGTTATGGCATAGCAACGAAGAAGCAGGGCAAGAGAGTCTCGGGTGACTGGTGCCAATGCGAAAATCATGTCCACAATCACCAAACTGACCCTTGTCGGGCTCGAAGCGGCTACTGTCGAGGGGTCGATGTGTTGACCCAAAATGTGCGCTGACGATCTCGTTTGACGTATCGACGAGGGCTAGAGGCTCCAGAAGACACCCGGTATAGTCGCAGGTGCATCTGGCGGCTTGTTTCGGCCGCTGCTGCGATTGGGCGTGTGGTGGTATTTGTGAGCCTGTGAGCGTGATTGGCGGAGGGTGGTCGTTTGAGTGGGTGCGCGTGGGCGAGAGGGAGCGCAGTGGCCAGGGTATGAGCGTGGCGGAGCGGTTTTGCGTGAGTGTGCGTGTGCTTGTCAGTATGTCAATTTTCGCGAGAGGGTGTTGTGGTTTGATTGTCGTGCTTCTCCTATAGCTCAGTTGGTAGAGCGTGCGGCTGTTAACCTCAAGGTCGCTGGTTCAAACCCAGCTGGGAGAGCTTCTTTGCTCCACGAAGTAACCAACGCTTATTCTGACGCCTTCTCCTTGTCTGCACGGTACATGTGGTCTATCATGTTCGTGCTACGGTGCCTTCCACCAGGATTCTTCTCTCTGGCACGACGTCGCCCGTCGACAGTGAGTACGTGAGAGAATGCAACCAGTGCGTATGTGCCGAACCAGTGCTCGACCACTCGTGCTCAACTGTCTGTGTATGGTTATGGCATAGCAACGAAGAAGCAGGGCAAGAGAGTCTCGGGTGACTGGTGCCAATGCGAAAATCATGTCCACAATCACCAAACTGACCCTTGTCGGGCTCGAAGCGGCTACTGTCGAGGGGTCGATGTGTTGACCCAAAATGTGCGCTGACGATCTCGTTTGACGTATCGACGAGGGCTAGAGGCTCCAGAAGACACCCGGTATAGTCGCAGGTGCATCTGGCGGCTTGTTTCGGCCGCTGCTGCGATTGGGCGTGTGGTGGTATTTGTGAGCCTGTGAGCGTGATTGGCGGAGGGTGGTCGTTTGAGTGGGTGCGCGTGGGCGAGAGGGAGCGCAGTGGCCAGGGTATGAGCGTGGCGGAGCGGTTTTGCGTGAGTGTGCGTGTGCTTGTCAGTATGTCAATTTTCGCGAGAGGGTGTTGTGGTTTGATTGTCGTGCTTCTCCTATAGCTCAGTTGGTAGAGCGTGCGGCTGTTAACCTCAAGGTCGCTGGTTCAAACCCAGCTGGGAGAGCTTCTTTTGCTCCACGAAGTAACCAACGCTTATTCTGACGCCTTCTCCTTGTCTGCACGGTACATGTGGTCTATCATGTTCGTGCTACGGTGCCTTCCACCAGGATTCTTCTCTCTGGCACGACGTCGCCCGTCGACAGTGAGTACGTGAGAGAATGCAACCAGTGCGTATGTGCCGAACCAGTGCTCGACCACTCGTGCTCAACTGTCTGTGTATGGTTATGGCATAGCAACGAAGAAGCAGGGCAAGAGAGTCTCGGGTGACTGGTGCCAATGCGAAAATCATGTCCACAATCACCAAACTGACCCTTGTCGGGCTCGAAGCGGCTACTGTCGAGGGGTCGATGTGTTGACCCAAAATGTGCGCTGACGATCTCGTTTGACGTATCGACGAGGGCTAGAGGCTCCAGAAGACACCCGGTATAGTCGCAGGTGCATCTGGCGGCTTGTTTCGGCCGCTGCTGCGATTGGGCGTGTGGTGGTATTTGTGAGCCTGTGAGCGTGATTGGCGGAGGGTGGTCGTTTGAGTGGGTGCGCGTGGGCGAGAGGGAGCGCAGTGGCCAGGGTATGAGCGTGGCGGAGCGGTTTTGCGTGAGTGTGCGTGTGCTTGTCAGTATGTCAATTTTCGCGAGAGGGTGTTGTGGTTTGATTGTCGTGCTTCTCCTATAGCTCAGTTGGTAGAGCGTGCGGCTGTTAACCTCAAGGTCGCTGGTTCAAACCCAGCTGGGAGAGCTTCTTTTGCTCCACGAAGTAACCAACGCTTATTCTGACGCCTTCTCCTTGTCTGCACGGTACATGTGGTCTATCATGTTCGTGCTACGGTGCCTTCCACCAGGATTCTTCTCTCTGGCACGACGTCGCCCGTCGACAGTGAGTACGTGAGAGAATGCAACCAGTGCGTATGTGCCGAACCAGTGCTCGACCACTCGTGCTCAACTGTCTGTGTATGGTTATGGCATAGCAACGAAGAAGCAGGGCAAGAGAGTCTCGGGTGACTGGTGCCAATGCGAAAATCATGTCCACAATCACCAAACTGACCCTTGTCGGGCTCGAAGCGGCTACTGTCGAGGGGTCGATGTGTTGACCCAAAATGTGCGCTGACGATCTCGTTTGACGTATCGACGAGGGCTAGAGGCTCCAGAAGACACCCGGTATAGTCGCAGGTGCATCTGGCGGCTTGTTTCGGCCGCTGCTGCGATTGGGCGTGTGGTGGTATTTGTGAGCCTGTGAGCGTGATTGGCGGAGGGTGGTCGTTTGAGTGGGTGCGCGTGGGCGAGAGGGAGCGCAGTGGCCAGGGTATGAGCGTGGCGGAGCGGTTTTGCGTGAGTGTGCGTGTGCTTGTCAGTATGTCAATTTTCGCGAGAGGGTGTTGTGGTTTGATTGTCGTGCTTCTCCTATAGCTCAGTTGGTAGAGCGTGCGGCTGTTAACCTCAAGGTCGCTGGTTCAAACCCAGCTGGGAGAGCTTCTTTTGCTCCACGAAGTAACCAACGCTTATTCTGACGCCTTCTCCTTGTCTGCACGGTACATGTGGTCTATCATGTTCGTGCTACGGTGCCTTCCACCAGGATTCTTCTCTCTGGCACGACGTCGCCCGTCGACAGTGAGTACGTGAGAGAATGCAACCAGTGCGTATGTGCCGAACCAGTGCTCGACCACTCGTGCTCAACTGTCTGTGTATGGTTATGGCATAGCAACGAAGAAGCAGGGCAAGAGAGTCTCGGGTGACTGGTGCCAATGCGAAAATCATGTCCACAATCACCAAACTGACCCTTGTCGGGCTCGAAGCGGCTACTGTCGAGGGGTCGATGTGTTGACCCAAAATGTGCGCTGACGATCTCGTTTGACGTATCGACGAGGGCTAGAGGCTCCAGAAGACACCCGGTATAGTCGCAGGTGCATCTGGCGGCTTGTTTCGGCCGCTGCTGCGATTGGGCGTGTGGTGGTATTTGTGAGCCTGTGAGCGTGATTGGCGGAGGGTGGTCGTTTGAGTGGGTGCGCGTGGGCGAGAGGGAGCGCAGTGGCCAGGGTATGAGCGTGGCGGAGCGGTTTTGCGTGAGTGTGCGTGTGCTTGTCAGTATGTCAATTTTCGCGAGAGGGTGTTGTGGTTTGATTGTCGTGCTTCTCCTATAGCTCAGTTGGTAGAGCGTGCGGCTGTTAACCTCAAGGTCGCTGGTTCAAACCCAGCTGGGAGAGCTTCTTTTGCTCCACGAAGTAACCAACGCTTATTCTGACGCCTTCTCCTTGTCTGCACGGTACATGTGGTCTATCATGTTCGTGCTACGGTGCCTTCCACCAGGATTCTTCTCTCTGGCACGACGTCGCCCGTCGACAGTGAGTACGTGAGAGAATGCAACCAGTGCGTATGTGCCGAACCAGTGCTCGACCACTCGTGCTCAACTGTCTGTGTATGGTTATGGCATAGCAACGAAGAAGCAGGGCAAGAGAGTCTCGGGTGACTGGTGCCAATGCGAAAATCATGTCCACAATCACCAAACTGACCCTTGTCGGGCTCGAAGCGGCTACTGTCGAGGGGTCGATGTGTTGACCCAAAATGTGCGCTGACGATCTCGTTTGACGTATCGACGAGGGCTAGAGGCTCCAGAAGACACCCGGTATAGTCGCAGGTGCATCTGGCGGCTTGTTTCGGCCGCTGCTGCGATTGGGCGTGTGGTGGTATTTGTGAGCCTGTGAGCGTGATTGGCGGAGGGTGGTCGTTTGAGTGGGTGCGCGTGGGCGAGAGGGAGCGCAGTGGCCAGGGTATGAGCGTGGCGGAGCGGTTTTGCGTGAGTGTGCGTGTGCTTGTCAGTATGTCAATTTTCGCGAGAGGGTGTTGTGGTTTGATTGTCGTGCTTCTCCTATAGCTCAGTTGGTAGAGCGTGCGGCTGTTAACCTCAAGGTCGCTGGTTCAAACCCAGCTGGGAGAGCTTCTTTTGCTCCACGAAGTAACCAACGCTTATTCTGACGCCTTCTCCTTGTCTGCACGGTACATGTGGTCTATCATGTTCGTGCTACGGTGCCTTCCACCAGGATTCTTCTCTCTGGCACGACGTCGCCCGTCGACAGTGAGTACGTGAGAGAATGCAACCAGTGCGTATGTGCCGAACCAGTGCTCGACCACTCGTGCTCAACTGTCTGTGTATGGTTATGGCATAGCAACGAAGAAGCAGGGCAAGAGAGTCTCGGGTGACTGGTGCCAATGCGAAAATCATGTCCACAATCACCAAACTGACCCTTGTCGGGCTCGAAGCGGCTACTGTCGAGGGGTCGATGTGTTGACCCAAAATGTGCGCTGACGATCTCGTTTGACGTATCGACGAGGGCTAGAGGCTCCAGAAGACACCCGGTATAGTCGCAGGTGCATCTGGCGGCTTGTTTCGGCCGCTGCTGCGATTGGGCGTGTGGTGGTATTTGTGAGCCTGTGAGCGTGATTGGCGGAGGGTGGTCGTTTGAGTGGGTGCGCGTGGGCGAGAGGGAGCGCAGTGGCCAGGGTATGAGCGTGGCGGAGCGGTTTTGCGTGAGTGTGCGTGTGCTTGTCAGTATGTCAATTTTCGCGAGAGGGTGTTGTGGTTTGATTGTCGTGCTTCTCCTATAGCTCAGTTGGTAGAGCGTGCGGCTGTTAACCTCAAGGTCGCTGGTTCAAACCCAGCTGGGAGAGCTTCTTTTGCTCCACGAAGTAACCAACGCTTATTCTGACGCCTTCTCCTTGTCTGCACGGTACATGTGGTCTATCATGTTCGTGCTACGGTGCCTTCCACCAGGATTCTTCTCTCTGGCACGACGTCGCCCGTCGACAGTGAGTACGTGAGAGAATGCAACCAGTGCGTATGTGCCGAACCAGTGCTCGACCACTCGTGCTCAACTGTCTGTGTATGGTTATGGCATAGCAACGAAGAAGCAGGGCAAGAGAGTCTCGGGTGACTGGTGCCAATGCGAAAATCATGTCCACAATCACCAAACTGACCCTTGTCGGGCTCGAAGCGGCTACTGTCGAGGGGTCGATGTGTTGACCCAAAATGTGCGCTGACGATCTCGTTTGACGTATCGACGAGGGCTAGAGGCTCCAGAAGACACCCGGTATAGTCGCAGGTGCATCTGGCGGCTTGTTTCGGCCGCTGCTGCGATTGGGCGTGTGGTGGTATTTGTGAGCCTGTGAGCGTGATTGGCGGAGGGTGGTCGTTTGAGTGGGTGCGCGTGGGCGAGAGGGAGCGCAGTGGCCAGGGTATGAGCGTGGCGGAGCGGTTTTGCGTGAGTGTGCGTGTGCTTGTCAGTATGTCAATTTTCGCGAGAGGGTGTTGTGGTTTGATTGTCGTGCTTCTCCTATAGCTCAGTTGGTAGAGCGTGCGGCTGTTAACCTCAAGGTCGCTGGTTCAAACCCAGCTGGGAGAGCTTCTTTTGCTCCACGAAGTAACCAACGCTTATTCTGACGCCTTCTCCTTGTCTGCACGGTACATGTGGTCTATCATGTTCGTGCTACGGTGCCTTCCACCAGGATTCTTCTCTCTGGCACGACGTCGCCCGTCGACAGTGAGTACGTGAGAGAATGCAACCAGTGCGTATGTGCCGAACCAGTGCTCGACCACTCGTGCTCAACTGTCTGTGTATGGTTATGGCATAGCAACGAAGAAGCAGGGCAAGAGAGTCTCGGGTGACTGGTGCCAATGCGAAAATCATGTCCACAATCACCAAACTGACCCTTGTCGGGCTCGAAGCGGCTACTGTCGAGGGGTCGATGTGTTGACCCAAAATGTGCGCTGACGATCTCGTTTGACGTATCGACGAGGGCTAGAGGCTCCAGAAGACACCCGGTATAGTCGCAGGTGCATCTGGCGGCTTGTTTCGGCCGCTGCTGCGATTGGGCGTGTGGTGGTATTTGTGAGCCTGTGAGCGTGATTGGCGGAGGGTGGTCGTTTGAGTGGGTGCGCGTGGGCGAGAGGGAGCGCAGTGGCCAGGGTATGAGCGTGGCGGAGCGGTTTTGCGTGAGTGTGCGTGTGCTTGTCAGTATGTCAATTTTCGCGAGAGGGTGTTGTGGTTTGATTGTCGTGCTTCTCCTATAGCTCAGTTGGTAGAGCGTGCGGCTGTTAACCTCAAGGTCGCTGGTTCAAACCCAGCTGGGAGAGCTTTTGCTCCACGAAGTAACCAACGCTTATTCTGACGCCTTCTCCTTGTCTGCACGGTACATGTGGTCTATCATGTTCGTGCTACGGTGCCTTCCACCAGGATTCTCTCTGGCACGACGTCGCCCGTCGACAGTGAGTACGTGAGAGAATGCAACCAGTGCGTATGTGCCGAACCAGTGCTCGACCACTCGTGCTCAACTGTCTGTGTATGGTTCTGGCATAGCAACGAAGAAGCAGGGCAAGAGAGTCTCGGGTGACTGGTGCCAATGCGAAAATCATGTCCACAATCACCAAACTGACCCTTGTCGGGCTCGAAGCGGCTACTGTCGAGGGGTCGATGTGTTGACCCAAAATGTGCGCTGACGATCTCGTTTGACGTATCGACGAGGGCTAGAGGCTCCAGAAGACACCCGGTATAGTCGCAGGTGCATCTGGCGGCTTGTTTCGGCCGCTGCTGCGATTGGGCGTGTGGTGGTATTTGTGAGCCTGTGAGCGTGATTGGCGGAGGGTGGTCGTTTGAGTGGGTGCGCGTGGGCGAGAGGGAGCGCAGTGGCCAGGGTATGAGCGTGGCGGAGCGGTTTTGCGTGAGTGTGCGTGTGCTTGTCAGTATGTCAATTTTCGCGAGAGGGTGTTGTGGTTTGATTGTCGTGCTTCTCCTATAGCTCAGTTGGTAGAGCGTGCGGCTGTTAACCTCAAGGTCGCTGGTTCAAACCCAGCTGGGAGAGCTTCTTTTGCTCCACGAAGTAACCAACGCTTATTCTGACGCCTTCTCCTTGTCTGCACGGTACATGTGGTCTATCATGTTCGTGCTACGGTGCCTTCCACCAGGATTCTTCTCTCTGGCACGACGTCGCCCGTCGACAGTGAGTACGTGAGAGAATGCAACCAGTGCGTATGTGCCGAACCAGTGCTCGACCACTCGTGCTCAACTGTCTGTGTATGGTTATGGCATAGCAACGAAGAAGCAGGGCAAGAGAGTCTCGGGTGACTGGTGCCAATGCGAAAATCATGTCCACAATCACCAAACTGACCCTTGTCGGGCTCGAAGCGGCTACTGTCGAGGGGTCGATGTGTTGACCCAAAATGTGCGCTGACGATCTCGTTTGACGTATCGACGAGGGCTAGAGGCTCCAGAAGACACCCGGTATAGTCGCAGGTGCATCTGGCGGCTTGTTTCGGCCGCTGCTGCGATTGGGCGTGTGGTGGTATTTGTGAGCCTGTGAGCGTGATTGGCGGAGGGTGGTCGTTTGAGTGGGTGCGCGTGGGCGAGAGGGAGCGCAGTGGCCAGGGTATGAGCGTGGCGGAGCGGTTTTGCGTGAGTGTGCGTGTGCTTGTCAGTATGTCAATTTTCGCGAGAGGGTGTTGTGGTTTGATTGTCGTGCTTCTCCTATAGCTCAGTTGGTAGAGCGTGCGGCTGTTAACCTCAAGGTCGCTGGTTCAAACCCAGCTGGGAGAGCTTTTGCTCCACGAAGTAACCAACGCTTATTCTGACGCCTTCTCCTTGTCTGCACGGTACATGTGGTCTATCATGTTCGTGCTACGGTGCCTTCCACCAGGATTCTCTCTGGCACGACGTCGCCCGTCGACAGTGAGTACGTGAGAGAATGCAACCAGTGCGTATGTGCCGAACCAGTGCTCGACCACTCGTGCTCAACTGTCTGTGTATGGTTATGGCATAGCAACGAAGAAGCAGGGCAAGAGAGTCTCGGGTGACTGGTGCCAATGCGAAAATCATGTCCACAATCACCAAACTGACCCTTGTCGGGCTCGAAGCGGCTACTGTCGAGGGGTCGATGTGTTGACCCAAAATGTGCGCTGACGATCTCGTTTGACGTATCGACGAGGGCTAGAGGCTCCAAAAGGACCAACGGTGTCTATCTTCGCCACGACTACAACAATTTGGAGAATTGTAACTGCACCGAAATAGTCGAGTTGAAGGGCATAGCATCGAGACAAGCGTGTGGGGTAAATGGCTCGCCGAATCAGTTTGATCGACGCTGCTGAGGTTAATAGCCAAGCATAGCGATTTTGATCAGAATCCGTTAAATTGGTAGTGCTGGCGTCAACAGACAAACATAGTGAATTAGACCCCAAAGAGGTCAGCCTTCTACAGTGCGTCGGGGTTCATCGAGCGAGTAATCACATTCCTCTACACAACAACAACATAAGTAATATAGTTTGTTAGGCTTGCCAATCCAACTGTCGTCTCCTCCCCAACAGCACCGCAATGTGCCAGCCGCTGGATGTGGGGTAATGGGCCCGTTAAAAGCAAGTATTCGTGCCAACTTTAAAGGATTTCTTAAAGGATCTCTAAAACAGAAGCGATTGCGTGCAATCAAAGCTACAATTGAAGCTTGGGGAAAGTTAGATGAAGCGATTGTAAAACGTAGCTTCGAAAAGGCAATTCCTAGGTAACCTGAAGTAGAAATCTAAATATCAGGCTTTTGTTGTACATTTTATTTCTTTCTTTTAACTTTTCGTCCAAACGTTTCCCAGTGCCGAGCTTTTTGTCGTGCGAAATTAGTGGGGGATGGTGTTCAGCTCTGCCGGCCTCTAAGGTGATCAGCCCGCTCAGAACCATTGCGGCTGCGGATAATATCAGCCAAACGTGCACCACTTCCCTACCGCCGGACGACCGACCGAAATTCGTTTTATCCATAGGGACCACATTCCCGAATTATGGAGTCCCTCTCAACAGGAGGAGACCCCCTTTAGTTGGCGTAAGAGAAATATAGAAAAAGCCAAAATGAATATATGCAGGCTTTGACCTGCATGATACTCACCTTTTGGCTTTTTTCGTGTGACTGTGATTATAATGCAATTGCGTAACTTACATGTACAAAACAATGATATATTTGTAGAAGGCCTTCTAGCGGCTGGCTATTCACGCAATATACGCAATATATTGTACGCTAATTGGTGTTATCCGATACTTTGGCATGGTAGCAGTAGTAGTAGAAGTCAGTAGATGCTCGGCGGTACCGAGTCTGCACAGTAGCTCAACTTTCAGCATGGTGGTATACGGTTTAAAGCTCAGGTCAATTTTGTCGAACCTTCTTCGTTGCTACTAACGTACGATGGAGTCCACTGAGATGCAACAGGCCTTCTTTTCAAGCTGGCGGCAGGGCATATTTGCTCGCCACATTAAAGGTTGCAGGACCATGGTTTCTTTTACTCAATTTTTGTATTCCTGTCAAATAAACTGATAAAACGTTTTATTTGTGCACGTAAAACCAACCAAACAAACCGTTGATTTTATACCCGGATAACGCACCTTTTGTATTCAACTGTTTGCTGTGACTGTTCTGGCGATCTCTTCATGATTGGCAGTTCTCTCGAACTCTGTCGTGACGAAAACTCCATCGCTCGTTCCACACGTTAATCCCTGCGTGATGTACTAACAGATAATCGAGTTGATGATTTGCTTGGAAACCTCGCCTCAGATGAGTGTGTGAAGTTGATACCTTGCCGCTGTCGTCGTTTGGCCCAGGGCACTGCCTTGTTGCTTGTTGTTTAAGTCGACCCCCCTCCCACCATGATGCACTGATTCCTTGCCAGTGGTAAGTTGCCACGCCGCTGATGCTGACATCCCTCTCGCGGCGCAGCGGTCAGATCTCCATTTCTCAATTTCTGCCGAGCCGCCATGGTGCAGTCTCACCTGACCGACCGCGTCTCCATCGAAAGCATTCCGAAGCCGCAAGCCAACGACTCGCTGTCCCATCCAAGCTATGCAGAGCTCAAGTCTCCTGCGGACCCGTCAATGCTGGAGAACGGCAGTCTTCGTCCGGCAAACGGCTCCGTGTCCGCCTACAGCTGGGAAAACTTGGGCATGATCACACACATTGCAGCGGTCGGAATTGTCTACGGCACAGTGAGCGGCGTCATTTACTCAGTGCTCAACAACTACCTACACATGTCCACCACATTGGTTGCCACTGCCACGGCACTCGTGACATTCCCCCGTGCTCTTCGGCTTTTCACCGGAATGCTGACCGATACTTGTCCGATCTTCGGCTACCGGCGTCGGCCGTACATGATCATCGGCTGGTCGCTGTCGTTTATCTCGTGTCTGCTGATGGCTGCGTTGCCTCTCGGCGAACCTTACTACACCGACGCATCGTTGTCCGACATTGCGACTGTGGACATGACACCGGAGCAACTCGCGACCCTCAACACGGACGCACCGAACCGCGGCATCAAGCTGATCATTCTGATGATGGTGGCGAACTTTGGCACGGTGATGGCGTACAGCGGCTTCAATGGAGCATTGATGGACGTCTCGCAACGTGAGCCAGAGGCCACTCGAGGCAGCGTTATCGCTGACGTCAACATCGCTCACTACATCTTTATGATCTTCTCGTCGTTCATGACCGGAATCGGACTGAATAGTGAGGACTACGGCGGGACATTCTCCTGGACCATGGGCTTTAGTGCCATTATGTGGATTTGCGCTGCTGCTTCCCTCCTTACGATTCCGTTCTCTTGGTTCTGCATTCAAGAAGTGAAGGGCGAGCGGGCTCAGATGTCCGGGTTCAAGTTCCTGTACAATATCTTCCAGGAGCGTTTGATCTACCGCTACGCTGCGTACCGGTTCTTCTACAACGTTTTCTCCCAGATCACAGTGACGGCTTCAAGTGTGATCCAAAGCGACTGGGCGAAGGTGGAGCCGCTGAACTCGGGAATCGCTAGTATGCTCACGGCAATTCTGACAATGGGCGGCGTGTATGTGATCAAGAAGCAAGGCTTGCAGTGGAATTGGCGCTACATTATCATGGTCTGTCAGATCTGTGTCGTGATCATCGATGCATTCCCCACTCTATTCACGATCTGGGACGTCTACCGCAGCCAGTGGTTCTGGCTTGGAGTGCCGCTTGTAGGCGAAGTGCCAGCCGCTGCAGGAGACTACGTGACGCAGCTCTTCATGATCGAAATTGATAATCAGAAGGGATTCGAGGCTACACTGCTTGGCCTTGGAGTCACGACTCAGTCCGTGGGAACTCCTTTTGCGACTGTGATCACCAAGTCCATCGACGGATACTTCGATATTGGCCGTACCTTTATCGAGCAGGACAACCACCACGTTCGGTCTCAGGTTACGTACACGTACATCATTGCCTACGTGTTCAACCTGCTGTCAGTTGTTTTCGTCTACTGGCTGCCGAAGCAGAAGGACGATGTCCACAGGATGCAGCGTGAGAACCGCAAGAGTAAGTTCTGGGGTATCTTAACCATCAGCTACCTGCTCTTCTCGTTGGCGTGGACGTTGATGACCAACATCCTGAGTCTGTTCGAATCGACAAGCTGCTTGCGCATTGCTGGCGGCAGTGGTTGCTAAGCTGTTTACCGATCGAATCATATAGTTTTTGCGTTCATCAACATTCAAATGCATCTCCATTCTCTTGTGTCGTGGGTTCCTACGACGAATTGCAACAACTTGTCGAGCCACTTGACTCCAGTGTCGACTAATAGCGGATCTTGAAACAAAGTTGAACGTACATGACCAAGCAGACAACCCCTCCGACTCGAAGTCCGAGTCCACACTTGAAAACCCCACACTTTGTTTGATTCGATGCCATCAACACAATGATGACTGGAGCGACGGACGCATTGCGAAGACGGTAATTGAAGTCTTTGCCCGCCTGCAGCACAACCTCCATCAGGTTTCTCAACACTGTGCCAAGAGCACATGACTATCGCTGGCTGCGGCATCGGATTGGCATTTGGGGCGTGACGGAAGCGGTATCGACCTCGGCACGCGTTAAACGAAGCTGGATATGTGATGCTAACCAAACGGATCACCATAGATGGTGAACTTCTTCGAGTACCGTGCACAAGTTGTGCAGCACAACGCCCGCCTCACGCGTATCACCCGCCCCGCTCAGTTTCGTCCACAGTGTTGCCGATGGACCGATCCACTGAGCACTTTGGCCCTCCATTTCTCAATTCGCATTGAGCTACAATGGCGCAGTCTCACCTTCATCTGACCGACCGCGTGTCCGTCGAGAGTCTGCCGAAACTTCGACCAGATGACGCATTGTCCCGCCCGACAAGCTACGTCGAGGTCAAGTCCCCGGTGAATCCGATTCAGTTGGAAGACGGCAGTTTGCGTCCGGCGAACGGTTCCGTGTCCGCCTACAGCTGGGAGAATCTCGGTATGTTGACTCACATCGCTGCAGTTGGCACCGTCTACGGCACTGTCAGTGGTGTGATCTACTCGGTGCTCAACAACTACCTGCACATGTCCACCACATTGGTCGCCACTGCCACGGCGCTCGTGACGTTTCCCCGCGCTCTTCGCATCTTCACTGGAATGCTGACCGATACTTGTCCGATCTTCGGCTACCGGCGTCGGCCGTACATGATCATCGGCTGGTCGCTGTCGTTTATCTCGTGTCTGCTGATGGCTGCGTTGCCTCTCGGCGAACCTTACTACACCGACGCATCGTTGTCCGACATTGCGACTGTGGACATGACACCGGAGCAACTCGCGACCCTCAACACGGACGCACCGAACCGCGGCATCAAGCTGATCATTCTGATGATGGTGGCGAACTTTGGCACGGTGATGGCGTACAGCGGCTTCAATGGAGCATTGATGGACGTCTCACAGCGTGAACCCGAAGCCGCACGCGGAACTGCAATGGGTGACGTCATTGTCGTTCACTATATCTTCATGGTCATCTCCTCCTTCATGACTGGCATTGGCTTGAACAGCGTCGACTATGGCGGAACCTTCTCCTGGACCATGGGCTTCAATGCGATCATGTGGGTGTGTGCTGCCATGTCGTTCCTCACGATTCCCTTCTCTTGGTACTGCATCCAGGAGGTGAAGGGCGAACGCGCTGAGATGCCAATTCTCCCGTTCCTATACAACCTCTTCCAGGAACGCGTGATCTACCGTTATGCGGCTTACCGGTTCTTCTACACCGTGTTCTCAACCATCACCGTCACATCGTCCAGCGTGATTCAAAGTGACTGGGCGCATGTGGAACCTCTCAACGCAGGCATCGCTAGTATGCTCACTGCCTTCCTGACCATCAGCGGCACTTACCTGGTCAAGACGCGCGGTCTGCACTGGAATTGGCGCTACATCATCATCGTCTGTGAAGTTTGCGTCGTCTTCATCGACTGCATCCCGACGTTGCTCACCATTTGGGGCGTCTATCGTAGTCAGTGGTTCTGGCTGGGAGTGCCTCTTGTAGCGGAGGTGCCGTATGCTGCCGGTGATTATGTGGCTCAGCTCTTCATGATCGAAATCGAGAACCAGAAGGGCTTCGAGGCCACGCTGCTCGGTCTCGCCGTGACGACTCAATCGGTTGGGTCGCCCTTTGCGACAGTGATCACCAAGTCGGTGGATGGCTACTTGGACGTCGGTCGTACGTTCATCGAGCAGGACAACCACCACGTTCGGTCCCAGGTCACGTACGCGTACTTGATCGCGTACGCATTCAACCTCGTGTCGATGGCCTTCGTGTTCTACCTGCCCAAGCAGAAGGAGGAGATCCACGAGATGCAGCGTGAAAACCGCAAGAGCAAGTTCTGGGGGATCGTCACCATCGCGTACATCCTCTTCTCTCTGGCGTGGACGCTGATGACCAACATCTTGAGTCTCTTCGACTCGACGAGTTGTCTGCGTATTGCTGGAGGAAGTGGGTGCTGAGTTCTCTGTTATCAATTGTGCACACCAAGCCCTGCCCTGAAGTTAGTATAAGTAGATTGAACAACTACATGAAACTCGGAACGTCTCAATATAATCACGAGATCGCCTTCACGAAGCAGGAGGCTTCGCTGCTGGGCTGTGGCGAGAGGCTGCCCCCGTCGCGTTGGGAGTTTCTTGGAGAGATGATTTGAACTCAGCCAAGCTCCGCAGCTGAGAGCCCTTCACCGCCTACACTTTTTTGAGATGCGCATAAAGATCGCGTGTAGCCAAGATCTTACCAAGCAGAAGTGTGGAGCGAAACGCCACGATCTGGACTCCAGGCAAAGTCTCCACTAGCTTGTCCTACGTTAAAGTGGGTGCGTTCTTTATGACTCAAAACGAGACCGTAAATCACATGGCACTGTTAATCATTGAAAAGTTAAATAGATCGAGGACAACTGCATGTGACACTCACTTGCTACGCTTTAGCTTACAGACTGAATACTTCACGTAGTGAATGGTATCCAAGCCATCCTACATGGAAGTCAGGAACTGGTACTGCGCCGCACGGCCGAATGCACCAGCACTCACGTTCACGGTGTTACCGGTGAACATCAGCACGTCCTGTCGAGGGACCGTCTCCAGCGACGGCAGGAAGTTGTCGATCCACTCGAGTGAGTCCACTTCCTGTTCACTCAGAGGCAGCGGCGCAAAGTTGCTGCTCGATTGGTACTTCTGACACTCAACGTCATTGTCCATGAGCATCGAGTCCATGTCGGTTGGCGACGGGAACTGGCGTCCGCTGCCGTACGTTCCGCCGAGCAGTACAGTGCTGGGCACGCGGATGGCGATGTCTCGCTTCCACGAGCTCTTGGTCGGGAGCGGCCGCGCCTCGAGTTTCACGGGTTCGAGCTTGACGGGCTCCAGCCTCACGCTAGGCTTTGGCACGGCGACTGCGGCCGGCCGGGGTTTGCGCGGCGTGGAGCTGCCGCCCGTGTGCACCGACTTCTTGCGCGTGATGCGCCACGAGAGGTCGGGACGATCACGGAGGAAGCTGTCGTTGGAGAATGTGCAGACGACGGCTTTGGACTTGGTCCATTTCTTGAAGCTGAAGTAGTTAAGCTGGCGCTGGAAGCTCGTGTACTTGCGGTGCTTGAAGTACTTGGGCAGCACCTCGTTCATTATGCGGTCCATGTCGAGGATCTCGAAGGCACAGCCATTGGACGTCCAGCGCAGGATCTCGTCGCTCTCGTTCTCGAGCATGCGGCGGAGACTGCGCAGGAACGGCGCCACTTCGCGGGTCTTGGCGGACGGCGTATCCACGATAGCGGGTGACAGCTTTTCGAGGCTAATGCCCGAGACACTGGAGAGCATGCGCATGGAAAGAAAGACGGGTTCACTTGAGCGAGGCAGCGCCAATTGAGGAATGAGAGCAGCGCGAGTCCAAAGAGACCAAACAGACAGGACTCTCGGTGCGGCTGCCGGCCCGGCCGGCCACTTCAACGAGTGGGATGCGCATAGAGATCGCGGCACCATCCGGGGCACGAATGATGCCCGACCTTGACACCCGGCACGAAGCACCCAGCAGCACGAAGCGCGTACCCGCTGCAGAGAACCCTGCACGGCACCCTCACCATTGGTGCCGGGTGGTGACAGCATCTACTAGTAGACTACTACGCATGCACGGACCCTGTGGGTCGGACTCTAAGGGAGGATGGCGAGGTTGCGGCTTCTAGTTGAGCTCAAGAAAAGCAAACCCAAGTGGGACGGAGGATATCATGCATCGGGAGACCGCCGTCGGCCGACCATACTGCAGTACATGTAGACTGCTGCCACAGTATACGGTAGCTGTGTAGCAAGTAGATTTGCACGAGCAGATCTTAGCGGACTCAGTCACGGCAGACTGCCGTTAACAGCGCTGGACGAGACTCGTTTGTCTGTCTCGCGAGGCCCTCAATACTTCCAGAACGACTGGCGGGTGCGGCTTGAAGCGCTCTGGTTTACAGCATCCCTCCCTGACGACAGCGTGGGGTCAGCTGGTGCTGATTCCCGCCACCACGGAGCGCTCGGCAGCCGTTGACAGTCGACTCGACGGCTCGATCACGCGCGCTGCAGCTGTCGTAGTCTACGACTCGTAGACTCATAACTTGCCACTGTGCGACTCGCATTTCTCCAAGCAGTGCCTGTTGGTCAGTCCGATGAGTTCTTCGCGACAAGCAAGCACGTTCTTGCCGAAGGTGCGTGTCAACTGTCAAGCACTCAGCGCGCCGTTTCTGGACTTGACTCCGAGGATCTCCTCCGTAAACAACGAGAGCTCCTCGCGGTATCGCTGCTGAAATGGAGGATGTCCACCTGCGATGACGTGGGGCGGAGGGGCAAATCAGGGCGTTGGCGAGCAAAATTTTTGTCTCTGTAGCCGAGTCCAGAGTCGTACAAGTGGACTCGGAGTCTACGATTCGTGCTACGATTTTCGTAGTGCTCAACCTTTGCGGCATGTAGCATTTCTGCCTCGATCGACCAATGGAACAAGAACACCTGGTAACGGCACCACCGCTTTCTCTCTCGCTAGTAGCACGAGCTCGTCATCGCCCTTCGATTTTTCACGCACTCACTTCAACCATGCGGTCAAAGCGCCCTGCTTAGTCACCAAAGGTGAGCGCACGTGCCGGCATTTGGGACCCAGATTCTGGGTTAGTAAAGCCCACGACGGAATTCCAACGCAGACTCTCTAGTGAAAGGATGTAAGGTGAAGCGCTTAAAGATTCGCTACTAGAGGAGAGTGCTTCAACTTACACGGGGCTGTTCGTTTACACGCTTAATACATCCCGCCGTAAACCCTCGTGTAGCCTTCCAATGGAAGTTCTATCGGTTCGAAACAAAAGCCACCGACGACGTTTCTGTCGGCTTCCATGAAAACGGAGTTGCATGAGGTAATTATACATGTGCTTGGAGTTGCCAGCAGCCAGTTCTAGCTATCATAACTGTAATCTGGTCTACGGGAGCACTCATTCGCTGCTAACGTGTTGCTGACATCGGCCATCCGATCTTTTTTCATCGTACCAAGTAATTACTACCTCAGTGCTCCGTTTCGTTGCTGTAGAGTCTACATCATGACTTTGAGTTACTCCAGCTCAACCAGCACATGACCGTCCGTCACAAAGTCATCCTTCTCGCAGAAAACCTCCTCCACCTTGCCATCCTTCGGCGCGCGGATCACGTGCTCCATCTTCATAGCCTCCATGATCAGCAGCGGCTGGTCAGCGGTAATACTGTCGCCATTCTTTACCAGTACCTTGATGACCTTGCCTGGCATCGGCGCCGTGATCTTACTGTGCGCAGCTGCACCAGTGCTGCCCTCTGCAGGTTCGAAGGAAGGCAGCGGAATGTGGAATTTGTAGTCGTAGCGCAGGCTGTTGTCGTCACAGAAGAGGTGAAGGTTTTGATAGTGGACCACAGCAGTCCCCTTGAATGTGCGGCTGCCCACGCGGAATTTGAAGTTTCCCTTCTCGTCGATCTCACCGCTAACTAACAAGCTCTCTCCGTCCAAAAGCACCTCGTACGTGTTCTTCGACAAACATGTAACCGATACTGCAGCCTTGTCATCGTCATGACTGAGCGTGAGCTTCCTCTCAAGCTTTTCCAATGAGCGGAAGTGGGCCAAAGAATCGTCCGACCACGGAGAGTGCAGCTCGCCGTTAATATTTCCAACCGGACGACGTTTAATCTGCTCCAGAAGTAGCAAGCTCACAGCTCCAAGCGCCTTGGCGTAAGCCGGATACGTTCCGAGGGACCCGAGAACCTCGTCGCCAAACTTGTTGAGAAAGCTGGTATCAACTCCACCCTTCCGGAAAGCAGCGTGATCCGCTGTGCGGGCGACAAACTCGATATTTGTCGGGAGACCCACGATTTGGTATTCGTGAAGCGCTTTAATCATCTTGTCCAGCGCAGCTTGGCGATTGTCGCCGTGAACGATCAGCTTGGCGATCATAGGGTCGTAGAAAATCGACACTTCATCGCCTTCGATGATGCCGGTATCCACACGGACATCTTTTGAGGTTTGAGGCAGGCGGAGGTGCTGCAACTTGCCGCTTCCAGGGAGGAAATCACTACAAAATTGCAAAAAAAAGTTAGAGCAGGATCTCAACTGTGAACAAGCTGAAAAACGTACTTGTACGGGTTCTCGGCGTAGATGCGTGCTTCAACTGCGTGGCCGTGGATTTTCAGGTCCTCCTGTTGAATCGGCAGCTTTTGGCCTGCAGCAACCTTCAGCTGCAACTCCACCAGATCTTGCTTGGTGATCATTTCGGTGACAGGGTGCTCCACTTGCAGACGCGTGTTCATCTCCATAAAGTAGAAGGACTCGTCTTCATCTAGGAGGAACTCCACCGTTCCAGCGCCAACGTAACCCACAGCCTTCGCAGCCGCAACAGCTGCATCTCCCATTTTCTTGCGCAGTGCTTCCGACATATTCGGCTGTCAAAACAAACACCTCAATTCATTAGTGAGTCCACAAGATCCACACACTCAATGCTTGGCACTTACCGCTGGAGCTTCTTCCAAGACTTTTTGATGGCGTCTTTGGACGCTGCAATCGCGCTCGAACAGGTGAATCACATTCCCATGTTTATCTCCAAAGATCTGGAGCTCCACATGTCTTGGCTTCCTCAGGTACTTCTCAATGAGCACTCGTCCGTCCCCGAAAGATGCCTGGCCCTCTCTAATACAAGCTTCTAGAGCTTCTTGAAAGTCCTTCTCTTCGTCAACAATTCTCATGCCTTTGCCTCCACCTCCCAGCACAGCCTTGATCAGCACAGGGTACCCGATCTTCTTGGCTTCACTCTGCAGCGTCTCGAAGCTCTGGTCCTCCCCGTGATACCCGGGAGTCACTGGAACACCTGCCTTGATCATAATATCCTTGGACGCGCTCTTGGAGCCCATGTCTTCTATGGCTTTGACTGGCGGTCCAATGAACTCAACACCTGCCTCCTGACAGGCGCGTGCGAACGCCGCGTTCTCCGACAAAAAGCCGTAGCCCGGATGCACCGCTTCGGCCCCGGATTGACGGCAGATGTCGAGGATCTTGCGGTAGTTCAAGTAGCTCTCACTGGCAGGCGCAGGGCCCAGGCGATAGGCCTCCGTGGCCAGCTTGACGTGCTGCGAATTGGCGTCGGCGTCGCTGTAGACGGCCACCGTCTCGATGTTGAGCTTCTGGGCCGAGCGCAACACGCGCAACGCGATCTCGCCGCGGTTGGCCACGAGGATCTTGCGGAAGCTGCGCGGGGACGTGGACAGCGCGCGACGGGAGCGCTGTAGAGCGGTCTGGACGCGGTGGAGGCGCAGCATGACGGGCGAAAGACCGCGCGGACACTTGATGATCGTGGGGCTGAAAGCTGCAATGACCGCAGACTTTGATGCTCGGCTGCTAACGAGCGGTTGAAGTACATGCACTGGTTGAAGTTTCAACGATTGGTTGAAAAAGAAAATAAAGAGATTTAATTGGACGAAAAAAATCGAGGTTTGGATGGGATCAGTAGACGTATCACCACTTGGCCGTGTACGTGGCCAGAAGCTGCTGGTTGACCGCCGGACACGAGATCTCCGCGGCTTGCAGTAGCTCAGCTGAGAGACTCGAGTCGAACACCTTATCGCTCTGGAAATATTCCTCGAATGAATCAATGCCCGTGGCCAGTTTCTGCAGCTCCAACGACGCGTCCGTCTTGGCTGCAGCCTGGTGCAGACTGTTCTTCCACTCCGCGTACTCGACAGTAGCCAACTTCTTACTTGCTGTGGCAGTTGTGAAGAACTGGAAGAACGCGTTGCTGTTGACGGGCGGCGACGGGTTCTGGATGTGCAAAGTCTGGCCCAAAGCCTCCGCCGGACGCAAAGCGGAGAAGTGGACAATGGCACGAGCTGCGTAGTCCACTGGGGTCATATCGAAGTACCAGTCGGATCGAGCAGGTACTGCACTGAGGTCAACACAGCCCTTTAGTAGCAGGTAGATGAAGTCACTGGCATTCCACTGGCCGCTGAGAGACGACGGAGCCATATTGCCTGGACGCAGAATGGATACAGGGAGCCCACGGTGAGCAGCTTCGTGACACATATGCTCCGCCACCCACTTGCTCTGCGCGTAGCCGTTCTCCAGTTGGTCAGATAGCTCGCTCAAGTCCGCAGTCTCCAGGAACTTGGGTGCACTCAGCGTCGACGGGAACACGCCGTTCGTTGAGACGTAGTGCACGGGTTTCACGCGGGTCTTGGCCAGTCCATTGGTCACGGCAAGACGCAGCACCTCCTGCGTGCCCAAGACGTTGACACTCTTGAGGGACGAGTACGGCTTCACCAGGTTCACGTCTGCGCCGTTGTGCAGGATCGCATCGATCTCAGTGGCCAGCATCTTGAACTTGTCGGCGTCCAGACCCAGAAGAGGCTGCGCGAGGTTGCCCGGAACAGGAACGACTCGGTCCTCCAGGTGGAATTGTTGCGCCTCATCAAACAGCGCAAACTCCTTTAGAGCGCTCTTGATGCGATCCATCGCCGCATCTTCATCCGCAGCACGAACCAAGCAGAACACGACGCTCGTCGAGTACTTGAGCAGAGCGTGAAGAAGATGCACACCGAGGAACCCTGTTGCACCAGTCAAGAAGAGGTTGCGAGGAGGAAGACTCACCATTTCCACGCGGTAACGACTGTAACCAGCCTTGCGCGTGGCAGCGGGGTAAATGGATGCGTCCAACACGGCCTCAAGCGGGAGAACAACCTTCTTCTCTACTTTCTGAGCTCCTGCTGCCTCCTTGGTTGGACTGACGCCACCAATTACGTGATCGATTCGTGATGCAATAGCGCACAGCTCGGGCGAAGAGAGAATGTCTGCTAGCGTCAACTGAACGCCGAACGTATCCCGAATGCTGGAAACCAGTCGAGTTGACAGCAAGCTGTGGCCACCCACATCAAAGAAGCTGGCTTCACGGTGCAAGACGCTGTCGTTCTCAAGTCGAAGAAGCTCGGACCAGATCGACGCGAGTTGCTTCTCGGTGTCTGTCTGCGGCAGGTTCTGTGGGTCCACAGAGAGATCGATCGACTCATTGCGCAGCTTCTTGGCCTCCTCAATCGACGGCATTTTCTTGCGATCCAACTTGCCACTCGCGCTGTTAATTGGAAGCGCATCCAGCTGCACAAATACGGACGGGATTGCGTAGTGCGGCAACTTCTCCTTCAGGAATTCGCGGAGATTCGAGGCACTTGGCACCTTTTCCCAGTCTTCCGGCACAATGTAAGCAACCAACCGCTTGTCTTCACCCTCATCGCCCTCCGTAAGCACCACAGATGTCGACACCAGGGGATGCTGAGCTAAAGCAGACTCGACGGCACCCAGCACGACACTGTACCCGCGAATCTTTACCATGAAGTCGCAGCGGCCGATGAGTTCTAGATGACCATTAGGCAAGAAGCGCGCGCGATCACCCGTCCTGTACACAGTCTTTCCTGGAACTACATGCTTGAGGAAGCGTTGCGATGTCTGCTCTGGACGGTTAAGGTATCCAATAGCCAGACAAGGTCCGCCAATATACAGCTCACCTGGGACTCCAATGGAGACAGGCTTGAACTCGTCATCCAGCACGTAAGCCTTCACGTTGGGCATGACCTCACCGCAAGAAGCGTATTTCGTTGACAGCGAGTTGTCGAAATCGCTCATGGCAGCCAAATCCACCGCGCTCACGTCATGACACTCGGAGACGCTGTAGAGGTTCTGCAGCTCGCACTTCGGGAAGAGACGAACGAAGCGATCGCGCAGCTCCAGCGTCACAACCTCGCCGCAGAGCCACACCAGTCGCAGCTTGGACAACTTCTGCAGAAGAACCTCTTTGGAGCAGGTGTCGAGAATCAACTGCAGGAGCGAAGGCGTGAACAGGATGCGCGTGATACTGTGGGTATCAAGGTACTCCACAAGCTTGACAGGATCGTAGATCGTGTTGTCAGGGATGACATATAGCGGTCGGTTCCCAAGCATTGGGCGTAGTAGCTCCCACACGAAGAAAACATGACACGCCACTCGATCATCTTGCTTGTACGGGCAGTGGGTAAGACGCCAGTCGTAGGAATGCACTGCACCGCGGTGAGGGCAGCAAATGCCTTTCGGTACGCCCGTGGTCCCTGAAGACATAACCACGTAGGCCAGATCGTCCGGGTGCGTACGCGTACGGTCCGCTGGCATCACAGGGATCTTCTGCTGATTCAGTGATTCAAACCAGCCATCATCCAGCTCCAGTACTTGCTGCCAGGCAGGAAGACGGTTGCGGAACTTCTTCTTGGTAAGCACAATGGTCGGCTTGGATTCTTCCATGACGCGCTCAAGAAGATCAGGAGGATACACGATCTCCAGCGGCATGTAGGCGCCACCGGCCTTAAGAGCCGCAATGTAAGCGATTACGAACTCAATGCAGTGCTCCATGAAGATACCCGAGATGCAGTTAGGACGCACACCAGCCTGGTACAGGTAATCAGCGAGTCGTTCACTCTGCTCGTCCACTTGACGGAACGTCAGCGTCTTGCCTTCGTAGTAGACAGCAACTGCATCCGGCGTTCGTTTCGCCGCCTCGTAGAACATGTCATGCAGACATTTCTCCGAAGGGTACGGCCCGTGTTTCGAGTTCAGTCCGTCAATCAATGTGCGTGACTCCATCACGGCAATGGCAGACGCTGCCTCCAGCTTGGCAATAAAAGACTTGACGAAAGCCTCCTGACTCTCGTTACTCGTGAGATAGAAGTGTCCACCCGGAAACAGCTTCACGTCAAACTCACTTCCTTCACCACAGACTTGTCTCCACTCAGACAACGAGTCCACTGGAGCTGCAGTGTCTTCGGACCCGCCGAATACGGTCACGTCGGGGCGGATCTTAACCTCTTTCTGCTTGTACCACTGCGTAAGACCATTATGCAGCCGCAGATCAGCACGCAGCGCCGCCAGCAGCTTCTGTCTCTGCTCCGGGATCTCCAACAGCTCCTTGTCCGTGCCTCCCCACTGCTCCAGTAGCTTGAGCAGCTCAGTATCTTGCTGCAGCACCGCGTCGTCGTACAGCGTCCAGCTGCCGGGCCCCGCCGCACCCGAGAAGAAAACGTGGCGGGGCGTCGAGAACTTGCGCTGCTCCAAATAGTGCGTGAGCGCCAAAGCCACCAGCGCGCCGAGACTGTGGCCCACCAGCACGAAGGGTTTGCCGAAGAAGCCGCTGCTCAGCTGCGCGCAGATGGCGGCCACGAGCTCCAGCGAGCGCGCAGCAGCGTCCTCCACGACGTCCTCCGCCGTCCACGTCCAGTCCACGCCCCAGAGCTCCACGTTGAGCCCGGCGGCGCGGAAGCTCTTGCCCCACTCGATCGCCAGCGTGCGGGTCGCGCCGCCTGCGTGGGGCAGCACCAGCACGCGCAGAGGCGCCACCTCCGCCTCGTGGAAGCACGTCGTTGTCACTTGCATCGCTCGCTCTCGTTCTTCTTGTGTACTTGGCCACGTATGGGGGAATGAACGGCCAGCGGTGACGGATCCGAACGTCGAACGTGACGAAGTGAGCTCGCATCATTTGCATGCAAAAAAAATGGCTTCAAATTGTTTAGGAACATGAAATCCGTTCCTAAACAATTTGAAGAGCTCTGATTGGCTTATACTTGGTTTTGTCAATTGAGATACATTAAACTCGAGTCAATTGAAATTGTGGCAGCCAGCAAAGTTGAAAAAAACGTGTTTGGAGACCAAACACGCAAAATTCAAGATCCACGTTCCGGAATGAAAAACTCGCATGAATTGCTGGGGAAATGTAATTGCCGTCAGCAATGGCTATTCTCGGCGGCAGGTTGCGGTGGACTATTTCTGAGGGAGTTGTTTGTGTCGGGATTGACCCAACAGGAGGATAGTAAAGTTGCTGTGTGGCTTTTGCTCTGACATAGCTATGCTGGAAGCAGAGATGGTAGGCTCATAATGCGCTGGCAGATATATAGCCGTCGTGTTCAAGTGTTTTTAACAGAAGTTCTGGACAGGATGCAGCATATTCCGACGAAGAATTTAGTTCAGACCATGAGTACGACGGCGGCGATGATGACTTTGCAGGGGAAGACGCAATAGTTGCCGAATTTCAACAAATTCCCAAGGCAGAGATACCTACGGAGCTACATGTAGAAGAAAAGGACGCAGAGGAATATGGTGGAGAATTTTACGTCGATGAGGAAGAAGCAGCAGCTCCTGGGCCGATGTTGAAAACAGAAGAACAAGAACTTGATCCATTCCCAACGGACGTCAACCCTGCGGACGAAGATCAATACGACGAAGAGTATGGTGACGATGACACGGCAGCAGTAGCTGTTAATTCTTCAACGTTGGAGAATGACGGTGCATTAATTGATTCCACCTCTGTAGATGGAGCAGCGAAGGTTTTGACAGACGATGCCACGTACGACGGAGACTTCGGCGAGGAGGAATTAATGGTTGGTATGGGGTACCAGCAGTGGATAATAATCACGATACTGCAATGGAGCACACCACTACAGACACCATAGCTTCAGTTCCGCACGACAATAAA
>CP125258.1:43480-63945 GCA_030027945.1 Phytophthora plurivora
AATCGAGTTTATGACATCGAGGCGGGGCAGGTGGTTATCAGTCGCGATGTCAACTTCGATGAGTCGACCTTTGGACTTTCACCGACGATTTCCGATGAAGATGTCGACGACCTGGACTTCGAATCGCTCGACATCGACAATGATGGTTCCCGCCAGACGGAGTACACGCAGGCAGGGAAGCGCAAGAGCCGCCCGAGTGACGAAGATGAAGCTGCCAGAAGACCGCGAGCTGTGCGTCATCGACCTGGACTGGAAGAAGCAAGTGCGCCGAACGACTCCTCTCCGCACCGAGCAGACGCAGACGAAGAAGAAAAGTATGGAGATGAAGATGACGATTCGACTCCACCAGTGTTTTGGCGTGCAAGTGCCAATGCCGTCGAAGCAGGCGACCTATCGGAGCCGACGACGTTTCAAGAGGCGGTGAACGGCCCGGACCAAGTGCACTGGCGCAAGGCAATTCGTGCTGAGCTCGAGTCGATGCGACTTCGTGGTGTGTTTCGTGCTGCCAAGTTGCCTAACGGACAACGCGCCATCGGTACCAAGTGGGTGTTCAAGATCAAGCGCAAAGCGGACGGATCGATCGAGAAGTACAAGGCGCGCCTCGTGGCCAAGGGGTTCAAGCAGAAGTACGGCATCGACTACACCGAGACGTTCTCGCCCGTCGTCAAGTATGTGACGCTGCGCATGGTGATCGCGATTACCAAGTACTACGGATGGCCTCTCGATCAACTCGACGTGGTGACTGCCTTCCTATACGGGATAATGAAGGAGCTGGTGTTCTGCGCGGTCCCCGAAGGTGTTGATCTCGACGGTGACTTCGACTGCCTGGAATTGGTGAAGGCGATCTACGGTCTCAAGCAAGCTTCGCGCGTGTGGAACGAGACCTTCGACGAGTTCGTGTGCTCCATCGGCTTCCAAGTATCGGCGTTCGACCCATGCCTCTACATCAAGATCGTTGACGGTCACTGCGTGCTCGTGCTGGTCTACGTGGATGATGTATTGATTACCGGAAGTTCACCCGAGCTGATCTCACGCACGAAGACCGACCTCAAGACACGCTTCGAGATGACCGACAGCGGCAAGTGCGCGTTCGTTCTTGGGATCGAGTTGGTGGACGGTCCGGACGGCAGCGTGACGATGTCAGCGCCGCTATGTGGGTGACGTTCTCAAGCGTTTTGGTATGGACGAGTGCAAGGCCGTGGTGAGTCCCGTCGACATAAGCACTCGACTGATTTCAAGTGACGCAGCGACCAAGGTGAACGCTCCGTTTCGCGAAGCTGTTGGTGCTCTGATGCACCTGATGACTGCTACTCGCCCGGACATCGCGTACGCCGTTGGCTATGTGTCGCGCTTCATGGAGAACCCTCAAGAAGAACACTGGGTTGCGGTCAAGCGTATCTTTCGCTACCTGCAAGGCACCAAGACGCATGGGATCTGCTTCAAGCCGAGTGACAACATCGACTTTCGTGGATACTCGGACGCGGACTGGGCTGGCGACCTCGCGGACCGCAAGTCGACTTCCGGCTACACGTTCATGCTGATGGGTGCACCAGTGAGCTGGGGCAGCAAGAAGCAATCAACTGTTTCGCTGTCTACGAGTGAGGCGGAGTACATCGCACTCAGTCTGGCGATCCAAGAGGGCAAGTGGATTCATCGCCTGCTGTGCGAGATTCTGGCGGCCGCTAATGAGACTGGACCCGAGCTCATGATCCGCGAAGACAACCAGTCGTGCATCAAGATGACGAAGAACCCAGTGAACCACGGTCGCGCCAAGCACATCGACATCAAGTACCACCACATCCGCGATGAAGTCAAGCGTGGTGAAGTGAAGCTCGAGTATTGCGAGACTTCTGTGATGCTGGCGGACATCATGACGAAGGCGCTCCCGGGACCTCGCCATACGGACCTGACGGCTGCTCTCGGCATCCACGCGTGTTCGCATTGAGGGGGCGTATTGAGGGTTACCGGTTTGGTATCGGTTATTAACCGTGAACCGGTTAACCCGAACCGGTCCAATCCGAACCCACGTTGATTATGGTGATTACGGTAAGTTGTTTACGCCACCGATGATTAGACGAGTAGGATGATTGGACGAACACCGGTGAGTGATGGTTGATTAGATGCACTAGGTGATAGGACGCAGGGTCGCGTGTCTATAACAGTAGGGTGTAAGCTCCAACAATTCAATCACTTTCGAATCTTCATTCTACCCCTCAAGTGTCTTCGCTCCGGTCCCGCCGTCTGCGACGTCCCTCCCTCCGCTTCGTCCAAGCTTCGTGTCCAAGATCCATACCTTCCATCAGATCTCGCGCTCGTCGCCGTTGGGCAGGACCACTTGTTCCACGATGGTCCCCACACCCATGATGGCCGCCTTGTTGCCGTCGGCCACCGAAAGTTCGCCTTCGTTCCGCTCAATCAAATGGGCGAACTTGGCCTTGTCGTTGCAGATGTGGTGCGTTGCGCCGCTGTCGACCGCCCACATCCCGGACACATTCTTGCCCGTCGAAATACCACATTCCAGTGAAACCGCGAACGCTACTCGATCGTAGTCGTAGTCGTAGCCGTCGCTGTCGTTTCTCCACTGGATGTTGTTGGCCCCACGTCCACGGCCGTTGCCGCCGCGTCTTGGGCCCCGATTGTCATCTTTCTGCTTGGTCCAGCACTTGTCAATCGTGTGCCCCAATTTTCCGCAGTACGTACACTGGCGAGACTCTCGGTCGGTGTTGAACGCCTTGGCCGCATTCTCCGTCTTCACCGTCGCCGTCTTCTCGCCTTGTCTCTTGATGTGCTCATTCGTGAGCACCTTCACGACGTCTTGCGACCGCAGTTCAGCGCTGCTCATCTCCAAGTTCAGCACGACGTTCTCGTAGCTCTTGGGAGACTGCGCAACAAGCAGATCGCCACGTCCTCGTCCTCCATCTTGGCACCGATGCTGCTGAGCTTGGCGCTGATGTTGAGGACCTCGTTGCAATGATGCAACACATTGCCGCCTTCCGACATCTCCATGCTGAAGAGTTGGCGCTTCAGGTAGATGCGTCCAGCCTTCTGCGAACCACCGTACAGCGTCTTCAGGCGCGTCCAGGCAACCCACGCTTCCTCGCAGTCGTCGACCACATGGTGGTAGTCCGCGTCCATGTGGAGCAACATCAGTCCGAACGCGATGTTGCTCGACTTGACGTACTCGTCCTTGGCCCGCGAGTCCGTGAAGCTTGGCGTCGTCTCCCGGTTCACGACATGCCACGTCGACTTGGTCAGGAACACGCCACGCATGTAGCGGTTCCACGTCGCGTAGTTGTCTCCGTTGAACTTGTCGATGGAGACCTTGGTCGAGGCGTCTTGGGCAGAGGACATGGTGCTTGGGCTCATAACCTGATGGAAGGTATGGATCTTGGACACGAAGCTTGGACGAAGCGGAGGGAGGGACGTCGCAGACGGCGGGACCGGAGCGAAGACACTTGAGGGGTAGAATGAAGATTCGAAAGTGATTGAATTGTTGGAGCTTACACCCTACTGTTATAGACACGCGACCCTGCGTCCTATCACCTAGTGCATCTAATCAACCATCACTCACCGGTGTTCGTCCAATCATCCTACTCGTCTAATCATCGGTGGCGTAAACAACTTACCGTAATCACCATAATCAACGTGGGTTCGGATTGGACCGGTTCGGGTTAACCGGTTCACGGTTAAGAACCGATACCAAACCGGTAACCCTCAATACACACGTGGAAGTTCAAGATGCAGATGGTGCTCGAGGAGCGCGAACTGTGGGAAGTGACGAGTGGGGAAGTGAAGCTGGAGCACTGTCAGACTGCGGCGGATCAAGCGCTGTTTCGGAAGAAGTCGCGCAAGGCACTGGCGATCGTCTGTCTCGCGATGGAGGATTCGCAACTGCCGTTGGTTCGCTCGGCCAAGGACGCGCATGATGCATGGTCAAGGCTGGAAGGACACTTCGAGAAGAAGAGTTTGGCCAACAAGCTCTTTCTTCGTCGACGTTTCTTCACGACGATGATGGACGAAGGTGATGATGTGCTGGAACACATCAACAAGCTCAAGACGCTGGCAGAGCAGCTCGACGCGGTTGGCGCTCCGGTCAGCGAGGACGACTTGGTGATCACGCTTCTGGGAAGTCTGAGCGAGTCGTATCAGTTCCTCATCACGGCATTGGAGTCGAGAGCCGACTCGTTGACGTGGGAACTCGTGACGTCTCGGCTGCTGCATGAGGACATGAAGCGCAAGGAACAAGGTGGCGGCGTCGACGGAGCCGCGCACGGTCAAGGTCAAGCGTTCATGACAAGCGGCAACGGCAAGTACAAGGGACGGCAAGCGCAGAAGACAAGCAGCGCCTGTCACTACTGTGGGAGCACGGACATTGGATCGCCAAGTGTCCGGTGCGGATCCGCGAGAACGCGGAGCGGCAGAGGCCGCAACGAGCGAATGTCGCGCAGAGTGAAGACAACTCTGGCGACTTCCTCTTCTCGGTTGGAAGCAACAAGGATGCCTCCAAGTCAAGTGGCATGTGGCTGGTCGACTCGGGTGCGACGCAGCACATGACGTACTCGAAGGAGTACATGAAGAACTTCAAGAAGATCACTCCGGTGGACGTGCATCTTGCCGATGACGGTGTGGTCCAAGCTCTGGGAACTGGCGACATTGTGATGTCGATGAGGACGCCGCGCGGGATGAAGAAGGGTGTGCTCACGAACGTGTGGTACATCCCCAAGCTATCGCGCAACCTGTTCTCCGTTGGACGGTTTACCAAGGATGTTGGACCCGTGACCTTCGAGAGCGACGGGTGTTTCGCGGAAACGAAGGGTCTCAAGTGGAAGCTCGGCGCTCGTGAGGGCAAAGGGCTGTTCAAGCTGTGCATGACTCCTATTGAGGGTTACCGGTTTGGCATCGGTTATTAACCGTGAACCGGTTAACCCGAACCGGTCCAATCCGAACCCACGTTGATTATGGTGATTACGGTAAGTTGTTTACGCCACCGATGATTAGACGAGTAGGATGATTGGACGAGCATAGGATATTGATTGGACGCAAGCTGCGTGTCTATGCGATAGGCTAGCTAGAGTAACTCCGATCAATCAATCACTTTCGAATCTTCATTCTACCCCTCAAGTGTCTTCGCTCCGGTCCCGCCGTCTGCGACGTCCCTCCCTCCGCTTCGTCCAAGCTTCGTGTCCAAGATCCATACCTTCCATCAGGTTATGAGCCCAAGCACCATGTCCTCTGCCCAAGACGCCTCGACCAAGGTCTCCATTGACAAGTTCAACGGGGACAACTACGCGACGTGGAACCGCTACATGCGTGGCGTGTTCCTGACCAAGTCGACGTGGCATGTCGTGAACCGCGAGACGACGCCAAGCTTCACGGACTCGCGGGCCAAGGACGAGTACGTCAAGTCCAGCAACATCGCGTTCGGACTGATGTTGCTCCACATGAATGCGGACTACCATCATGTGGTTGACGACTGCGAGGAAGCGTGGACCGCCTGGTCGCGCCTGAAGACGCTGTACGGTGGTTCGCAGAAGGCTGGACGCGTCTACCTGAAGCGCCAACTCTTCAGCATGGAGATGTCGGAAGGCGGCAACGTCTTGCATCATTGCAACGAGGTCCTCAACATCAGCGCCAAGCTCAGCAGTATCGGCGCCAAGATGGAGGATGAAGACGTGGCGATCTGCCTACTGCGCAGTCTCCCCAAGAGCTACGAGAACGTCGTGCTGAACTTGGAGATGAGCAGCGCTGAACTGCGGTCGCAAGACGTCGTGAAGGTGCTCACGAATGAGCACATCAAGAGACAAGGCGAGAAGACGGCGACGGTGAAGACGGAGAATGCGGCCAAGGCTTTCAACACCGACCGAGAGTCTCGCCAGTGTACGTACTGCGGAAAATTGGGGCACACGGTTGACAAGTGCTGGACCAAGCAGAAGGACGAGAATCGGGGCCCAAGACGCGGCGGCAACGGCCGTGGACGCGGGGCCAACAACATCCAGTGGCGAAACGACGACGACAACTACGACTACGACTACGATCGAGTAGCGTTCGCGGTTTCACTGGAATGTGGGGTTTCGACGGGCAAGAATGTGTCCGGGATGTGGGCGGTCGACAGCGGCGCAACGCACCACATCTGCAACGACAAGGCCAAGTTCGCCCATTTGATTGAGCGGAACGAAGGCGAACTTTCGGTGGCCGACGGCAACAAGGCGGCCATCATGGGTGTGGGGACCATCGTGGAACAAGTGGTCCTGCCCAACGGCGACGAGCGCGAGATCGAGATCAAGAATGCGCTGTACGTCCCAAGCATGAGCAAGAATCTGCTTTCGGTACCGCAGATCAACAAAAGTGGCAAGTTCCAAGTGGTGTTCGACGGCACCAAGATGCAGATTGCGCACAAGGGCTCCAAGCAAGTGGTGGCGACGGCAAACCTCGTAGATGGACTCTACTGGCTGATGACGCCTCAGCGATCGGCGAATGCAGCGATGAGTGGCAAGATTGTCGACCTGCACGCGCGCATGGGTCACGCTCCGGTTGAGGTGCTTCGCAAGATGGTCGACAACCACATGATCAAGGACGCGAAGGCACCTTCCAAGTCGAGCGGACCAAGTCTGTGTCGTGGTTGCCAGCAAGGTAAAATGGTCCAAAAACCGTTCCCAAGCAACCATGACAAGCGTCGTTACGACACGTTCGAGTTGCTCCACTTCGACATCTGCGGACCCATGGAAGAAAACTCGCTTGGTGGCAGCAAATATTTGCTGCTGATCGTGGACGAAGCCAGCGAATGCATGAAGGGTTTCTGCCTGCGTGCCAAGTCGGAGAGCGAAGACTGCATCAAGACGTACATCATGAAGGTGCAGAAGCAGTTCGGCAAGAAGGTCAAGTTCGTGCGGCACGACGGAGCTCGTGAGTTTGCGACCAACTCGCTCAAGGACTTCTACGAAGACGAAGGCATCGAGCAGCAAACCACGGTTCCGTACGCGCACCAGACGAACGGCACGGCAGAGCGAGCTATCCGGACTATCGTCACGATCGGCCGCAGCATGCTGCATCACGCCAAGCTGGACAAGTGTTTCTGGGCTGAGGCGGCCATGACGGCCATCTACGTGAAGAATCGTCTGCCGTCACCCAAGATCGAGCACAAGACTCCGTTCGAGATCGTGTACAAGTCCAAGCCGAGTGTGAAGCACATGCGTGTGTTCGGCTGTCGGACGTACATTCTGACTCCGAAGGAGAAGCGGCTCAAGTGGGATCCCAAGGCTCGCGCCGGACTGTTCCTGGGTTACGAAGAAGTGTCCAAGGCGTATCGACTTTATGACATCGAGGCGGGGCAGGTGGTGATCAGTCGCGATGTCAACTTCGATGAGTCGACCTTTGGACTTTCACCGACGATTTCCGATGAAGATGTCGACGACCTGGACTTCGAATCGCTCGACATCGACAATGATGGTTCCCGCCAGACGGAGTACACGCAGGCAGGGAAGCGCAAGAGCCGCCCGAGTGACGAAGATGAAGCTGCCAGAAGACCGCGAGCTGTGCGTCATCGACCTGGACTGGAAGAAGCAAGTGCGCCGAACGACTCCTCTCCGCACCGAGCAGACGCAGACGAAGAAGAAAAGTATGGAGATGAAGATGACGATTCGACTCCACCAGTGTTTTGGCGTGCAAGTGCCAATGCCGTCGAAGCAGGCGACCTATCGGAGCCGACGTCATTCCAAGAGGCGGTGAACGGCCCGGACCAAGTGCACTGGCGCAAGGCAATTCGTGCTGAGCTCGAGTCGATGCGACTTCGTGGTGTGTTTCGTGCTGCCAAGTTGCCTAACGGACAACGCGCCATCGGTACCAAGTGGGTGTTCAAGATCAAGCGCAAAGCGGACGGATCGATCGAGAAGTACAAGGCGCGCCTCGTGGCCAAGGGGTTCAAGCAGAAGTACGGCATCGACTACACCGAGACGTTCTCGCCCGTCGTCAAGTATGTGACGCTGCGCATGGTGATCGCGATTACCAAGTACTACGGATGGCCTCTCGATCAACTCGACGTGGTGACTGCCTTCCTATACGGGATAATGAAGGAGCTGGTGTTCTGCGCGGTCCCCGAAGGTGTTGATCTCGACGGTGACTTCGACTGCCTGGAATTGGTGAAGGCGATCTACGGTCTCAAGCAAGCTTCGCGCGTGTGGAACGAGACCTTCGACGAGTTCGTGTGCTCCATCGGCTTCCAAGTATCGGCGTTCGACCCATGCCTCTACATCAAGATCGTTGACGGTCACTGCGTGCTCGTGCTGGTCTACGTGGATGATGTATTGATTACCGGAAGTTCACCCGAGCTGATCTCACGCACGAAGACCGACCTCAAGACACGCTTCGAGATGACCGACAGCGGCAAGTGCGCGTTCGTTCTTGGGATCGAGTTGGTGGACGGTCCGGACGGCAGCGTGACGATGTGTCAGCGCCGCTATGTGGGTGACGTTCTCAAGCGTTTTGGTATGGACGAGTGCAAGGCCGTGGTGAGTCCCGTCGACATAAGCACTCGACTGATTTCAAGTGACGCAGCGACCAAGGTGAACGCTCCGTTTCGCGAAGCTGTTGGTGCTCTGATGCACCTGATGACTGCTACTCGCCCGGACATCGCGTACGCCGTTGGCTATGTGTCGCGCTTCATGGAGAACCCTCAAGAAGAACACTGGGTTGCGGTCAAGCGTATCTTTCGCTACCTGCAAGGCACCAAGACGCATGGGATCTGCTTCAAGCCGAGTGACAACATCGACTTTCGTGGATACTCGGACGCGGACTGGGCTGGCGACCTCGCGGACCGCAAGTCGACTTCCGGCTACACGTTCATGCTGATGGGTGCACCAGTGAGCTGGGGCAGCAAGAAGCAATCAACTGTTTCGCTGTCTACGAGTGAGGCGGAGTACATCGCACTCAGTCTGGCGATCCAAGAGGGCAAGTGGATTCATCGCCTGCTGTGCGAGATTCTGGCGGCCGCTAATGAGACTGGACCCGAGCTCATGATCCGCGAAGACAACCAGTCGTGCATCAAGATGACGAAGAACCCAGTGAACCACGGTCGCGCCAAGCACATCGACATCAAGTACCACCACATCCGCGATGAAGTCAAGCGTGGTGAAGTGAAGCTCGAGTATTGCGAGACTTCTGTGATGCTGGCGGACATCATGACGAAGGCGCTCCGGGACCTCGCCATACGGACCTGACGGCTGCTCTCGGCATCCACGCGTGTTCGCATTGAGGGGGCGTATTGAGGGTTACCGGTTTGGTATCGGTTATTAACCGTGAACCGGTTAACCCGAACCGGTCCAATCCGAACCCACGTTGATTATGGTGATTACGGTAAGTTGTTTACGCCACCGATGATTAGACGAGTAGGATGATTGGACGAACACCGGTGAGTGATGGTTGATTAGATGCACTAGGTGATAGGACGCAGGGTCGCGTGTCTATAACAGTAGGGTGTAAGCTCCAACAATTCAATCACTTTCGAATCTTCATTCTACCCCTCAAGTGTCTTCGCTCCGGTCCCGCCGTCTGCGACGTCCCTCCCTCCGCTTCGTCCAAGCTTCGTGTCCAAGATCCATACCTTCCATCAGATCTCGCGCTCGTCGCCGTTGGGCAGGACCACTTGTTCCACGATGGTCCCCACACCCATGATGGCCGCCTTGTTGCCGTCGGCCACCGAAAGTTCGCCTTCGTTCCGCTCAATCAAATGGGCGAACTTGGCCTTGTCGTTGCAGATGTGGTGCGTTGCGCCGCTGTCGACCGCCCACATCCCGGACACATTCTTGCCCGTCGAAATACCACATTCCAGTGAAACCGCGAACGCTACTCGATCGTAGTCGTAGTCGTAGCCGTCGCTGTCGTTTCTCCACTGGATGTTGTTGGCCCCACGTCCACGGCCGTTGCCGCCGCGTCTTGGGCCCCGATTGTCATCTTTCTGCTTGGTCCAGCACTTGTCAATCGTGTGCCCCAATTTTCCGCAGTACGTACACTGGCGAGACTCTCGGTCGGTGTTGAACGCCTTGGCCGCATTCTCCGTCTTCACCGTCGCCGTCTTCTCGCCTTGTCTCTTGATGTGCTCATTCGTGAGCACCTTCACGACGTCTTGCGACCGCAGTTCAGCGCTGCTCATCTCCAAGTTCAGCACGACGTTCTCGTAGCTCTTGGGGAGACTGCGCAACAAGCAGATCGCCACGTCCTCGTCCTCCATCTTGGCACCGATGCTGCTGAGCTTGGCGCTGATGTTGAGGACCTCGTTGCAATGATGCAACACATTGCCGCCTTCCGACATCTCCATGCTGAAGAGTTGGCGCTTCAGGTAGATGCGTCCAGCCTTCTGCGAACCACCGTACAGCGTCTTCAGGCGCGTCCAGGCAACCCACGCTTCCTCGCAGTCGTCGACCACATGGTGGTAGTCCGCGTCCATGTGGAGCAACATCAGTCCGAACGCGATGTTGCTGGACTTGACGTACTCGTCCTTGGCCCGCGAGTCCGTGAAGCTTGGCGTCGTCTCCCGGTTCACGACATGCCACGTCGACTTGGTCAGGAACACGCCACGCATGTAGCGGTTCCACGTCGCGTAGTTGTCTCCGTTGAACTTGTCGATGGAGACCTTGGTCGAGGCGTCTTGGGCAGAGGACATGGTGCTTGGGCTCATAACCTGATGGAAGGTATGGATCTTGGACACGAAGCTTGGACGAAGCGGAGGGAGGGACGTCGCAGACGGCGGGACCGGAGCGAAGACACTGAGGGGTAGAATGAAGATTCGAAAGTGATTGAATTGTTGGAGCTTACACCCTACTGTTATAGACACGCGACCCTGCGTCCTATCACCTAGTGCATCTAATCAACCATCACTCACCGGTGTTCGTCCAATCATCCTACTCGTCTAATCATCGGTGGCGTAAACAACTTACCGTAATCACCATAATCAACGTGGGTTCGGATTGGACCGGTTCGGGTTAACCGGTTCACGGTTAGAACCGATACCAAACCGGTAACCCTCAATACACACGTGGAAGTTCAAGATGCAGATGGTGCTCGAGGAGCGCGAACTGTGGGAAGTGACGAGTGGGGAAGTGAAGCTGGAGCACTGTCAGACTGCGGCGGATCAAGCGCTGTTTCGGAAGAAGTCGCGCAAGGCACTGGCGATCGTCTGTCTCGCGATGGAGGATTCGCAACTGCCGTTGGTTCGCTCGGCCAAGGACGCGCATGATGCATGGTCAAGGCTGGAAGGACACTTCGAGAAGAAGAGTTTGGCCAACAAGCTCTTTCTTCGTCGACGTTTCTTCACGACGATGATGGACGAAGGTGATGATGTGCTGGAACACATCAACAAGCTCAAGACGCTGGCGGAGCAGCTCGACGCGGTTGGCGCTCCGGTCAGCGAGGACGACTTGGTGATCACGCTTCTGGGAAGTCTGAGCGAGTCGTATCAGTTCCTCATCACGGCATTGGAGTCGAGAGCCGACTCGTTGACGTGGGAACTCGTGACGTCTCGGCTGCTGCATGAGGACATGAAGCGCAAGGAACAAGGTGGCGGCGTCGACGGAGCCGCGCACGGTCAAGGTCAAGCGTTCATGACAAGCGGCAACGGCAAGTACAAGGGACGGCAAGCGCAGAAGACAAGCAGCGCCTGTCACTACTGTGAGCACGGACATTGGATCGCCAAGTGTCCGGTGCGGATCCGCGAGAACGCGGAGCGGCAGAGGCCGCAACGAGCGAATGTCGCGCAGAGTGAAGACAACTCTGGCGACTTCCTCTTCTCGGTTGGAAGCAACAAGGATGCCTCAAGTCAAGTGGCATGTGGCTGGTCGACTCGGGTGCGACGCAGCACATGACGTACTCGAAGGAGTACATGAAGAACTTCAAGAAGATCACTCCGGTGGACGTGCATCTTGCCGATGACGGTGTGGTCAAGCTCTGGGAACTGGCGACATTGTGATGTCGATGAGGACGCCGCGCGGATGAAGAAGGGTGTGCTCACGAACGTGTGGTACATCCCCAAGCTATCGCGCAACCTGTTCTCCGTTGGACGGTTTACCAAGGATGTTGGACCCGTGACCTTCGAGAGCGACGGGTGTTTCGCGGAAACGAAGGGTCTCAAGTGGAAGCTCGGCGCTCGTGAGGGCAAGGGCTGTTCAAGCTGTGCATGACTCCTATTGAGGGTTACCGGTTTGGCATCGGTTATTAACCGTGAACCGGTTAACCCGAACCGGTCCAATCCGAACCCACGTTGATTATGGTGATTACGGTAAGTTGTTTACGCCACCGATGATTAGACGAGTAGGATGATTGGACGAGCATAGGATATTGATTGGACGCAAGCTGCGTGTCTATGCGATAGGCTAGCTAGAGTAACTCCGATCAATCAATCACTTTCGAATCTTCATTCTACCCTCAAGTGTCTTCGCTCCGGTCCCGCCGTCTGCGACGTCCCTCCCTCCGCTTCGTCCAAGCTTCGTGTCCAAGATCCATACCTTCCATCAGGTTATGAGCCCAAGCACCATGTCCTCTGCCCAAGACGCCTCGACCAAGGTCTCCATTGACAAGTTCAACGGGGACAACTACGCGACGTGGAACCGCTACATGCGTGGCGTGTTCCTGACCAAGTCGACGTGGCATGTCGTGAACCGCGAGACGACGCCAAGCTTCACGGACTCGCGGGCCAAGGACGAGTACGTCAAGTCCAGCAACATCGCGTTCGGACTGATGTTGCTCCACATGAATGCGGACTACCATCATGTGGTTGACGACTGCGAGGAAGCGTGGACCGCCTGGTCGCGCCTGAAGACGCTGTACGGTGGTTCGCAGAAGGCTGGACGCGTCTACCTGAAGCGCCAACTCTTCAGCATGGAGATGTCGGAAGGCGGCAACGTCTTGCATCATTGCAACGAGGTCCTCAACATCAGCGCCAAGCTCAGCAGTATCGGCGCCAAGATGGAGGATGAAGACGTGGCGATCTGCCTACTGCGCAGTCTCCCCAAGAGCTACGAGAACGTCGTGCTGAACTTGGAGATGAGCAGCGCTGAACTGCGGTCGCAAGACGTCGTGAAGGTGCTCACGAATGAGCACATCAAGAGACAAGGCGAGAAGACGGCGACGGTGAAGACGGAGAATGCGGCCAAGGCTTTCAACACCGACCGAGAGTCTCGCCAGTGTACGTACTGCGGAAAATTGGGGCACACGGTTGACAAGTGCTGGACCAAGCAGAAGGACGAGAATCGGGGCCCAAGACGCGGCGGCAACGGCCGTGGACGCGGGGCCAACAACATCCAGTGGCGAAACGACGACGACAACTACGACTACGACTACGATCGAGTAGCGTTCGCGGTTTCACTGGAATGTGGGGTTTCGACGGGCAAGAATGTGTCCGGGATGTGGGCGGTCGACAGCGGCGCAACGCACCACATCTGCAACGACAAGGCCAAGTTCGCCCATTTGATTGAGCGGAACGAAGGCGAACTTTCGGTGGCCGACGGCAACAAGGCGGCCATCATGGGTGTGGGGACCATCGTGGAACAAGTGGTCCTGCCCAACGGCGACGAGCGCGAGATCGAGATCAAGAATGCGCTGTACGTGCCAAGCATGAGCAAGAATCTGCTTTCGGTACCGCAGATCAACAAAAGTGGCAAGTTTCAAGTGGTGTTCGACGGCGCCAAGATGCAGATTGCGCGCAAGGACTCCAAGCAAGTGGTGGCGACGGCAAACCTCGTGGATGGACTCTACTGGCTGATGACGCCTCAGCGATCGGCGAATGCGGCGACGAGTGGCAAGATTGTCGACCTGCACGCGCGCATGGGTCACGCTCCGGTTGAGGTGCTTCGCAAGATGGTCGACAACCACATGATCAAGGACGCGAAGGCACCTTCCAAGTCGAGCGGACCAAGTCTGTGTCGTGGTTGTCAGCAAGGTAAAATGGTTCAAAAACCGTTCCCAAGCAACCGTGACAAGCGTCGCTACGACACGTTCGAGTTGCTCCACTTCGACATCTGCGGACCCATGGAGGAAAACTCGCTTGGTGGCAGCAAATATCTGCTGCTGATCGTGGACGAAGCCAGCGGATGCATGAAGGGTTTCTGCCTGCGTGCCAAGTCGGAGAGCGAAGACTGCATCAAGACGTACATCATGAAGGTGCAGAAGCAGTTCGGCAAGAAGGTCAAGTTCGTGCGGCACGACGGAGCTCGTGAGTTTGCGACCAACTCGCTCAAGGACTTCTACGAAGACGAAGGCATCGAGCAGCAAACCACGGTTCCGTACGCGCACCAGACGAACGGCACGGCAGAGCGAGCTATCCGGACTATCGTCACGATCGGCCGCAGCATGCTGCATCACGCCAAGCTGGACAAGTGTTTCTGGGCTGAGGCGGCCATGACGGCCATCTACGTGAAGAATCGTCTGCCGTCACCCAAGATCGAGCACAAGACTCCGTTCGAGATCGTGTACAAGTCCAAGCCGAGTGTGAAGCACATGCGTGTGTTCGGCTGTCGGACGTACATTCTGACTCCGAAGGAGAAGCGGCTCAAGTGGGATCCCAAGGCTCGCGCCGGACTGTTCCTGGGTTACGAAGAAGTGTCCAAGGCGTATCGAGTTTATGACATCGAGGCGGGGCAGGTGGTTATCAGTCGCGATGTCAACTTCGATGAGTCGACCTTTGGACTTTCACCGACGATTTCCGATGAAGATGTCGACGACCTGGACTTCGAATCGCTCGACATCGACAATGATGGTTCCCGCCAGACGGAGTACACGCAGGCAGGGAAGCGCAAGAGCCGCCCGAGTGACGAAGATGAAGCTGCCAGAAGACCGCGAGCTGTGCGTCATCGACCTGGACTGGAAGAAGCAAGTGCGCCGAACGACTCCTCTCCGCACCGAGCAGACGCAGACGAAGAAGAAAAGTATGGAGATGAAGATGACGATTCGACTCCACCAGTGTTTTGGCGTGCAAGTGCCAATGCCGTCGAAGCAGGCGACCTATCGGAGCCGACGTCATTCCAAGAGGCGGTGAACGGCCCGGACCAAGTGCACTGGCGCAAGGCAATTCGTGCTGAGCTCGAGTCGATGCGACTTCGTGGTGTGTTTCGTGCTGCCAAGTTGCCTAACGGACAACGCGCCATCGGTACCAAGTGGGTGTTCAAGATCAAGCGCAAAGCGGACGGATCGATCGAGAAGTACAAGGCGCGCCTCGTGGCCAAGGGGTTCAAGCAGAAGTACGGCATCGACTACACCGAGACGTTCTCGCCCGTCGTCAAGTATGTGACGCTGCGCATGGTGATCGCGATTACCAAGTACTACGGATGGCCTCTCGATCAACTCGACGTGGTGACTGCCTTCCTATACGGGATAATGAAGGAGCTGGTGTTCTGCGCGGTCCCCGAAGGTGTTGATCTCGACGGTGACTTCGACTGCCTGGAATTGGTGAAGGCGATCTACGGTCTCAAGCAAGCTTCGCGCGTGTGGAACGAGACCTTCGACGAGTTCGTGTGCTCCATCGGCTTCCAAGTATCGGCGTTCGACCCATGCCTCTACATCAAGATCGTTGACGGTCACTGCGTGCTCGTGCTGGTCTACGTGGATGACGTGCTGATTACCGGAAGTTCACCCGAACTGATCTCACGCACGAAGACCGACCTCAAGACACGCTTCGAGATGACCGACAGCGGCAAGTGCGTGTTCGTGCTTGGGATCGAGTTGGTGGACGGACCGGACGGCAGCGTGGCGATGTGCCAGCGCCGCTATGTGGATGACATTCTCAAGCGTTTTGGTATGGACGAGTGCAAGGCCGTGGTGAGTCCCGTCGACATAAGCACTCGACTGATTTCAAGTGACGCAGCGACCAAGGTGAACGCTCCGTTTCGCGAAGCTGTTGGTGCTCTGATGCACTTGATGACTGCTACTCGCCCGGACATCGCGTACGCCGTTGGCTATGTGTCGCGCTTCATGGAGAACCCTCAAGAAGAACACTGGGTTGCGGTCAAGCGTATCTTTCGCTACCTGCAAGGCACCAAGACGCATGGGATCTGCTTCAAGCCGGGTGACAACATCGACTTTCGTGGATACTCGGACGCGGACTGGGCTGGCGACCTCGCGGACCGCAAGTCGACTTCCGGCTACACGTTCATGCTGATGGGTGCACCGGTGAGCTGGGGCAGCAAGAAGCAATCAAGTGTTTCGCTGTCTACGAGTGAGGCGGAGTACATCGCACTCAGTCTGGCGATCCAAGAGGGCAAGTGGATTCATCGCCTGCTGTGCGAGATTCTGGCGGCCGCTAATGAGACTGGACCCGAGCTCATGATCCGCGAAGACAACCAGTCGTGCATCAAGATGACGAAGAACCCAGTGAACCACGGTCGCGCCAAGCACATCGACATCAAGTACCACCACATCCGCGATGAAGTCAAGCGTGGTGAAGTGAAGCTCGAGTATTGCGAGACTTCTGTGATGCTGGCGGACATCATGACGAAGGCTCTCGCGGGACCACGCCATACGGATCTGACGGCGGCTCTCGGCATTCGTGGGACTTCGCATTGAGGGGGCGTATTGAGGGTTACCGGTTTGGTATGGGTTATTAACCGTGAACCGGTTAACCCGAACCGGTCCAATCCGAACCCACGTTGATTATGGTGATTACGGTAAGTTGTTTACGCCACCGATGATTAGACGAGTAGGATGATTGGACGAGCATAGGATATTGATTGGACGCAAGCTGCGTGTCTATGCGATAGGCTAGCTAGAGTAACTCCGATCAATCAATCACTTTCGAATCTTCATTCTACCCCTCAAGTGTCTTCGCTCCGGTCCCGCCGTCTGCGACGTCCCTCCCTCCGCTTCGTCCAAGCTTCGTGTCCAAGATCCATACCTTCCATCACAGTTCGGCAAGAAGGTCAAGTTTGTGCGGCACGACGGAGCTCGTGAGTTTGCGACTAACTCGCTCAAGGATTTCTACGAAGACGAAGGCATCGAGCAGCAAACCACGGTTCCGTACGCGCACCAGACGAACGGCACGGCAGAGCGAGTTATCCGGACTATCGTCACGATCGGCCGCAGCATGCTGCATCACGCCAAGCTGGACAAGTGTTTCCTGAGGCGGCCATGACGGCCATCTACGTGAAGAATCGTCTGCCGTCACCCAAGATCGAGCACAAGACTCCGTTCGAGATCGTGTACAAGTCCAAGCCGAGTGTGAAGCACATGCGTGTGTTCGGCTGTCGGACGTACATTCTGACTCGAAGGAGAAGCGGCTCAAGTGGGATCCCAAGGCTCGCGCCGGACTGTTCCTGGGTTACGAAGAAGTGTCCAAGGCGTATCGACTTTATGACATCGAGGCGGGGCAGGTGGTGATCAGTCGCGATGTCAACTTCGATGAGTCGACCTTTGGACTTTCACCGACGATTTCCGATGAAGATGTCGACGACCTGGACTTCGAATCGCTCGACATCGACAATGATGGTTCCCGCCAGACGGAGTACACGCAGGCAGGAAGCGCAAGAGCCGCCCGAGTGACGAAGATGAAGCTGCCAGAAGACCGCGAGCTGTGCGTCATCGACCTGGACTGGAAGAAGCAAGTGCCGAACTACTCCTCTCCGCACCGAGCAGACGCAGACGAAGAAGAAAAGTATGGAGATGAAGATGACGATTCGACTCCACCAGTGTTTTGGCGTGCAAGTGCCAATGCCATCGAAGCAGGCGACCTATCGGAGCCGACGTCATTCCAAGAGGCGGTGAACGGCCCGGACCAAGTGCACTGGCGCAAGGCAATTCGTGCTGAGCTCGAGTCGATGCGACTTCGTGGTGTGTTTCGTGCTGCCAAGTTGCCTAACGGACAACGCGCCATCGGTACCAAGTGGGTGTTCAAGATCAAGCGCAAAGCGGACGGATCGATCGAGAAGTACAAGGCGCGCCTCGTGGCCAAGGGGTTCAAGCAGAAGTACGGCATCGACTACACCGAGACGTTCTCGCCGTCGTCAAGTATGTGACGCTGCGCATGGTGATCGCGATTGCCAAGTATTTTGGCTGGCGGCCTCGACCAACTCGACGTGGTGACAGCTTTCCTGTACGGGATAATGAAGGAGCTGGTGTTCTGCGCGGTCCCCGAAGGTGTTGATCTCGACGGTGACTTCGACTGCCTGGAATTGGTGAAGGCGATCTACGGTCTCAAGCAAGCTTCGCGCGTGTGGAACGAGACCTTCGACGAGTTCGTGTGCTCCATCGGCTTCCAAGTATCGGCGTTCGACCCATGCCTCTACATCAAGATCGTTGACGGTCACTGCGTGCTCGTGCTGGTCTACGTGGATGACGTGCTGATTACCGGAAGTTCACCCGAACTGATCTCACGCACGAAGACCGACCTCAAGACACGCTTCGAGATGACCGACAGCGGCAAGTGCGTGTTCGTGCTTGGGATCGAGTTGGTGGACGGACCGGACGGCAGCGTGGCGATGTGCCAGCGCCGCTATGTGGATGACATTCTCAAGCGTTTTGGTATGGACGAGTGCAAGGCCGTGGTGAGTCCCGTCGACATAAGCACTCGACTGATTTCAAGTGACGCAGCGACCAAGGTGAACGCTCCGTTTCGCGAAGCTGTTGGTGCTCTGATGCACTTGATGACTGCTACTCGCCCGACATCGCGTACGTGCTATGTGGCGTCGCTTCATGGAGAACCCTCAAGAAGAACACTGGGTTGCGGTCAAGCGTATCTTTCGCTACCTAGGCACCAAGACGCATGGGATCTGCTTCAAGCCGGGTGACAACATCGACTTTCGTGGATACTCGGACGCGGACTGGGCTGGCGACCTCGCGGACCGCAGTCGACTCTTGGCTAGCACGTTCATGCTGATGGGTGCACCGGTGAGCTGGGGCAGCAAGAAGCAATCAAGTGTTTCGCTGTCTACGAGTGAGGCGGAGTACATCGCACTCAGTCTGGCGATCCAAGAGGGCAAGTGGATTCATCGCCTGCTGTGCGAGATTCTGGCGGCCGCTAATGAGACTGGACCCGAGCTCATGATCCGCGAAGACAACCAGTCGTGCATCAAGATGACGAAGAACCCAGTGAACCACGGTCGCGCCGTCATCGACATCAAGTACCACCACATCCGCGATGAAGTCAAGCGTGGTGAAGTGAAGCTCGAGTATTGCGAGACTTCTGTGATGCTGGCGGACATCATGACGAAGGCTCGCGGGACCACGCCATACGGATCTGACGGCGGCTCTCGGCATTCGTGGGACTTCGCATTGAGGGGCGTATTGAGGGTTACCGGTTTGGTATCGGTTATTAACCGTGAACCGGTTAACCCGAACCGAACCAATCCGAACCCACGTTGATTATGGTGATTACGGTAAGTTGTTTACGCCACCGATGATTAGACGAGTAGGATGATTGGACGAGCATAGGATATTGATTGGACGCAAGCTGCGTGTCTATGCGATAGGCTAGCTAGAGTAACTCCGATCAATCAATCACTTTCGAATCTTCATTCTACCCCAGTGTCTTCGCCCGGTCCCGCCGTCTGCGACGTCCCCTCCCTCCGCTTCGTCCAAGCTTCGTGTCCAAGATCCATACCTTCCATCAACTCCGATGATGCCTGACGAGGCCAATGCGGCAAGTTCGAAGGATCGCAAAGGGGACACCACGTCGTACCTCTGGCACCTTCGACTTGGTCACATTGGCCATGGCGGTCTAGACGCCATCGTCAAGAAGGACTACGGTATTGGCATTGACATGACGTCGGTGAAGCAGTGGAGCTGTGTGACGGATGCTCACTCGGCAAGCAAACGCGAGTGAGCTACATGAAGTCGTCTCCGAACCGTGCGAAGCAAGTGCTGGAGGTGATTCACAGCGATGTGCGGTCCCATGCAGACGCCAACTTGGTGGCAAGCGCTACTTCGTCACGTTCATCGATGATAAGTCGCACTTCTGTGTGGTGTACTTGCTGCGGAACAAGTCCGAGGTGGCTAGCTGTTCGCTGAGTTTGTGGCGTTTGCTGAAACTCAGACCGGCAAGCGCGTGAAGACGCTTCGAAGTGACAACGGTGGCGAGTACACTTCCGGTGCGATGGCCGTGTTGTCAAGAAGACGCCTCGACCAGCTGCGGCATACCGGTAAGATACCGGTATGACCTTCACTCAGTGGGACCGCAATCATTCCTGTGTTTACGGTACACTGATGATGGGACACTGATGATGGGACGCTGTTTACGCTACGGGGGTTGGTGGATGCGGGACAAGATTGTATTACATGGGTATCCACGTGGCAGTCGCTGATTGGCTGAAGTAACTCAGTATCCAGTAAAGAATCCAGTAGAGTGTATCCAGTAGAATATTCAGTAGGCTTGAGGTAGCAAGGAGTTTGCGAAACTAAGGACCTAAATCAATCACTTTTGCATTTTGCCATCAACCGACCAAAGCTCTTTGGTTATGAGCCCAAGCCCCGTCTTCCTGGACCAAGACCCTGACTAC